>WEIU01015607.1:10059-45655 GCA_013389925.1 Aegithalos caudatus
AAGAAACTCCTGGAAACGAAGCAGAGACTGACAGCTCAGGTAGGGGTTCCACTCCCAGCAGGAGGCCTGTGGGTGGGGGAGCCCTCCTGGAAAAGGGATGTGGTGTTCAGCCTTCTGCACACCCCTGAATCCATGTCCTGCTCAGCGCAGGGATGGGGGTGTGGGACACGTTCCTGGGTGTGAAAGGGACTGTCACATTGAGGTGCTGGAGTGTTTCCAGAGAAGGGCAGCAAAGCTGGGGAATGATCTGGAGCACCAGTCTGATGAGCAGCAGCTAAGGGAGTTGCAGGGGGGCTAAGCTTGGAGAAAAGGAAGCTTGGGCAGGACCATCTCTCTCCTGAAAGGGTGGAACAGCTCCCTGAAAGAGGGTGCAGCCAGATGGGGTCTGCCAGGTAACTTGTTCTCCCAGTTAATAAGTGACATGACAACAGGAAATGCTTTCAAGTTCTGCCTGGGGAGACTTAGGTTGGATATTAGGAAAAAATTCCTTCCCTTAAAGGGTCATGCAGCCAAGGCACAGGATGCCCAGGGCAGTGGAAGAGTCCCTATCCCTGGAGGGATTTAACAGACATGTGGATGTGGCACCTGGGGACATGGATTAGTGGCGGTCTTGGCAGTGCTGGGGGAATGGTTGGACTCAATCTCAGAGGGCTTTTCCAACCTAAGTGATTCCATGGTTCTATGAAAAACAGCCTATGTGCCAGCTCTGTACTCACCTCTGCCTTTTGTGCTTGCAGGTGGAGCAGCTGGAGATAATCCAGAAGGACCAAGCTAAGCAGGTAACACACATCAAGTGCTGGCTGCTCAGGGACAGTGCACAGCCTTCCTTGTTTTCCACTTCCTGCTGGAGCCACCCTCTCTTCTTGTGAACTGTTCACAGTATGGACCCAGCCATGGGGCACTTGGCTCCAGGTCTCTGGGCGCCTTCACCTCCAGGGGGTAGCAATTGGGGTCCCATTCTGCCACCTGCCCCCTCACATTGGTGCCTGCAGCTTGGCTTCTCGCATGCCCCGTGGCAGCACATGCAGCACATGCTGCCAGGAGTGTCCAGAGCTCCTCAGTGTAGGGCTGTCAGTGCTGTGATGGCTTCCCCCCACTTAAACCAAGGCCTAGCTCTTGGCACAACTGTGGTAGGAACAGCTGTGCTCAGATAGCAGGGTCCAGATGTGGCTAGAATAGCACTGATCTCATGTGGTAGGAGTTAGCGCAGGAAAAGCCCCATTTCCCTGTCCAGTCCCAGCTGGAGCTGCCCAGGACTCTGCAGAGGCCTTGTGGCTATGACCAGGGGACTGGGGGCTCCTCAAGCATCCCCTGGAGCAGGGAGAGCCTGGCCAGGCCAGAACTTGCAGCAGCCATCTACCTCTGTCAAAGAGTGCTTGGGGATTACTTGTGGGACTCCAGGTTGCAAGCCCTGGGGCACTGGGAACTTAACACAGGCTTTGCTTTCAGCATGTGGCTGCTCTTTGCTTGGGTAGTTCCAACCAACCTTGCTATAAGGACTCCCATGGGGTGATTGTCACTTTGCCATGTGCTGGGATCTTCCTTGGTGTGGGTGGTGCTGAACGGTTGCCCTGTGGCAGGAAATTTGTTTGTCGTGCCCTAGAGCTGGCTAGAGAGGAGGGCATGTGCTCCTCCACAGGAAGGGTGCAGTTCTGTGCCTGGAGCTGATCTCACCAAGCCATGTTCTTCCAGGTGGAGGAGCTGAATAAAAAGCTGACTCAGCATGAGAAGGCCACCTTGACCCAGCAACAGAGAGTTAAGGTAAAGAGGGACCGAAAACCTGGGGGCTGAGCCCTGGAGCTGTTGGTGCTGGGTTGCCTCTAAGCCAGGCTGTTCCCTTCCCACAGGCACTCGAAGGGGAACTGCAGGCAGCAGTCACCAGCCATCAGGAGAAGGTGGCAGAGCTGCAGGCGCAGCTCACCCAGAAGGAGCAGGCAGCTGAGCACTACAAAGGGCAGGTATGCTGGGGGCTAGCATGGCCCTGCTTTCCCTGGCACTGCTGGAAAGCTTCACAGGATTCCTCTGCTTTGCATCCTAGATGGAGAAGGCAAAAAGTCATTATGATGCCAAGAAGCAGCAGAACCAGGAGCTATTAGAGAAGCTAAAGGCCATGGAGCACCTGCAGAAAGAGAACACAGAGCTTCAGAGCAAATCAGAGAGGCTGGCCAAGGAGCTACAGCAGAGCATCCTGCAGGCCAAGGAGTCTGAGATGAACTGCAAGAATCTTACCAGCCAGATCCACAGCCTGGAAGCTCAGGTGAGCATGGCATAGTGGGGCTTCACCCTCCTTGTCCTTGTCTCCATCACCACCTCAGTTGGAGGATAGGTCCCTCCATTCCTCCCCGTTTCCCATTCAGGTGGAGGTTGCCAAACAACAGGTGCGGGAACTCAGCAAGTTCCAGGTGATGACTGCCACAGTAAAGGGCCAGGACACTTCCTGCCAGAGTGTGGCCGACCAGAGCACTGATAGCCTGGATGAGGCACAGCTGCTCAACTCCACCAGGTACCAGATCAATCTGCTGCCATCACCCCAAAATCCCCTGTTCCTGATGGCCTGGTAAGCCTGCTGGTTGGTGCTACCCTCAGCCCCTGTCTCTCTCTGCAGGAAGGCTGCCAGCTCTCAGCTGGAAGTCTCCGTGGTGCCATCAGACAGTGAAGAGTCCCTGCTGTCTCAGAGGCTGCCCCAGAGGAACCCATCCCTGGAGAGTCTCTACTTCACCCCCATCCTCCGTGAGACGCCGTCGCAGCTGGAGAGCAGCGCCACCTTCCCGGGTGACTTCTCGCTGGAGTCGGGCTGCAGGACGCGCTCGGCCCGGCGCCGCACAACCATCAACATCACCATGACAGATGTGAGCAGGGGGCCTGCTGGGGAGGCAGGGAGCAGGAGCAGCACTGCACAGGGACCCAGCATGCTGGGAGCTGGAAAGATGAACGGGACCTGTCACTGTGCACTGGCAGCCTAACGCCCAGCCGTGTCCTTGGCTGATCCCCTGCACAGTGGGAAGTGGGGCAAGGTGGGGATTCTGCCCCCCTGCTCCACTCTGGTGAGACCCCACCTTGCAGAGCTGCTTCCAGCTCTGGGACCCCCAACATCAGAACAACATGGAGCTGCTGGAGGGAGGACAGAGGAGGTCACAGAAGCTCTCCAAGGGCTGAAGTCCTTCTGCTCTGGAGACAGGCTGAGAGAGTAGGGGGTGTTCCTGTGAGGGTGGCAAGGCCCTGGCACAGGTTGCCCAGAGAAGTTGTGACTGTCCCATGCCTGGAAGTGTTCAAAGCCAGGTTGGATGCAGCTTGGAGCAACCTGGTCTAGTGGAAGGTGTCCCAGCCAAGGGAAGAGGGGGTGGAAGGAGATGAGCTTCAACGTCCATTTAGGCTAAACCCATCTGTGATCCCCTCATCTCTGGATTTTTCTCTCCCAGAAACAGGTGGAGTCTGAAGAACTGGTCAAGAACATCCCATTGGCTCAGTCCACAAAAACTTCTTCCCCTGTTAAGGGCCGTCTGCGCTCAGGTGCATCCACCCGTTCCCTCACCAGCTTCCCCTCCCAGGAAACTCTTGCGAAGCTGGACATCTCCTCAGAGAAGACCTCTGGCAATTCAGGACTGTTGGGCCTCCCTGGGTACCGGCCAGTCACACGTAGCTCCCTGCGCTTGCAGCGGACCAGCAGCTCCAGCCTCGGTGTGTGTGGGCAGGGTAGGCACTTGGACTGCTGGCTGTGGGCTTCTGCCCTGGCTTGGGAGACTCGGGTCTTACCAGGGACCTCCCCCATCCTTCCTTGCTTTTGATTTAGGCCGGAACACCTTGAACCTGGGCACGTGCCAGGATGAGCCGGAGCAGCTGGATGACTGGAACCGCATTGCGGAGCTGCAGCGGCGGAACCAGGCCCGCCCCCCACACCTGAAGACCAGCTACCCCCTAGAGAGCATGGTAAGGGGTGGGAGGGGGAGATCAGGCAGCCCTTTCTCCAGAACTAGGGCTTGGACGGGGTCTGGGAACGGACAGCGCCCCTCAGCAACATTCCCACATCCCCTCCCCAGCCCTCCACCTCCTTGGCAACCATCACGGATGAGGACATGAAGATGGGGGACCCAGAAGAGACGCTGCGACGTGCCAGCATGCAGCCCTCCCAGATCATGGCCGCCGGCAGCGAGGCAGGCAGGCAGCGCGGCAGCCAGGGCCCCAGCCAGGCCGGCAGCGTCACCACCCGGCAGCAGAGGAAGCGCCTCTCGGAGGAGACCCACCAGGGCCCTGACACCCCCCCGGTGAGCTCAGCCCAGGCCCCCATCACAGCACCCCACCGGGAACAACAGCTGTTCCAGGTTTTGAGGGAGCTGCTGTGGCCCTGTGGGTGACACCCCCATTTGCCACATGTTCCCACTGATCCTGGATCCAGTGCTCAGTGTTCCAGCATCCAGTGGTGTGTCTAGTACTCGTGATGCTCCCAGTGCTCGCAAGGAGGCCATTCCAGAGACAAAGGGCTGAGCCTTCTGCCTTCCCTGGGCACTGCTACCCTCACTCCCATCCCCTCCCTGCAGCCACTCAGTTCCCTCACTGCTGCCAGCCCCACAGCAGGGTGACCCCCAGATGCCAATACTAACCGGTCCCGTTTTCCAGTCCAAGAAGCCAACCAGCTGCTTCCCACGGCCCCAGACCACCCAGGACCGCAGTGAGCAGAGTGGCTCCCAGGTGAGTCAGGAGAGCGAGCGACCAACCCGAGCCATGCAGGTAAGCTTCAGAGGGAAAAAGAGGGAGCAGGAGGGACCCCTCTGTCCTGTCCCACCCTGAGCTAATGGTCCTGCCCCTCCTCTGCAGGCCCAGAGGCGCCAGTCGATGGCGTTCAACATCCTCAACACCCCCAGGGAGCTGGGGAGGCGCCTGCTGCGCCGGGCAGTGGCCCAGAGGAGCACTTCCACACCCTCCTCCAGCGGCGGCACCCGCCGTTCATCCCGCATCGCCACCACCAAGTCCCCCAAGGGCAAGGTAGGTGCTGCCTGACCCCCTGGGCATGCTTCTGAGCTCATGCTCACCACAGTTCCCCCAAGCCCTGCCTTGGGTTCATGGAGGCCGTGGGGAAAAGGGGACAGTCCCCACTGTCCCTGGGGTGTCATGGGAACAGCAGATCCCAGCATGGGGCCCTGCTCATATTCACGATCCCTAACCTGTCTTTGCTCTGTCCTTTCCAGGCCAGTCGCCAGTCGCGTAAGGACAAGCTATCCTGAGGTTTCCCCGGTCCCCGCGTTGCTGGCTCTGCCCTGCACCCCCTCACCTCTCCCTGTCTCTCCAGGGCCCAGGAACACTGAGGGGGAATGGGTGGGGCCACCCACATGACTGCCTTGCATATCCCACTGACAACTGTGGGGGTGCCCTGGGCATGGCAAGGCCCCCTTGCCCTTCCTGCACCAGCTGTCACCCTAAACCCTTCCGGGACCCAAGGCAAGGGGATGCACAGAGGTTGAAGGCTAGAAACACACGGGGGTGCAGGGGCTGGCACCAGGCTGCGGCCCGAGGGGCTGAGCTCTCCCCAGGGATATCCTGCAGCCCCAGTTACAGGGACAGAGGTGAAACTTAGCACCCCTAGGGCCACCATCCCTGCTTCCTCTGTGTGGGACTTCACCTGCCCTGTCCTTCTGCTCCTCCCAGGGAAGCCGAGGCAGCATTTTTAAATGTTTCTACTTGTAAATAAAGTGTATTTTTCAAGTGCTCTGGGGATCCTGGCTGGCTTCCTCCTCCTACAGTCCACATACGCTGGAATTTCTATCAGGGCTTGAGGGGAGCAAAAGCACAACCTCCTCCTTGTCCTATTACCATCCCCATGAACTACACTGGGTGTCCCAAGGCAGGATGCTCAGTCAGGGAACCTGCCGTAGCACCAACCAGTCATAGTGCAGATTTCAGTCTTCTTTCTTCTTTAACTTCTTCTCCGGTAGCAACTCCTGCCATTACAGTGCTTCCAATCCCACCCAGACTGGCCATGGGGGTGGAAGCACCTCCATCCTCACACCAGCCTTACCACAAATGTCCAGGGGCTGCAGTGTCTCTGCCCCGTGGAGTACTGCAGCTTCAGCCCCCAGGGGTGGTGACACAGGGTTTGTCCCCAGCTCTGCTGTCCTGCTGCAGGTGAGGACACCCCTACTGAGGTGAGGACAGGGCCCCTGGTGTCTCCCCGCAGTTGCTGGCATGCTGCTCCACCTCTGCCAGGCCAAAGGGCAGCTGGCAAATTGGGCAGGACACACAGGCATCAGGGGACACAAAAGGCCAGGCTGTGGTGGGGTCTTCTCCACACTGGGAGGTGTGTGCAGGGAGCAGATCCAGCAGGAAGCAGCCTGTGGAAAGGGAAGGTGATGTGGTTGTCACAGTGTTAGGATGATACAGGGTTTGGGACTGACACCCTCCCTGATGGTTCTCCTGGCAGCCTGGGAATACACTGTGTGTGATGTGTCCCAGCTATGGAACTGCCATCACTGTCCCCATGTGCTGCTCATGTCCCCTGGCCACCAGAGGACACCCTGCCAGGCACCCACCTGAGCAGATGGGGCAGACACCTGTCTCCCTGTCACCGCTGGCCTGTCCCCTGTCCTTCCTCCTGGCCTGTCTCTCTCGGGGGCCACAGCCTCGGGCTCTTCCTTTCACCCTGGGTGTCCTTGAGGTGGCAGCTGGAGCCCTGCAGAGGGGTGACATCCTGAAGGCATCCTATGCCACATTCTGCCAGCCCAAAAGAGTCACCACCTTTTGTTTCCCTGCTTCAAAAGGAACAGTCTTTCTTTGCTTACCAAAATGAAGCTACCGCAGGCTCCTGTACTTTGCTTCTCTAGACTCACGTGTTGGTAAAGGTGCTGAGGGACTACATCCTGTTTATCTACAAAAATATCACCTTCCATATCAAACTTGGCTCTCTGGGGATCTGATTAAGTCGAGGCTCTCCCTTGCTGTACAGGTGAAACACACCGTGCTTAGATTTCACTATCCTCCACAGCTGCTGATGGTGAACACCCCGTGTTCAGGCTCATTCCAGGCCCCAGATGTCTGTCAGCTGTGGTCTTGGGACAGAACAGACCAGGCTGTGCTTTTCAGCTGCCTGACAGAGTGAAAGCTGTGCAGGCCCAAACACCCACTACTGGAAACTCAAACAAGTGACCAGAAACCATCCTCAGCCTCCTGAATGTCTTTGGACTCTTTCCTACACATATTATGGTACGGGCAGAGCACTGCAAAGGATCTCCAAGAAAAACAGTTTCACGTGTATGTATTCTCTGTAAGGATGGCCTTTCCCTCTTTCCTGTCAGGCCTGTACCCACCTCATGTGAAGCCATTAGAGAAGGCTCATGCCTTTTGTTCTAATACATTAGGCTCTTTGTTGAATGGCTGTTCTTGTTCACTTTAAGACCAATGAAGTGCAGTCTGGATCAGAGAAACAAAGTGAAGTGAAAAGAAAGAAAAAGAAATATAATGAAGTGAAATGAAGGAAGATTATGTGGAACATGATGAAATGGAATGAAGTGCAGTGAAATGAACTGAAACTTAATGAAATTATATTAATTGAAAATGAGAAATTTAATTTCCTTTCATGAAATGAAGTTACATTTCATGAAAGGAAATGAAATGAGAAATCAAGGAATGAAATAAAAGAAAATATAATTGTTTTATAATGCTGTCTTGACTAATTCTGTCAAGTATGTCTGTTTTGATGCTTTTATCTGTTATAGAAAGTCTTCCACAGCTTTCTCTTTAGGGCTTCCATCCTTGGATCCAGTGCACCGTACATGTAAGTATAAGAACACTTGCATATATATATATATATATATATATATATGTATGCAAAGATAAGAGTTACATGCAATAATAAATAATGCTTAGCCCTCAGATAGGTATTTCTCATTTTCATGTTTTTAAAACCGTTCTTTTCACAAAGAAATATCAGCTCAATTCTGTAGATTCAGAAATCCAAGCAAAAGCCTGTTGAGCATTTCTGAGATTATAGTGCAGCCTGAGGGGAAAGGGGGATGGTACCACCACAGAGCCTGAAATATTTACTTCACTTTCTGTAACAAATAAGTAGTGCTGTGACTAGAAACCCATTTTCCCATTTCTCAGACAAATTGCTAAGCCTACATTTGTGCTTTCTGGGTTGAATCCTAAATTTTACCTACCAACTAGTCTTATTGTGGTCTGATAAGATTAGTGACCCAGGTGGTGGCACAAACTGAATTTTATTAGAGACTTGTATAAATATATATGCACGGTATACTATGCAGAAGTAGCACTGAAGTGGAAATCCTGTACTTCAGCTTTCAGACAACCATAAAAAATTCAATTGTATAATTCCTCTTACCTGTAGCTATGCTGGGTTTAAGTGAATACACTGAATCAGTGGTGCTCTGTTTGATACAGATGTCAGGCATTTTCACAGGTCCAAGGCACAATTAGCAAGTTTGTTTCTGTCAGAAGGAAACAGTGTCCCTCTGAACGGAAGGTGAAGCGAGGGTCTTTCCTGTGCTGGGTGCTGCACTTGGGTCGCCACAAGTGCAGAGCTGCAGGCTGGAGAGAGGCTGGAAAACTGCTGGGAAAGGCTCTGGAGGTGCTGGTCAAGAGCAGCTGCACAGGAGCCAGGTGTGCCCAGGTGGGCAAGGAGGCCAAGGGCACCTGGCCTGTTCCAGTACTGGGGTGGCAGCAGGACCAGGGCAGGAATTGTCCTTCTGTGCTGGGCACTGCTGAGGCACCTCCAATCCTGGGGTCAATCCTCTCACTACAAGGACACTGAGGTGCTGGAGTGCATCCAGAGAATGGAACAGAGCTGTGGAAGTGTCTGGAGCACCAGGAGCAGCTGAGGGAGCTGCAGGGGCTCAGCCTGGAGAAAAGGAGGCTCAGGGAAGAACCTTTTCACTCTCCACAACTCCTTGACAGGAGGGTGCAGTGAGGTGGGGATCAGCCTCTGCTCCCAGAGAGCAAGGGACACGACAAAATAAAATGGCCTCAAGTTTCCAACAGCACTGGGTGAGGTTTATATTGGATATTACAAAAAAAGGGTTGTCAAGCTTTGGAACTGGCTTCTCAGGGAAGTGGCCAAGTCACTATACCTGGAAGTGTTCAAAACCCACATGGATAGAGCACCTGAGGACACTGTTTAATAGTGAACATGGAGATGGTGCTGGGTTGATGGTTGGACTTGAGGATCTTAAACATCTTTTTCAACCTTAACAATTCCATGATTCACAGCATGCTATTACTGCCCTGAAATCTTCTGGGCAGTAGTGTGGTGATTTTAGTCCCTTTTATTCCATTTTACAAGGAGGATACTACCCTGGAAGAATCTAGAGAATACTCAACCATGAAGAGGTATTAAGGTATCTGCCTTGAGATGAATCACTGACCTAGCAAAGAAGTAATTTAGAATAACCAAAGTGATGAAACAGAGGCAATGCTGGAGTTTTAGCATCAGGAACTATGAAACAATACAGCTTTTTCTCCACTCTGTCTTTTCAGTTAGACCTTTTTGATGCCAGCTTTAAATCCTTTCCATTCTCACCTACTCAAAACAAAAGGTTAAGGAATTTTATTTCTGGAAGCCCTACCTGTTAAAAATAAAGACTTCAGTTATCAACAGCTAAAACTCTAAAATAATAGCTGTAGAGGTAGAGCCAATTGACCATGCTACAGACTTGGCATCTGAATGTTTATACTATTAATTTCTAAAAGTTTATCACACACAGGAAGAGACAGCAATCCAGAGGCTACAGTGATTGACAAAAATTATTTATTCCCCACTTTTATTGACTTTTCAAAGAAACCCACCACAAATACCATCCAAGTTGGAATATACTAGTATGCTACCACTGTTAAAAAAAAGGCATGAAATAAATGTATAGTTGAAGGCTATTAAATTATGATAGATCTGCATGTTCACTTAAGAGTCCTTATTATTCTAGGAGAGTGGAAGTGCAGTAGACATTCAGTGACAGCTAATTTGCCAGCTCAGGAAGACAAACAAGGGCTGATCAGTGTGTCTGCCTTCTCTTTAAAAGCCCATCAGCAATAAATAGATGGTGTCATTCATTGTCATGCAGGAATGATTGTGTTCTCTACTTAGTTGGGCTTCTGGGATTTCATCATTTTAGGCTACTGAATGATTGAGGAGTTTTGGGAAAAAACCTTTGAAAGGTGGAAGTTAAGTTTATTAGAAGAGGCTATGTTTAAATTTAACAGATTACCACCATAGTTTCATGCCTTAATGTCTAACAGCAACAACATTCTTTTTTTTTCCCCATAAAAGGGACTATTATGAATGCATTATAATAAAAAATCAAACCTTTATACCACCTAGGTTATATTCAGCTGTTATATCAAGAGGTATCACCTGGGTTAATTATATAACACCATGTTAGAATATGCCTAAAATAAGAGGTTTTAATCAACTATGCTGTGGCTTAAACACCACTTTTCAGACATAACTCTGCATTCTTTCTGAAATTTTTAATATATCTTAAAAATATACCAATTAAAATAAATTATTGTTATATATTCCTTTATATCAAAGAAGAATCTTCAAATTTACAAAAAGCCAGTCCAGAGGTAAATACGAGTCATATTCCACTAGTGAAGAATTTAAAGTAACTGACATTATTTCCAAATAGTTAACTTCTATCAACATACAGTTTATTGCCTGCTCTTTATTTGTTGTTTAGCTCACAGAGGGAAGAAAAAACATTTTGTTTCACAAGAATGTCTCTCGACAGAGTGGACATGTGGATTTGTTGCTGGATGAGAACCATTTGTACTGAAAAAAAGAGAAACACATCTGTTTAATACATGAAGGCAAGCTGAGTATCAGAAACACTAGTACACCATCAATAATAACCATTATTGCCAAGGATCTGTGTTGTTAAGCTGCACCAGGGCAGGCTTAGACTGCACAACAGGAGTAAGTTCTTCAGGGAAGGAGTGATTAAGCATTGGATTGGGCTGCCCAGGGAGGTGGTGGAGTCACCATCCCTGGAGATAAAGACTGGATGTGGCACTTAGTGCCATGGCCCAGCTGACACGGTGCTATTAGGTCATAGGTTGGACTTGCTCTCAAATGTCTTTTCTAACCTAGTTAATTCTGTGATTCAGTGAATGTAACCATGAAAACATTAACTATACTTTTAAAAAAACCAACAACAAACAGTAAAAACCCCCTTTTTACTTGTGCCTGTATAAATGTGTATATGTACAAATATATTGTATATACACGTTAGACACACACTGTGTAGCAGCTCTTCTCTCATTACCTGCCCTTACATCTTAGTACAAAATCCACAGAAATAATTAATTGGTAATCCCAGATAATCCAATGACAAAGTGGAAAAATGTTGGTGATACAGTAGAAGTTTCTGGTTTAAACTATATGGATAGCCAGGCTGGATGGGCTTGGAGCAACCTGGTCTAGTTGTCCCATGTCAGGGGGTTGGAACAGATGAGCTTTAAGGTCCCTTCCAACCCAAACTGCTCCATGATTCTATGATATTTTGCCTATTTAAAAAGATTTACTCAAGGTACTTACCAAGCAAGCTGAATGAAACTTCTTCTTGCATGTTCTGCAAGCTTTTTTGGGAAGAGAATAGTTTGAACCGTGAATGACTGAAAAACAGATCATGCAATCTTCAACGCCTTCAAAACGTTTATCCACATTATTTTTCCACAAAGATAAGCCTTCCATAATACTTCCATTCTAATAGAGGGAAAAGAGTTGTTAATACTGTAGAACTCCTTTGGACTACTCCTGTTGTAGTCATAAAAACATGAAAGAAACAAAGCCTGAAGGACTTATAATCTGAAATGACATGCAATACATGCAGTGTATAATTTATAATACTCTGATCTACAGAAAAGTGATTATTCATCAGAGCAGGAAGAATGTATTCAGGAGCACTTAAAAAGGGATTTTGAAATTTTCCATCACTGCTTTGTTTTGTTCTAACCACAGATCATGCAATTTCAACAACCATCATTCTTTTAGAGAATTCCATGGATGGGTTTTTGGGTTTGATTTTTGTTGGGTTTTTTTTTTCCAATCATAGCTGGGATGGTACTGCCACGCAGGACAAACACTGGCCCACATCTTATAACGTCTAGATTTCCAACTTGGGCTCTGGATTCAACAGGACCTAGCAGGCTGATCATTTTACCTCTGTTTATGTATCTGGAGAAAAGCAGATGGTAAGAGTGACCCAACTCTATGAAGGCCTTTGCAATCTACTGATGAGCTCTGTTACACAGATCTATACGATACTGGAATATTCTTCTGCTGTAAGATCTTTTTAAGTTTTCAAAACTAGGAGCTTTATTTAAATTCACCTGATGTGTCAGATATGTGCTTAACTGTAGCATCCAATTGCGCCACTGCTGTACAGCCACACCAACCCTCTTTCCACTCTCAACTGTTATGGATCCCAGTGGATAATTTGGTGGAAGCTGTATTATTAATTCAATAAAAATATCATCAACAGAATAGGTTGCAATGACTTCCCGTGCTGCAGACCGAGCTTTTACCTTGGAAAAAAATACATGTATTAAAAAATGCCACAGAGAGATAATCAGCATCTCTAGTCTTTGTATATATATACATACACTATAAATACATTACTATACACATTATTTTCTTAGATCAGAAAAACACTTTTTTCAAAGAAAAAAAATCTACTCTTACCTCTGATCTTAAACTAAAAAGAAATTACCAGTCAGTTTTCAATCTACTGACTGATCATCAGGTTTATTCGATATATTCAATCAATAATCAGATTTAGTATTTTAATAAACAAAAAAGTAGTATATTGAGAGCAGTACCTTCCTTCCTCAACTACTTCAACATCCTAAAATCCATTACTTCATGTTTTTCCAAGCAGAATATTAATAAATATCAATTTAATTTATTGACACTAAGCAAAAATATGTTTAATCAGTCATTTAGAACAATAAAATTGCAATCACATAAAACAGAACCACAGGCTGGTTCTGAGAAGTAAAATTTCTTGAAATATTTGCAAAAAACCTCAAGTAACTAAAAAGAAAGGAGAAAAAGTCTTACTGTCATGCCATTAAATAACTGTGTGCTAGTCTGAACAGAAGATATTTCCTGGGAGGAGAGCACACTGCTGACGTATTTGCTTGTGAATTTATCCACAACATTGAAGACACGCTTCTCACAGCTATTCCACCACAGCCTCACCATGGCCGGCAGGTCCTTCAGCGTTATATGGTACACAGAGCAGGCCAAGTGTGGGATCTGGGATGACAGCACCCCTGTCCCTGGGAGGGAAAGAAAAGCTGTTGGAATACTCTTAATATGTTAGTGACAGATGTTGGTGCCTCCACAGCACATACAAAAATTCTGATTCCAATGTCATTGTGGTAACTGGAATTTCATGTACATGTTCCCATTATTGCTATTCTAAGGGCTTGTTTGACTCAGCCCTTCTTCACCAGGCTGGTTTCTTTGTTCCTTAGCCTGACACTCCACACCTTGGAATTCAGCTTCTAATTTAGAGGCTGAACTCCAAGTTGACACCAGGAATCAACAATAATTTGATATTGTAGAAATTACAAAACACTCACTTTGGAGAGAACAATAAAGTTTGAAGGACAGCTGAGCTTTGCAGGCATGCATAGAAATGGCCTCAAGTTCCACCAACAGAGGTTCAGAGGTTGGATAATATCCAACAGAGGTTGGATATTAGGAAAACATTCTCTGCTGAAGGAGTGGATAAACATTGGAACAGGCTGCTCAGGGAAGTGGTGGAGTCACCATCCCTGGAGGTGTTCAAAAAAGATGCAGATGGGGCACCTTGTGAGAGGGTTTAGGGGGCATGGTGGTGTTCAAAGGGTGAACTTGGATGATCTCAGAATCTTAATGATTCTGTGATGAAATAAGGGTAGACTTTCCCTTGGGATGTCATGTTAGTAACTCTTTCCTATTGTCATCCAGATAAATTGTTCTGCAACACACAGTGATGTCCAAGCATAAAATTAAGAAATGGAAACTCCTCTTCCTTGCTTATACCTGCATAGGTACATTTAAAAGAATTCAATTAAGGGGCTTTAAAATATGATTCTCTTTTTCATGCTTCTCAGCTAAAAAAAGGCAGCATATCTTCTCTCATCATCACTGATTAACTGGGTCTTCTGAACAGCATGACAAAAACAACACAACTGAACACATCAAACATTTTAAAATATATGTATTAAAGTATTTTTAATATTTTGAATTTATATATTAAAATACAAGAAAATATAATTTTTTTATTTAATATTGAAAATATATCTAGAAGCAATGGTTCCAGAAGATCACACATTTCTAGTGTTTTGGAATCGTTCTGTTCAGGATTCGATAGTACCAATGTATTATTCCTGGGTTTTGTTTTTCTTGGTTTCCCTGATAAACATGTCAACTTTAAGTTTCAAATAGGGAGTGTTAACCAAAGATTATTAAACAGATCTATATATTTGTCTCTCTGTGTATTTGTTTTACAGGTAAGATTTTCTAAGTAAGCATTTTTAAGGAAAAAAGCTTATTTAAATATAACAACTCTCTCAAATGCACAAATGCAATTTTTACTAACCTTTGACATCTAAACGAAGCTCTTCAGTAAAGAAGGTTTTTGTGTCCTTATTTGGAACTTCTGTAGTTTGCCCAGGAATGACAGGGTTTTCAGGCATAAGCCTGAACAAGTGATAAAGCAGTTTATTCAAGCTTTTGGTTCTTCTAAGGTATTGTGAGTAGAGAACTCGCAGCTGGTAGCATTGGAAACAAACCACAGAACAAACAAAACACATCAAATACAGCTTACTCTGTAAATAATACAAATATGTCCTTGCAGGGAGGAAGGGCAACACTGTGATTCAGAACTAATGTTTAGAGGGTAAGTTTAGCTCTCTGCACCATGACTAGATTGTAGTATGTACCAAGCTTGTTTAAAAATGCAAGAGTCATCCTTCAATGAATCTTAGTTCTTCACTGCTCTAATTTTACCATCCTCAAATGCAGCAGTGCAGAAATCTAAGTCTATTGGTGCTTTCAGAATTTCACTAATTACACAAAAACAAGGGATAAAAGTTACATAATTAAAAGAAAAAGGCTGGATGAAACTTCAAGACTGAAACTAAATAAACAGGTAGGAAATTCAATTGAAAAGAAAAGACTCTGAAAATATACCTGAGAAGAAGCAGCTTTAAAGAAAGCTAATGTTAACTTCCAAGTGAGAAGATACCCTAGAACAAGGCAGAACTCATCGCTCAGGGGTTGAATAACTTCAAATTTCCCAACTGGAATGCATTCCAGGATGTTTTCTAGCAAGAGCTCTTGAGTGGCCAGGACAGACATAAGAGCTGCTGGAGGTGATCTGTGGAAAAATGTTATCTGGAATAGTAAACTCAAATCTTGAGCATAGCATGACCTGAATTTATGTTCATAGCCTTCCTAGAAAGTCATGCAAGTAAAGCTATGTACACAAACATAAAACGAGCATTTTATTGCAGGAAAATTTACTCTTTTTAAAATTTCTTCTTTTTCCCTGAATGGTATAGTTGGTGTTTTTACCTTCTTAGAAGAAGAATTTAAACTGAATGCTGATCACTTCATCTGGGAGGGGTCTATGGCTGAGCTGATTTAACCTACATCATGGATAGCTGCTTTGCTTGCTTTTTCTGGAGTCACCAACAAAGGAGCAATTGAACAATTATCTCCTAATCACTGCTGCCTCTGGGTTGAAAAAAGCCTTTTGCAGCTCTGCAGTTAGGAAGGGTATTAATCATTGGGCTGAGGTTAAAAAGGAATTTTAACCAGTTACTGCATTTCCTCTTCAAACCAGAGACGTCACTGGATTTAAGCTGTATAAAACACACAGGATGATTTTGTTCTGTTCCAAGTAACTGAAATTACCTGTGCAGATGGGCACTTCTGAATACAAGTAAAAATTTGCCAAGATTTTCTAATATAAAACATACATATGGCATTTAGTCCAGTGACTGCACCTAAAAACAACCACAAACATGATCTCTGGTTTTAGTAGGACCAAAATATTTAATTAATAAATTTAAAATATTTATAACCTTATTGCCATAGCTATGCAATTTTTTTAATGTCCTGCCTGACAGCTACTCTGCTGCAAATTTCCATCTTTTAACACTTCTTAAAAATATGGATGACAATCTTATAAGAAGTGAGGAAAAAAATACACACAATGCCAATTCCTCCTCCTCGTCACCATAGGACTTGAGATCTTCGTCATCAAATTTAGGCAATTCCGGCATTAATCTACAGAAATATGGAAAGGAAATCAAGTTAATTTAAAAATAAATTTTAATAAACTATCTTAATATATGTGATGCATAGTTGTTTGCTTATCAACGTCAACATTACTGACAGGCAATACAATAATGGCAGTTATTCCTTAACAACAACACAGAATCTTTTGGAGACATGCCAGTTGGAAAGATGGTTCATGAGTGACAGTCAGTGAGCATGTACTTGCTCACTTCTCTTTCCAGACCTCTTACTTTTCCTGAGTCATGCTAAAATAAAATTCTCTATCAGAATAAAGCTATTCCAACTTTATGCTTCAGTGTAAATGAGATAATGGTGGCTGGCTTAAGCCATCTGCTTTGCCATCTACATTTTGGGGAGCCAAATGCACATATTTTTCAAATTCTGTATTGTCTCTCTAGGTATTAGAAATAGCCAAGATGTTCACAAGAATTCTACGTATCTATATTCACTTTCTCACCTAAATTAGTGAAAATAAAAACATCACACCATTTAATGGTAGTGTCAGGCCCAGATCAAACCTGCAATGTCACAGTTTACATTTGAGGATTCTGTGAGTGCTAAAAAAAGGGCTAAAATAAATACCTTTGTTAAGTCTGCTAACACAATTAACTTTAGCATTCACAGTTTCATACAGTGCCCTCCAAAATAGAACACAAATTGCCCAGTTAAAGATTTTCTCCCATAACGGGACACGATTTTTCTACAAGTGAAAAATCTTCCGTAGCACATTAAAAAAAAAAAAAAATGGGGCAGGAGGGTTGAGAGGTGATGAGAGTGAAAAATTTGTTGCTTCTTACTTATGCAGCATATGGTAGACAGAAACCTGTACAGGTCGAGCCTGGAAAAGCAACAATGGAGCAAGTGTGTTCAGTAGAGTCTGGAGTTTATCTGGAAGATTTGTCTTCTGGCCTGCAACAAACTTTGGTGGCAGCTTGTGGTTTAACAACTGGTCCTTTGAGATGTAAGTTAGAGCTTCACCCAAAGATGTTAACACAGAGTTCTGAAAAGAGCCTTCTGATGCATTTTTGGTTTCTCCTATGTAAAAGAAGACAAGCTGTGATGCAGAATGTATGGATGATAACCATAAACAAGCTCTGCTGGAAACAACTCAAGACTGCTCTAGGTAGGTTCCATCTAATCTTAACAATCTCTATGTTAAATGCAATCACTTTACATGTAAGTGTAATCACTTTGCATGGAAGTGTTAAAAACTGACTTGTTATAAACTCTATTTTCCTATATTCTCCTATATTCCTATAAAATCTATATTCCTGCAAATTCAAAAATGTGGCCTGTTCAGTTCTATTTCAGAACACCCTGGCTGTTATCCCCTTATCATATACTTGCCTGTGATTTTCACCAACAATGGTAACAGCAAATTGTGAATTCCCTCAGAAAAGAATTCCTTCCATTCACTGACCAAGTTCTTAGGAAGATTTGCAGTGGTGTCAGGAGCTGCAGCCTCAAAGTAAGTGCTAAGGGCAGATGCCAAGTCACAACTGACACAAGCAAAAATCTGCACAAGTGGGACATGGTAAAGCAAACGGCTTTCACTTGTTGTCTAGGAGGAAATAAACACAGAGGAAGATTCCTTAACCATAAATTTGCTTTAAAGTATGTTTCATGTTTCCTGTCTACACCAGAAAGTGTAATTTCAAAGATGATTCAATTGTGAGAACCATTTGAAAATTATGTGGGGCGGGGAGGTGTGTTTAAAAATAGAATTTGTACTTTAATAATAGACTTCCTGAAATGAATTTCCAAGCCTCACCAACATTTAGAACCATGGATTGTTTCCATTATATAACCTTCCTTATAATGAAAAAAAGAAAATTCAATGGACATGCTACTAAAAACTGGAAATTACTTAAGTGGTTATCAGGAGTCTATTTCCTCTCCCCTAACACAGTTTTTTTGCTTTCTTTTTATTTTTGCTCTTACTAGTTCTGTAAAACAAGAAGTATCATTATTAATTAAAAATATTCCCTCCTTACTCTACACAACAAAATTTGCTTAAAGGTTTGTTCTTTGTTTGTTTTTAAACAAAATAAATCATTCTGAGGCACATACCATTACTTAAGATTAATCCTGAGACCAAGAAAGGTCACATGAAGTTTCCAGCCTGCCCTTCTAAATGCACAGGTGACAGAAAGTGACATTCTGAATCTTTATTTGATTAATCAGGAAGTAGTCTGCTGACTACTGATACTACTGACCTCCTTCCTAACAGCATTAGAACATGACTTTGATATTTCATGTGATCAGTTAGACACTGAAATGCAGACACTGCTTTTTGTTCAGTTAATTTTCATGTACCACGTTAGACTGTGTCTTAAAGGAATATTATTTTTCAAGATAGAGACCTACAGCAGACATTTCAAAATTATTCTCCAATTACCAATGCCATTATGAAATATCGTATTACTTGAAGAGTGAACTGATTTTATCTCCATACACAAAAAGAAACAGGACAATATAATTGTGCTTTTAAACCACACATGGCCTTTCCCCAAAGTCCAACATAATCACCATTTTGTGCAATTCTTTTTAACATTGTGTCAGGTATTTGGTACTCTGAGATAAGTGTCCATGCCAGATGCAGGGAATCATCAAAAAGGTAAGCATATTAAAAGTGAAGATGCTTCCATATTACCTCCAACCAAGCCAGCATGGAGCACATCAAAAAGTCCCACTCGTTATCAGCCAAAGGAGCAGTGGAATATTTCAGCAACAAGGGAAGGTAACGCATCATCTCAATGTTGAAACCAAGCAATTGAGCACTTGCTTCTTTCAGATTGCTGTCATAAAAATACAGCCAAAGCTTATATAGTATCATGTTGTAGATGTGAGTATTTATACTCCTGCCTTCACTCCTCCTCACAGGACAAATTTGTCTGGCACCACCACGCTGTGCCCTATGTGCCCATGCTTTTCATATTCTTTTTAGAGTGATACATTAGCTGCCAAGTCTAAATAAGATTCCCAAATTACAGATTTATACACTTCTACAATTTACACATTTGCTCGAGCAATATACTTACACAAACTGAATTTTAGCAATTTAATTAAATCAATGCAAGAAAAATAATAATTTTAAGTTACTGATTTAGGAAAAAATATTAGCCCTCAAGTGTCCAAATATTATACATTACAGGTTTAGATTATTAGGAAGAAATTCTTCCTTGTGAGGGAGGCCCTGGCACAGGTTTCCAGAGGAGCTGTGGCTGCCCCATTCCTGGAAGTGTTGAAGGCCAAGTTGGATGGATCTTGGAGCAACTTGGTCTTATGGAAGGTGTCCCTGCCCATGGAACTGGGTGAGCTTTAAGGCCCCTTCCAACCCAGACCACTCAATGGTTTTATGATTACTTTGAAACTTTGTTGCCTGGATTTTTCTCACTATAAAAAAGTAAAAGTATAATTAAAAAAGTAAGAAAAACCAAAAAAATCCTCAGTATATTTTCACTCCTTGCTGGAAGCTTTTCAAGTTACATTTTTGGGTCCAGAGTTTTAGAAGACAGACACCTAATTTTGGTATGCAAGTTTTCCTCCTGCTAGCAAAATAAGCAATCAGAATTTGGAACTGAATATCCAGCAACAAAAGCTGGTTGGTTCTGAATGCATTTGAAAACAGTTGACATCTTTCAAAAGCATTTACAAAGCTCCTTAGTTTTCCAGCCTTCAAACATACAGATAATTTTCTGTAGTACGAGTTAGTAAATACTTAATAACAGATATATTAAAACAACATTTCTACAAAAGCTTAAATATGTAATATTAGAGCAGTAGATCACAGCAGTACAGGTTGATTTTGTTTGAATTAATAACTAGCCTCTATTTTTAAACTCTTGTCTTAGAAATAAGAAAAAAAAGTTAAATTATCTCAAAGTTGCACCCACCAGCTAAAGAGGAAGCTGTCCTCATTATCATTTTTCCAAGATATTATGATTTTCAGTATTGCAGGTAGTAGATGATCACAATCAATACTTCTATCCTTCAAGCAGGAGTTCAAAATGGAAAGACACCCAAATGCTCCTATGACATGACAAAAATGCAAACTCAATAGTCTTAATTATCAAGACACAACAAACATTAGAATGTCTGTCAACAGAACTTAATTTTAATATAGTAAGACAGTTTGGATAATACCTAAGCTTTCTTCTTTGAACACTTAATCCACAGATGTCATTGTTAAATCGAAACACAATATCCAATCCAAACTTAAAAAAAAACAACCAACCAGCTCCTATAAGATTAAGTGGTAGTTCATAAAATTTAAAAAAAGGGAAGATACCTGCTAAGATTGAAATTTGTTTGTGCTACTAAAAATACAAAATGCTAAGCAATAATTTGGACAGATAAGACAATGCAACTGAAAGTTGTGAGTTCTAATATTATTGGTTAATTGGAGTTCTAGTCAGAATATTAATTTTTCTTTTAGAGTGAAGTACAGCTGTTGCATTAGTACTATTTTCCATTTCTAAGAACTGTATTTATCTAGATTTCTTGTAGAAAATGAACATTTCCAACAAGCACAATGACAAAAAAAATAAGGTAAAGTACCACATATGCATAGCAAAACCAACCAAACAAACCCCTTAAACAAGTTCAGCATTATTTTTTTTCAGCTGACCTGAAAAGAAAGACACCATTGGAATAGTAAGCCTACAACCTACATCCCACTTAACGTGAATTAGGACATGTATGTTCTGCTCAGGAATCCCTAGAAAAATGAAAAGTAATAAAAGGGAAATGCCAATTACAAATAAAAGGCCTCCACAACAGAGGAGGAGTGAGGATTCTTCCATTTTTTCTGTTCAGAGTTTCACAGACACATTTGTTTGCCTCACTGGTTCACTTAGAAAGCCAGGAAGCCTCAACTAAATTGAAAGAGTAGGAAACTGTCGCAGTAGAGAACTTTGAGATTCCTCTCAATTTCTGCACAACACTAACACTGACAAATTTCACACCTGAAGAACATCCATTTGAAGAACTTATCTGAAATCCTGAGAACACTGCTAAGGGACAGATGTCCAGAGTTTATGGTAATCAAAGATAGGTTTTGTTCAGTTTAAGTAAGTGCAGTTCTGTTACAAAATACAAAACTTACATTTCAGTTTTCATATAGACTGATCAATAGGAGTGTGGGCAAGGACACACAAAAGCAGTAAGGGACAAAAACAGAAAGGACTTTCCTCTTAAATGACATCTATTTCATACAGATAGAAGGACTATGTGTGAGCATTTCCAAATAATTTTCCTAAAAAACAGTAAGTTTGTGAAAACATAGACCCAAATTAAGTGGTTATATTCAAAGCAATATCATAATACATCTCAACCACCTCTTAAGTAATTTTCCAGACCTGCAGACAGTTGATGTAGTGCAGTTTTCAGTTGGAGGAGCTACTCAAAAACTACATGTAAAATGAAAGAGTACTTGGCAAAGCTTCTGAAGACAATAATGACCAGTTGATAATAGCAGTATTTTTGCATGCTGTGTAAAGCCTAAATGGTTCACTGAAAACTTTGATATTTACACACATGCCTATATAAGATAGATCAAACTAGAAGCAACATCAGGATGCTTTTAATAATATCAGCCTAAATCTTTTCATTCTAATTTTGCATCTGGCAGTGGAGCTTGTACTTTCTGAATGAGGCAGAAAATTACTATGCCCAACAGGCTAGAAGAAATAGGTAAACTGAGAAAGCATTTCTTTCTAGTAAAAGCATTATTATAGTAAATATATTTTATCTAATTACAAAATAATGTTCTTAAATTCCAATGAACTAGACTGTAGTACTAGAATGTACTCACCATCAGTGCTGGAAAGCTCTGCCTGTGTACATGTCATAAGCTTGGCCACACAATGGAAGACAAGTTCCCTCTTTTCTTCCTCAATTAGGAAAGGTGATAAACACTGAAGTGTATGCAGTCTGCCCTCTGTTAATGGAAGGAACCTATTTACACAAGCAGAACACCAAGAATGAAACAAACCCAAAACCTGAACTAGGAAACAAAGTATCAGTTAGTTAATAATGATGTAATATCCCTTGACATAACTAATCCCACATTCTGGACCAAGTCTGACTTTCACATGCCATACACATGTATCACTTCATTTTCAGCCCCCAGTTGTCAACAGTCAGAACCAGGATCATTTCACACTATCAATATTCACAACAAACTGCAAGTTTATAGGCAGCAGTATTAAGGTACCCTTCTGTTGTCTTGAAAAGTTCTTTCCTCTCCCAGGACATAGTGTTCTCAGCATGGATCACTTTGGCCATGGTTAAGGACCAGAGTCTTCCATGTTCCTCTGACCTTCAAAGAAGAAAGACCTTGGTTAATACATACAGATGCCCATAGTTCACCACAAAAACATTTGGATGCATTCTGAATCAATACACAGATCGAAATACAGTGGCACTCTACACAACACAAACTGCCAAGACAGAGCTATGGGTTGTTCACTTGTTCTCACATACCTATCAAATATAGTTTGCTGCAGGCTAGCTGTACTGCTCAGAGTACTGAACTCCTCATATGTGATGTGCATCTCTTCTAACATATGAAGATATTCCAGAAGCAGATAAGGAGGATTCTCCAATTCTTCAATCCATTGTAATGAGTACAACAGTTCTGCAACTGATTAAAGAACAGCTGTTGTTTATAAATGACTATCAACTTGCATAAAGAAGAAGTTTCAGGTCAAGTTTTTGTTGTTTTTTTTTAAATATGTTATCAATATGAAGCAATGCATTAAAGATACTATTTTTACATGCAATCTCAGGTGTTTCAGAGCATGAACTGGATATTTGCCATTGTATCAAAACACACAAGAGAAAAAAACGCTACAGTAATATCCGAGAAATTCAAGAAAATTTAAAGCAAACTATGCATGGCATGACTTCTCTCTGTTCTCCCCATTTTATTTAATATGTATTTCTTGTAGACAAGGCAATCCATACCTAAGTTCAGGAAAAAACCATGCAAATTTTGTAAGAGCTAGCATGAGGTTCCTTCATTACCTACAAAGACCCACCCACACTAAACAATTACACTTCTCTTCATGGTGAGATTTTTGGAGATAGAATTGTTAATTTGATAATGCTGCATTTAATTTGAGCATTCTTGAAAATAAAAGGCAACTAGATTCCATCTCATGGAATTAAAAAAGTTGTTATGTCAAACTATTTTTACATTATAACTACACCCTCAAGGGAAGGAGACAGTTCTTATTGCCCACTCCTGCCAATGCACAGTGTGTTCTGGCAATGAACAAATCTGAAGTTCATTGAAAATTCATACTTCTGATTCAAAGTTCTTTTGAGACAGGATGTATATAACCAAAAGAAGTCCCAGGAATATAAAAAACTACTTTTAAAGGAGACCTGAACAAAAAAATCAAAAAATCCAAACAAACCAACACCAAAAAAAAAGCCTATCCCCAAACAAAAAACCACAAACAAACAAACAAAACCCTGAGCAACAAAATGTTAAAGGGTAGTTCCTCCTACCTGTATGCCAAACTTTAACTATGCATTTCTAATTCTCAATTCAGGTTACAAATACTGTAAAATAAAATTCCTTTAAGTTTTACCATTGTAACTTACTTATATTATCAATTTTCTTTCTTTCAGCATCATCATTTCCATGGACTGCACTATTTTGCAGTTGAAGTAGTACCATTTTACTTAATAAGGCTGAAGTACACAGATGGCCTGGAAGTTTAGTTGTGCCACACAGCTTGACACTTGATCCCAGAGGGTCACAATTCATACTAAGCCTTCCTTCCAAAAGTGGCTTGTGCATCCACTGTAATATGTGCATAAAAAGAGCATGAAAAAATGCTTTAATCTCTTTAACCTTGAAAACTCAGATTAAGAAACAACCATGAAATATAGACATTCATATAAAAAAGCACAATGGTGAGGATGACACACTCCAGTGTATTAAAAACCTAATTGCACAGCAGTAATTTGTAACTGCACTGCTGCTCAGAAACAAATACATTTCTTTAGAACTCTATGCATTTTACAAGAAATTGTAGGGTTACTGAAGACTGGTGGCTGCACAGGAAATTTATGTCCTTCCCCACTCCTATGTATGTCAGTATTTTGTTGATAGCACACCATGTTCTTCTGCAGATACTGGTGTCTTTCACAAAGTTAATATTTATGAAGAATTAACTTAGAGATAAAAACATCTTCACAATGCATACTCTCTCAGATAAAATTTCTGAATTGTAAAGCAAGTTGCTGGTGTTCTGTGCAGAAAAGGGTTATTTAATGGGCTTTGATTTTTCTCCAGTAGTATTGGATGGGTCCATAAACAGAGATTTTGTCCTCTTTATGGAGAGAGGCAGAAAAGAATCTCTGCACAAACATAGTATTCATAAGAGCAGTGCCATGTCAAAAGAAAGAATGCCCACCACCCTAGGGGACAGAGGCTTGAGGAAAGATTGACCACCCAGTGCAATCCCTTATCATTTCCATACCTCAGAGCACAGAGACTCGTGCAATTTCCCCCACTCAGTTTTGTTTGGAGTGACGTGCTCAACATAAACTCTCACAAGATATCCAGACTGTCCATCAGCTTCCATGAGCTTCAACAACAAATCACTGACTGCAGAGATCAAAACCTGAAGACTGAGTAAAGGAGAAAACACTGCAAACAGGTTTGGCACTATTCATTAAGAGCCACCTGCATATTTTCCATTGCTCCATACGTGCTGTACCAGGGGTGGTTTAAGTTTGGCTCTACCCACTGCCCCCAACAGACTCAAAAGTCTCTCAGTAATAGAGATGTCAATTAAATAAAGGCTATTATAGCACTGATCCTGGTTTGTCTTGGAGAATGACACATAATGGAACAGACATGTGCATCCCAATTACCTTTTAACGTCCAAAGACGAAGACTGAACTTGATTCTTGACCCACAGTGCAGCTTTGAGCAAAAAAGTGCTCTGTTTTTGAGTGCTCTGAAGCTGATGCACAAGTGAATTTACACCAGACATCCAAGTGTGTTTTAATTTGCATACAAGTACATCTGTCATAGGGAAAAGAAAAAACAAAACAATGACAAATAGACAAGTAAAACCACCATAAACAGGTGAACTCTAATTACAACCAACAGCACACAGCAACAATCACATGTCTAAAGATCCTACAGTAGGAAAACGACTATCTTTTCTGTGGTTATATGCAAAAACTATCAAAGGCACATACACAGCTTTCTTGTTGCAGAGCAATTTTAAATTAACTGTGATCCACAGGTAAGATTTGATTTAATTGAAAATAAGAGTGATGTTCCTGTTGTCTGCTACCATATGTCCATATGGTCTTCAAAACCACAGATCTTTCTACAAAAATACTGAACATTCACAACAACAACAGTCATTTATAAAGCAACAGGGGTTTCCAAGCTACTACTGTCCTATTTAATTTCCATGACAACACTGAAACATTGTATTTACTTGTATTAATGTCAGTAAATGCATGTACCAATTTAACACCCTCAAATTCTGCATTCAAGGAATATAAATCAGGATCTCAGTCTGAACATGAGACACTGGCAGAGGGAGGCATGGATCACAATTTCTTTGGGCAACTTGGCCAAAAGAAATGGTTTCAGAATAAATACATGTTCTCTGTAAAGAAGTGATTGTACACATTTTTTCATAGATTCCCCAGGTTGCAAAATGAAAAAAATACTTTCATTTATTGTATTTCATAGACTTCAAGTAAATTTTGTTACAGTCCAAAAAGTGTGCAATATCACAGCCTCCAAGTTATCTGATATTAACATTAAAAAAAGCTTCAAAATCCTTGTAAAGATGTTCAAGACTTGATGCTTAGTAGTAACTATGGGCACTGTAAATTAAAGCACAGATTTTCCTGTCAGCTACAGCTGCAAATGCTCAATGTATGTGAACTCAGTATTCTGTCACATACTTGATCCTGTTTCACGAAAAGGAAGAATTTAGATGCATTCATCACCTATGAAAAAGCTCAGCTCAAGTTCTTTTTCCAGATTACCTGTCAAGTGTGTTGCATCCTGCCTCTGAGCACACAGCTGGAAGATGGTGAGGAGCAAGTCCTCTGAGGATGGCATCAGCAAACACCCTTTCACTGAGCTGAAAAAGCCCGAGGCCACATCGCAAATGAAAGAAACTGATGGCTCTGTATTTCCAGCTTCAGAAAGATCCTTTGCTTTAGATAGAGCTGCTTGGAGTTTATCAATAATCCTTTCAACAAAAGTTTCACCAATCAGTGATTCTATTGGGCAGAGGAAAAAGACAATATGCTTTGATTGCTTGATAAACATGACCACTGAAAGATGTCATATTAATATGGACCAATTTGACTTCAGTTTACTAATCTTGAATGCAAAATAAAGTGCAAAGCAGTTTCAGTCTAATGGATACCTAAACTCTTTATTTCACAGACACCAGCCAACATTTCACACTACCAAGTATCTTTTCTCTAAACCCGCTGAAGCAGCTTTGAAAAAGGTATTTAAAATAGAGACAGTGCAAAGTGATCCCTGCCCCTTTTATGCCTCCCTAGCTTCTGGCAACCAACTGTGAGCCCAAGATTTCATTGGACTATTGCACATAGCCACAAACACGTTCAGTTCCTTTTTCATGGAATACAAGCAAGCCAATCCCATTTAGCCTCAAACTCTACAGTATCCTGTGGCAATGAGTTCCATTATTTAATTATAAACTGTAGGAAGAAGTGTACTTTTCTTGCCCCTCACGACTGTTATCTAAGCATGTGTTAGAAACTCAAGTTCTTCCACTGAAAGAAACAAGGATAAATCTCTCACTATTTGCATTTTCTATACAAATTGTGATTTTATGACTCTTAAGCAAAACCCCATCCCCAACCACTTCCACTACAAGCTGAAAAACTCTAGTCTGTTTTCTTGCCTTTACAAGCAGTAGCCACTGCTTGTCTAATGATTCCTGCCAGATTTCTTTGGGCATATTCTAATTCTATTACACATTTTTCAAAAGCATATAGGTGAACAAGAATATTGCAGTGACCAAAAGTAAAAACTACATGCAGTATTCCAGATATTGCAACATATTCAGTATATTGACTACACACTATAATAATTTTCATTTGTCCTCTGTTCTTTTCACAGCAGTTCCTAGTAACCTGTATTCCTTTTTTACTGCTTTTTTACAACCTGACACTTACAGGGAAACACAATGACTGAAGATCTCTTTTTGAGTTTTAAGAGGTCAGAGTCTATCATTGAATTGATACCGTTACAATTCTGTTCTTTCCATGTATACTTGTACTATTTTTTGGCTTTGGATTTCTATTTGTAATCGTTTGTATCAGTTAAGCATTCAGTATCACAACACACTGCTATGGGTCTCTGAACAGGTCTATCAACAAAATTATCTTCACTATTTATCCTTTTTTCCCTTTAATTTCTTTCATCACAGGCTATTGATCCATGAAAGGCTCTTCTATTTCCTCCATGACGATTTGCCTTAAGAAACTTAGATCTCATTAAAAAAATCCTTTTGAAATTCCACATACTCTACTTTGGCTTAAATGACTAAGTCAAGAAATACCATAGCTCCTCAAAATCTCTTAGGCTTCATCCAATATGATTTAAAAACAAGTCACCCAGCAGAGAATGAGCTCAGGAGTGTCTCCAGCTCTAGAGTCAAAGACCAAAACCACTGGACTATTAGCCCTAGAACATCACAGACTCATAAGCACATTTGTTGAACTCCCTGTGGAGAGAGGAAACAGGTTTTCCTGATGGTCCTTTATATCAGAAGTTCCAGTAACAGAAAAAACAACCTTAGGACACCTTCAGGATGCCTTGTCTAAGAACATCCACCACAGTGGTACTGTGTGCACCTTTGAAACTTGAAAGCACCATGAATGTGCCCAGCATCCACTGACACTGAAATATGTCACCTCAGGGATCAAAGCAAATGCTGAATTTACATGGAAAATGTGAAGAAAATTGAACTTCCCTGCAAGTCTGTATCAGATACTAAATATGCAAGGAATAAATTAAATAGGCTGCTATTAATTAAAAAAAAAATCAGATTACATATACAGCATAAGAGCACACACAGAGTTTTTAAAACACGTGAAAATAAATGGAAATGGGTCAAAACAATTCAAATGTCCTGTAACATGGCATTACTAAAACACACAGAGGTCCATAACAATTGACTTGGTATTCTAGTTTTGAAGGTAAATGTCACATGGTATGATTTAAAAATTCATATTATTTCACAGTACATCAGCTGATAGATCAAGTTTACTTAAATTTCCCTCAAGTTTTCAAGACTTGCAAATCTGAATCTTCTCCTTGAGCACTGCCCTTGTTTAGCAATGTGGACCAAAAAATGGCAGCTACTACTGCAAGTTAGTGTTTACAAAATTAAATTGGATGTAGTAAACTGGCTTAGGTATAAAAAAAGCCCCAAACTAAGAAACAAAAAACCCCAACAAAAACCAACCAATCAACAAAAAACTACCAGGAGAAAGCCTAAATGTTCTACTCTGGAAGATCCCAATTAGCTTTCAACAGTATGCAAGTGTAAGTGCAGCATTTACACTTCATGAAGTCCAAGGATTAAATATGCTCACCACTTTTAACGTGCTGTGACAACACCAGGCTCAGGAGGGTCCACTTTTCTGAAGAGGCTGATCCTGATGAGGTTGCTCTAGGTTTTAAACCCAGGTGACACAGATCATCTGCCAGCATTACCAGTCTTTCTCCAAGCATGTCTCCTTTGAGCCAGTCAGAGACTAAGGAAAGTTTTGTTGTGCTTGAGCATGCCTGGATCACAAGAAAAACATTACAAGAATCTTTTGAGGGTATAGAATAACACAATGGTTTGGGTTGGAAGGGACCATAAAGATCATCTCCCAAGTTCCAATTTAAGTACCAGCCCCCAGCCATGGGCAGGGACACCTCCTACTGTCCCAGGCTGCTCCAAGCCCTGTCCAACCTGGCCTTGAACACTTCCAGGGATGGGGCAGCCACAGCTTCTCTGTGTAATCTGTTATTAACTACTAACTTTTATTACTAAGCCTAAGATGTAAAACTTGCACACACAGAGTGAGAATTGTATCATCTACCACAAACAGCCTTTGGATTTTACACCTGCAACAACACCCCCCAACTTTCTTTCTGTCAGAGACAGCAACTTATGCCTGGATCAGATCTCTACTGCAGAGGGAAACAAGTCACCTTCTGAAAATGCTTCCTTTATGTTTCTCCTCCAACTACAGAGCCCAGGAAATTCCTACACTGGAATTAGAAAAATAACTTCTGGATGAGCAAGTCAGCTAAAATAAAATCTATTTAAAACACAGCAACTGTTTACAGCACCTGAATTTCTTTAAGAAGAAATAGAAGGTCACAAATTAGAAATGTTATTTTGAGATGAGCCACTGAAAGTTACAAAATCATAAAAACTGAGTATTCCTAAAATATGCAGCATATGTGAGAGAAGATCCTGTGGTCTATGCACTGGACTGTAAGTCAAGAGCTATGAGTTCTTGTCCAAAAATTCACCATACACTTCCTATTTCATCCCACCGATTACTTAAACGTCAGTTTATCAATATTCAGTTTGAAAAAAATGGAATGTTACCTTTTCCTTATAAGCACCTTGTAAGGATGATGGCAAAAATAATCATTTAAATTATTGGTCTAAACCCCTAGCTCCATTCTCTCAGCTTGGAAGAGATGATTGACAAATCAAGATTCCCTCTGGCTCAAAAACCAAACTGACCAAAACCAGAAGGGACAAAGATTCTTTTGTTTTGGTGTCATCATTTCATTTCTAAGACTGTCCCCAGATTTAAATGCATTTGGAGCAAATACTACTCTGAAACTGTAAGATTTTCAAACTATGGAAATTACCACTACAAAACCGTGTGAGTCTCAAAGCTAACATCTGAGAATTATTAAAAACTATGCATAACAAGAACAAAAAAAAAAATCTTAAGAGGTACCTTTTGAATTATCTGGAGGAAAATAACCCATTTCAGATCCATCTGGAAAGAAAAACAAAATTCCACAATATTTAATAAAAATCTTTGCTGAATAGGAAGCAATAATGCCATTTTAACTGCTCTGTAGGCATAAATAGAAGCTGCTAAAATTCAGAAACAAAGTTATTGATCATAGAATTTTTCTCTTCCAAATCTTTCTCTTCCACAAAATTCAGTAAGGGACTGTATTTATATGAAAGGCTACCAATGACTACTATTAAAGTACACTGTATAAAGAAGCAAGAACAGAGAAATTCTGATGACACTTTCAAAAAATTATTTATACCATATAGAAAGGGACAGAATCTTTCACCCCAACACTATTATGTCCAACTTTCCTAAAACTACCTTCCTTATGCTGGATTTAACCCAAATTCATGTAGAATTATCTTCCATGCAACAGTGCCAAAGTAAGATTATTAAAGAACCACAGCCCAAAATAACATGAATGACTTTGATAAAAATTAATAAATCATGTACAAATCATACCTTTACTAAATCATCAAGAATGACTTTCCTTTCATCATTACTGTTGCAACAATGAAGTACACTGTATAAAATATCAACCAGGAAATGTGTGTCTTTTCTCCAGTCTTCTTTCAGCCAAGTTATTAAATTCATATACAGAAATTGTACAGATGGACTTCGGTTATGAGCTTTCACTTCACTTTCCAATTCAGCTTGAGCAGAATCATTTCCCTGCTCTAAAAGCACCTGGAAAACTCTGTTTGAGGAAAAAGAGTTGAGCAGGGCAGAGAGAAATTTCAAATGCTGTTCTGACTTCTGTTCATTGACATACACAATGCTCAGCTCAGCCAGGTTGCACACTAAGTTCTCTAGAGGTTCTCCCCTTAGATGTGAAGTTTGCTGCAAGTCAGCCTGAATTTCAGAGTCACCATTTCTCACTTCTGTGAGCTTTCGACTCTCTGTGTTCCTTTCAGATTCATCCTCATCTGCAAATCTGATTTTTAGAGATTTTCTATGGTTTGGTTTCGTGGCACTCTTTGGATTCTGAAGAATTTCTAGCATACCAGATATAGCAAACAGTAATTTCTCATCAGCATCCAACCTATCAACATGAAGTATACACATTTTTAAAAGCTGGTCCCAAAAATCTGACAACAGTTTCTGGAAAACTTCATTTGTGCCATCATCATTGGAGAGTTCTGCTTTAGCTTCCCAGGAACTCAGCATTTCTGCTGTTTGATAAAATAATGGTCCACTTTGTAACTTGGGCTCCTTAAGTACAGCATTGGTAAAAGGAATTAGCTGTGAAGACAAAAGAATGTATTAAAGAACAGTGATCCAATTTATAAAATCATTTTATTCTTCAGAATAGAAAAGAAATTACATAATTCTGGAAGCAATTCTGCAAATGTCAGATTTATTTATGTTTGAACACTTTCTAAAAATATGGGAAGCAATTTTTCCCCTTAAATATAACTTGAATTGCACAGTAAAAACAATTATTTCATAGTAAGAAAAAAAACTCTAAATTCAGTACCTTTACTTTTGTTACACACTGCTCTCTACAACTTCCTGAAAGGAAGTGGGGATGGGTCTCTTCTGCCATGTCTCAAGTGAAAGGATGAGAAGGAATGGCCTTAAACTGCAGCAGGGGAAATTCAGACCAGGTATTAGGGAAAAAAAAATAAAAGTCACTGGAAGTGTGGTCAGGCATTGGAATAAGTTGCCCAGGGAGGTGGTGGAATCACCACCTCTGGAAGTGCTTAAGAGACATCTGGATGAGGCACCTGGGGACAAGGTCTGGGGGTGATTTTGGTGCTGCTGGGCTGATGGTGGGACTGGATGATCTTGGAGCTCTTTTCCAGTCTTGAAAATTCTGTGTGGTTTTTTTTTTTTTATAAAATCTAGGGCAACTCTCAACAGATAAGTAAATCCTCACCTAAAATCCACATTTTTCTTTAATTTTTGAATTATTAAATGTACACACAACAATATTCAGTATTTCTGATGCATACCTGGTCACATATAAGCATTTGATGAATTTGGCTTTGGTCTTCTCTTTTCTGCAGTACAGCAAAGCACAGACACTCCATAAATGCAGTTGTAATTGCTGAGCTTTCTGAAGGGCTGGCTATTGTCCTTTCACTTGACAGCCTGTGAGAGGACACACAGTCAGCTGTGCTTCCAAGAAACACAGCATGAATGTCACCACCATGCCCCCAGTTATGCTGTTCTGATCCAGACACCAGTATGAGAATACAAGATCATACAATCATTTACAGGAGTCAATTAAAGAAGTTGATAAACCCAGGCAATTAATAGAACTTACATCAAATTAACTTCTTCATCTGGTCTTAGCATTCAGGAAAAAAAAATCTATGTAAACAGAGATACCATACACAGCCATGTTTCAGATGGCTATCAAAACTCTTGTAATTTTCTACATACACCACAGAGGTTCAGAAAGCATCAGTTTCTGTCATTATCAAAAAAGAGGAAGGGAAAAAAAAGAGAAAAAAAAAAGAAAGCCACCTAAAGACAGTCTCACCCGTTTTGAGTCTGAAAACCTGCAATTTCTTTGCTTTTAATGAATATTAGATCACACAAATGATCAGAGAAACATTACAATTATTGTATTACATGTAATAAAATTCTATATACTTTTCAAACAAACCACTATGTAACACTCTTCTCCAAGAGCTCTGCTAACTGCCGTACCTACATGAGTTGAGAACTGATTTTTTTAAATAAATGAAATGTCAGTATTTATAAAATAAATACTACAAATAATTATATTATAAATAGTATGAAATAATTTCTATATGCTTTTGAGTACACAATGCACAGGTGCACATTTAAATTACATTTGATAGAAAAGTGGCTTTGATGTATTTTAAAGGTACAAAGTAAAAGTTGTTCCATCCTTTAAAAATGAGTATCATGAGAATCACAGTTCCTGCATAAAGGAAATGCTCAAATCACAAGGCCAATCCCCTCTGTAGGAATGACACACTGGTGAGAGGAGCCTGGTTCTTAAGAGTCACCCTTAAATATAATTAATGTTCCATATTCAAATTTGTCATGGAATAAGCAGGAAGCTTTGCCAAGGAAAGATAAGAATGCTTCATGAAAGGAAGATGTAGTAAAATCAAAAGGAAAGCTGAAGGTTTAAGGTGATGGGAACTGTCAAAAAGGACTGACTCCAGTTTTGGATACTGAAAAGAATTTTAAAAATATAATCTCATTCATCTTTAAATGCTTAAAGATTAGCTTCTTTGTTTCCAAATGTAAAAGAGACTGATTCTAAATAAATAAATTTGTGTTCCTTACCCTTGAATTATAGAGCTGAAAAAAACTCTGAAGTATTCCAGCTTTGGCTCCACAACCTCAGGAGGCACCTTGCTAAAGAAGGGCAGGAGGTTTGGGTAGATCACAGTAGCCAATCCTCGCCCACCTTCTCGAAGCACTGCCCAGAGCTTTGGCAGAACTCCTTTCCTGGCATTTACGTGACTCCAACAGTCCTACAGAAAGAAATTTCACCTGCTATAAATTAAACAACAATATGCTGCCTCAGAAGAACTCCCAATTTAACCTGTATTACAGCTGAAACAAGTTATTGTGAAATTTAAGTTGTGTTGAGTTACTCACTTGCCAGTATTCTTTAAAATCACTTTCTCCCTATTTTGGCTTGTGAAGTTAACATGATAAAACCATTTCTGCATTGTTTAAAATCAATCAACCTTCCTTGTTTGCCAACTGCAATTAAAGGTTTCTCTTTAATAATGCTTTTATGATGCTTCGCAGAAATCACTTGTAATTAGTCCAGTATTTAATTTTAAGTTCTCATTATCAAAGCCAACCAATGACTTACTTTAGAAGTATCACTAACTTCAAAACTCTCTTCAAAAACTTTCTGATGGTTAGAAAATGTTTTTGCCCTTTCCCCTCCCTAAATTTTTTGTCATCTGATCTATTTTATTTATTATCATCTTTATTATAGTTCAAGGTACCTATATTTATAACAAGCTGAACAAAGACTGGGGTTTTCTTAATGAAAACTTGTTACAATTCATTCCAGCATTTGCAAGAGGGATCTGCAGCATTAAACCCTCAAATCATCCCAGCCTATGGCAACATCTCAGCATGCTAATAAATTCAAAGCTGGTGTTTCACTTAAAATTAAGAGGAAATAAAAAAGACAAAAAAGGAAAAGCTATAGAACCCTTACATGTGATGGGGAAACAAAGTAACCACAAATGCACTGCAGGTCCTTTTTGTAACTGTCTTTAACAAAGAAAAAGGTTTTAAGCATTATTTGACTTACTAGTAACTACATTTAAAGTTAATTAAATTAAATCCATAAAACAACTCTTAATTTTCAGATATGCTGGACATGATATATTTGAAAGTTACACTGAAAGAAGGAGGATGTAGCCTTAAGGAGTTCCTGTTATTAATCATAAAGAAAACCCAGTCAAGCCTGTCTTCCTAATTCTACCCAGAGAACAACACTTGGTGGAAAGTTAAATTTGATGAAAGTATCTGCCTCTTACACTTCCCACATTACCTCAATGGTGGTGATAGTATAAAGCACTGCTTCCCAAAGAGCAGGACACACCACTGCATCACTGTCATCAATGCTGAGAAGAACAGCAGGACAAACTCTTGGTGCTTCAGCTTTCACCACCTCAGGCAAGTGCTGGCAAAAAGCAGAAATCAGCTCAAAGAAAGCTGAGCGAACCTGACAGAGGCCACAGAAGGAAAAACAGAATTTGTCACTACATGGAGCTTGTAAGATTCCTTTTAAAGTCAACAAAACCTTACAACACATCATCCCCATATTTTATCATATTAACAGAGGTTAAAATATTATTAAAAACAAAGCAGTTATTAAACAGTTTTGTCAAATATTTTAGCATAATTCATTTAGTGACAAAATGCTTGTCAAAAGTTGTCTTTTTAAATACTTCTCAAAAGGCATTTTTTCTCAAAAGCAACTTACAGCTTTTAAAAGAAATATTATTGCATGAATTCATCACTCTATGCACTGCTGGTCTTGGCAGATTAAAGACCAGTAAAATGGTTTAAAAGATGAAAACCCCAAAGCACTATAACACATGCTGTAAGCTGACAGAGTTGGTATCTCCTACATGAATTTTAAATTACAGCAGATTGCCAAGAAGTATCATAATGATATGGAAATAAAAATTTAGCCTACTGGATAAATTTTCATGCAATATTGTCTATATTGAGGTTTTTGTGGTGTTGGGTTTGTTTTTTGGT
>WEIU01015607.1:45660-64979 GCA_013389925.1 Aegithalos caudatus
TTTTTTTTTAAACATTAAGTCTGGTCAGATATTAGTGCCAGACCAAAAAGATTTATAATTATGTTATAAAGTCTCTTTAGCCTTTCTGGAATCTACCTAGAAACCTGAAGGCTGTTTCAAACCTAAGCAAAGTTCCAAGTTCATCCTTGCAGAATACAAGCACTTAATACCTCCTTAGGTTAAGGGTATTACCTTTTACAAAAATCAAGCGAAATGAGGAAGAAATTAAAAAGTCACCTGTGATACGTTGTGTTTGCTATATTTCCAAAATTTGTTTTGGGACAGAAGTGACATTAACTTTTCCTCCAGTGAATGCATCTCTTTCTTTGGCAACATGCTGAGCAACTTCTTTAAAGCTAACAAGGAACACGTCAGAATCCGGAAAAATTTGGCTTCCCTTTCTTCTTCTGGTACAGTTCTCAGAAAGCAAGACAAACAAAAAAGTTAAAAGTGGATCACAAATAAACCAGCAGGCATCCCAAGTTTGTCTAAACTAAACTGCCTTCATTTTTTTGTGTGTGTGGTTTGGGTTTTTTTTGTTGTTTGTTGTTTTTTTGTGGTTTTAATTTCAGGTGCCAGCAATGTAAATACATAAACTTTCCATAGGTTCTAAATTACACTATAAAGTGTGAGAAAAAAAAGTTTCAAGGCATCTCATCTTCCAGCTACTCACAAATGCTATTCTTAAAAGAGCTGAAACAAGAATTAGAGAACTGATAACACTTTCAAAACCATTTATACTTAAGTCCCAAACAAAGTTGCTGGGATCTGGATTCAAATAATTATTCTGTCTCCTGAAACAAAACTAAATTCACTACTTCCAGGGAGACAGAACCCAATAAAGGCCAAGATTTAATGACTTAAATATACATTTAAGCAGGCAAACATACTGAGGGTCACTGAGTGTATCAGCTGTTTCCTTCAGAAGGTGATCTTGAAGTACCTGTGGGGGAAAAAACAATGCATATAAACACTAAGAAACCTAATACTTATATGTGAACAATATAGTTCACACATTATTCAGAGACAGCCCTACAATAAAATTTCACAACATCTGAGTTGTCTTTCTAATATTTTTAGACATGCTAATAAACATGCTAGAAAAGATTTTGACACATGCTGAACATAGTAACTGTGGTACTGTTTGAATTAAATCTTCCTAATCCTTGGTAAACTGCAGCCCTATGCCAATGTGCTCCTGCTAAAAAGAAGCCAAACAGTTTGGTTTGCACACATTGGGCCAGCAATGCAATCTTTTATCTTTTTTAAACTCAATCAATTGAGTATCATATCTGACTGGCAGAAGAGCATAAACCTTGGTCAGAATTAAACCTGTAGATGCTGAAACACTGCTCAGCATTCTTCATTCCTTTTTCACTGTAGCTAAACTACTCCAGCATCATTATTCCATCTGTCAGCAACATTATGTGTTGACTGAGCATCATTATATAGGAATGCACACAAGGAAATTCACTATTCATTCCTTTGGTTCCAGTCAGTCTCATCTCAAGTCCAAAAAGCAGATGTATTTTTTTCTTCTTCTTAATATTTCCTTGCAGAAGAAAGTGTTCCCTGTGAGGGTGGTGAGGCTCTGGCACAGATTGAGCAGAGAAGTTGTGGCTGCCCCATCCATGGAAGTGTTCAAGGCCAGGTTGGACATGGCTTGGAGCAACCTGGGATAGTGGAGGGTGTTCCTCCCCATGGCAGGGGGTGGAACACAAAGTCCCTTTTAAAAGTCCCTCCCAACCCAAACCATTTTATGGTTCTCTTCACAGGGCCAAAGTTTCAGGTGAGAAAGAAATTCAGTCATGGAGAACAGATGGGGGAAGGATGACTTTTAAACTTATAACAGAAGTTGATATATACAAAGCCTTAAAGAAATACAAAAGTATAAACTCACATTAAGAATTTCATCCTTACAGAATACTAAGGCTTCAGGTTGTTTGCTGGAAGGAAAAGCTTTTTCAAAAGCTACTTTTGCAGCAGAAGCAGCAGGGGAGTAAGTGTCACACTGAGCAATCAGCCAGTAACCCATGATACTTTTTAAGTAAGGAGCTAAGTGTTTTTTTACTTTAAGAATCAGTTGCTCAAAAGATTGCTGAGTTGCCTCTCGAACACGGCGATCGTGATCCTGGTAAACAAAGAAAAGGAGGAAAAAAAGAGAAAGGCTTATTGGTTTAAGAAATGTGACTTTGATTTTAGGTACTTCAAAGCAAAAGTGGTTACTAAAAAGCCATGTTTGCAATTAATTGGATTTGAAACACAGATTTGAAAATAAAAACAACAAAAAGTTTGGTATCCCAAGGTATGGGGAGATTTCTAATTTAGTAGCATCTTATTCCCAAAGTGTTGTAACACTGAGAATTGTAACCTTTCCCTAATATCCCTAACAACAGTTTTTGTTTCCAATTTAGACAAACATTTTACAGACAGACCAGAGACAGAAGAAACAGGAAGCCTTGAAGACATCTTCTGAATTAAAACTACCATAAAGTTGGGCATTATTATCCTTTATTTGCATATGAATTTACAACATCATGATTTTCCACACTCGACTCCAGGAAGAACAGTAGGAATTACTCTAATGGGTAAGCATAGTGATTCATTTTGTCCCATATGTTTTCAACAGTAGCTATTGTAGACAGCTTGGAAATACAGTAAATATATCAAGAAACTTATTGCTAATCTGGCTACACACAGTCTTTTCATATTTGGGTTTGGGGTTTTAAGTCTTTTAGTGTTAAGTCCAGTCAGATATTAGTCCTAAACCAAGAAGATTTCTAATTATGTTAAATGAACACTCTCTAGCCTTTCTGGAATCCACATGAAAGAACTTTTCCTAAGAAATATGGTACTGTCTTTTAAACATGAAGGTCTCACAGACCTAACAAGGAAATACTGCCCAGACATCAACAGTTCCAGATTCCACCCACTGCCAATACTGAAATATGTCCACAAAAAAAAGAACAGTATTTTCCTTCAACCTGCTATTTCTCCTAGATCAAGTCTGTACTTCCTACAAAGGTAAATATGTCAACAAAGACCACCTTAGAGGTAGTCACAGGAAGTATATAGGTAAGTTTTTAATTTAAATATTGCAATACTTACTAATGAAATTTTACAGTAAATTCTTGGCCAGTAAGGAAGAACACCTTTAACAACTTCCGCTTCTCTTTCCTTGCACATTGTCCCAAACTCTTGCATAGCCTAAAATCAAAATATCAAGAGCATGACTTGAAGATGTCAGGTAGACATGTTCTGTAATTTACTCATTTGTATCTGAAACTGCAGCTCCCTTTTGCAAAAATCAATTAATTTCTTGCAAATGAGCATCTAATAGAGATAACTGCACGATGGACTTTGCTATAGGTTATCCAAGATATCTTCTGGATTGCAGTTCTATCAAATCCACCAAGTAAAATTAGTGTCAGTTAGTTCCTCTTCCTCTGCCACTCTCAAGAAAACTGTATTTTTCTCTGATTTAAAGAAAAATAAATGATGGGGGGGCAAAGGATACACCTACTTTTAACTTAGTTGTGATATCCCTCTTAGAAAGTTTTCTCAACACCATTCGGAAATCAGCATCCACGAGGCTGTCTATTTCCTCTGCTCCTTGGATTGCAGGAACATATCCTAGATCGCTCTGAGACGTCCCAAAGCCGATAAATCCAGGCACTGTTCCACGTTCTTTGGCAAGGAGCTCTGCAGCTCGGCCGCTGCTAGAAGGCTGACAAAAAACAGGGACAGGAGTCAATGATATTTTTAATTTTATTTTTCATTTGAAAATATGATCCTATTTATATTGCATAATTAACCCTCTAATTACAATAAAGTCCCTCAAAGAAGAGTCCACCTGTGCTTTAAACACAGAAGTTTGACCTAGAAAATGATTCTTCTCTTTAGGATCAGGCTGATAAAGCTGGGGCTGTTTGGCCTGGAAAAGGCTCCAGGGAGCCCTCACAACATCTGTCAGTATCAGCAGGAAGCCTACAAGGAAGCTGGAGAGAAGTCTCCATCAGGAACTGTAGTGATAGGACAAGGAGGAATAACTTCAAACTGAAATGAAATGCAATAGGTTTAGATTGGATATGAAATTCTTGCCTGTAAGGCTGGCAAGGCCCTGGCACAGGTTGCCCACAGAAGCTGTGGCTGCCCCATCCCTGGAAGTGTTTAAGGCCAGGTTGGACAGGGCTTGGAGCAACCTGGGATAATGGAAAGTGTCCCTGTCCATGGCAGGGGGTGGGACTGGATGAGCTTTAAAGTCCCTTCCAACCCAACCCATTCTGTGAGTCTATTCGATTATTCTGTGAATCAGAATTCTTTTTTCTCATAATGCATGAGTACTTATGGAAAATTTCATTGCTCTTATTGCTTTATATTGTCTTTTTTGCCATACAAAAAGCCTAACAGAAAATTCCTTCTGCAAGCAAACAATCTATTAAGACACTACGAACAATTTATTAAGAAACTGTTTATCCTTCTTCACTATATCTGGCTTTCCTAGTTCTTAAAATGGGCCAATAGAGCTCTCAGGGAATGCTCCTTCTTTCTATGAACAAATAGAAACACATAGACAAAATAAAGTATTCTCCCAGCAACCAAGTGGCCAAAAATGATTTAGAGGAATGGAGCAAAAGCATGCATATGTAACAAGTATAATAAATACCACCACACAGTATGTGTATAAGAGTTCAGCACCTCTTCTAGTTTACCCCATTTGCTCATTGTATTATTGGCTCAGGTTTGTTTCAACCACACTTTTTTCCAAAGACTGCCCCAAAAATGACTGATGCTTAATGTCCTCTGGGACACCTCATAATACAAATATCTTTTATTTCCTAATGACAACAGCACTTTTGTGAGCTGCTGTTGTGGGGTTTTCTGCATGTGAGCTGTTAAGGACGTGCTGCTTTGCGTTCCCTAGTCCTCCCTAAATCCAGGGAGGAATTAGGAACCTGAACACCAGACTTCTCCCACAATCCTGAGAGAGAGGACAGATGTCACATCATCTCTGGCCTTTTGGCAAGAGTGCATTCTAAGTCTCTGCACAGAAAAACACACCGAACGCACCACCGGCACCTTGCCGAACCCACACCCGCGGTGATTTTGCTGCCCCTCTCCGTACAAACACCGCAGCCACAGCAGCAGCAGCCGCACTCCCCCAAAGCACGACCCAGGCCAGGAGGCGGCCCCGGGCCCNCCGCTCACCCGCAGGTTGCCCTTGGTTCGCTGCTTGTTCTTGCCCCCCATGGCGGCGGCGGCGGCGGGACCGAGACCCGCCCGGAGCCACCGCGGGCGCTGCGACACTTCCGGGGCGGGCCGGGCCAGGGAGGGAACCTGCACCGCTGGCTACAACATCCTTTAAAGAAAAGGAATAAAATCCACCCGTCTTAAACTTGGAGTGTCCCATGGGGCCTTTAAGGAGCCGCGGCGTTCTTGTACACTTACAAGGACTTTGGATTTGGGAAAGTTTCACCCACGCTTGTCGAATAGCATCGCTGTGAAGTATTCCTACCAAAGGTGTTCCAAGTCCGTACCAGAGAGGTGAATGTTAGCGATTTTACTGGATGTGTACAAACACATTTAATCAAATTTTAATAAAAATATTTAATCCAAAGAAACCAATGTCTGCTTTTTCCGCCATGGGGTTTAGATATCCACAAAATTAGCATTCATTGATACAGCTTTGTTGAAATCCCGCTAAAAAAACATATACAACATAATGCACTTCATATTACAGGTCTGAAAACTTGTGAATTCAGAAGGCTGAGGATCATTTCAGAGTTCTGGAGCATAAGGGAGCCCAATCTTGGTACAATGCTGGTTTTACAGAAACCAAAATAACAGATGTTGGGGAGCCACCATGGTATCTAACCTGCACACACACTTTCACCTACAGAAAACTCTTATGCCTTAGAGCAGGCATCCTAGCTCATCTTGGTAGCATAAGACTCTTGTAAACTTGCTCCCTCCCTTTGTTCTTTGTTTTTTTAAAACAAAATATTGATCTCATGGCTTACTAAACTTTCAGGTAGAAAGTAGATTGTTTAAAAAAAAGTTTTCATGAACCATACGTAAACAGTAACAATTAATGTAAACATCATGTTCTCGCTCCTGAGATACCCACACTGCATATTTGTCCTTTCTTATTTGTATATTCATTCACCATATCCCATCTGTTCATCCATCTATACTTCTGTAACTGTCCAGTAGGCTATCAAACACATTTTTTTTCTTTCTTTTTAAGTAGGTATGTGCCTAAATCTCCTTAACACCAGAAAGTGCATAAAGCATTCATATAGTCATTTTCATTCCTCCGGATTTCACTGGATATTTGTTTTCATTGAAAACTGGATTCATCACGTAAATCATGAATTGTTAAGTTCCTCTCTGATCAACTGTTGCAGAAAAGCTAAGGAATCTGTTGCAAAGATTAAATTAGAAATGTAAGTGCTGGGACCTGTGCTGATCTTCATCCCTTTCAATGCCCTTCAACCCCAAAGTACATTTGAAATATGTCAGCACATCCTTTTTCTTCTAAAAAATGATATAATTGCCCCAAGTCCATATGATTTCCCCTGGCACCATGGGCATCAAAACATTTTTCTTCCAAAGTGGGGAACTTTCGCTGCTTCTGGATGTCAGCATGTCCTCCACCTTCCAAAGAAACATCTTCTCTGTGCCGAATAAGAATTCTTTTCCATGTTAATCTTCTTACCCTGAAAGCAATTGGCGAAATATTAATCTCCTTATAAAATAAAGACTGTTTTAGGAAATACTATGGAATAACTACTATCACAAAAGTCAGTAAATTCTATTTGTGTATATATATATTGACAGAGATAAGGGTTAATGAGTTGGTGATAGAAATACTACTCACATGCAAACACTCTCTTAATCAGAAGCTTGGATTTTTTATATCCCCTCAGGACTGAAAAACTTCAGTGCTATTCCTCCCAAAATAATTAATGAGGATGTGGTTTCCATTTCAGGGCTCACTTTGGCCTTCCCTCTAAGAATTCTCTTAGCTGATACAATCAAATTACAATGCTTATTTGGTCTGCACCACCCAGAATGATAAATGAGGGGAGCAGAATTAAGCATGTATGTGAAGGGATGCAGTCCATCTCTATAAAAGTGAAACACAGAGGAAAATAAAACAGAAATAAATGTGCACCGTGCAGTACTGGTTGCTTTGAGGGTTGCAACTAAGAGTACAGTGGATACTCAGAGTTGTACATGCATTATTATAAACACAAATACTTTGCAGATCCTCACAGCTTGGCAGGTGGTTGGATTTCCCAAGTTCTGGCCACATGTACAACATGACAAAATGCAATATTCTAACTACTAATGGCATTTAAGTACAAAGAAGAACTAACCTTGACCAGAACTCTTCACAACTACTTTGTAACCCTTCTACACAAACAACACCCGGTTTCCCTGGCATGCAAAACCCCGACAGAGAGAGCTCCTTGGCCCAGTCAATAATATTCTTTCTTTTTTGCTTGTTGTAGATGTGATGACTGTAGATCCACAATCGAGTGAAGGTGGTGACCTCTGGCTGTGTGGCATCTGAGGCTGTCCTTGAGGAGGATGAAAGATCTTTGTCAATGTAAGCAGCTGCATGGTCTTTAACCCATTCCCTCGCACTCAGCATGCAGGGCTCGCCGCTGAAGTTCTGCATCAAATACGATTTTAGATCAGAGTTCAGGAGAATCTGCTGAGAGCGGCTCAATAATGATGACCTAAAGAAAAATATAAATGCATATAATATATAAATACATATATAAAAATATATATGTGTTTACATTTTAGCATGTTTTTAAAAACACAGAATAATAGAATCCTTGGGTTTGGAAAAGACATCCAAGATCAAGCCCAACCTTTGGCCAATGATCATCCTGTCAACCAGAGCAATGCACCGAGTGCCACATCCAGCCATGCACTGAGCACCTCCAGGGAGGAGGCTGCAGCACCTCCCTGGGCAGCTCCTGCCAGTACCTGACCACCCTTTCCATGAAGAAATTCTTCCTAATGTCCAACATGAACCTCCCCTGGCACAGCTTGAGACTGCTCCCTCTCATCCTGTCGCTGCTTCCCTGGGAGAAGAGGAAAATCTCCAGCTGACTACAGCCCCCTTTCAGGAAGCTGCAGGGAGTGATAAGGTCCCCCCTGAGTCTCCTTTTCTCCAGGCTAAACCACCTCAGCTCCCTCAGTTATTTCTGATAGGACTTGTGTTCCAGACCCTTCCCCAGCTTCATAACTTTTCAAAAGTTTTGTTTCAAGCTGCCCAGAAGACCAGGCATAGTGGGATAATACACACTTGCTATTGATATTTAACTCATATTAGGTATGAAAACATCTTAATTAGTATTTAATTGGTGTGCTAACTCTTGAATTCACAAACAGCACTACCAATCTGTAAAACAGAATCAAGAAAAAAGTACTTGAAAAGTAAGTATGGTGGCTGAACAAATTTCCTGTAATATACAAGTTTACTTCTATTAAACAGAAATTAACAAAAGTCAGAAGGCTGAAAGAAACAGCATTGTGACAAAGGAAGAATAAGACCTTTGACTATTTTTTCACCCCTTTAGTTAGTCTTAAGCTTTATCAAAACAGACACATCTTTCTTCTTGAGCACAGACCCATGAACAGTATCTACATGTAGCCCTTCTGTACAGATGATGACTCCATGCTTTTTCCCTTTCCCTCACTTATTTGCTGAGCACACTAGAGAAATCATAAGCTTGTATATTTGTTTTTTCTTCAACACTGTTGTCAACCTAGCTTAATTTGGCAGTAAAGCACACACACACACACAAAAAAAAATAAAAATAGAAGGGCTGTTTTCTCTTATCAGAACCATATTTGTGCAACACACTCTAGCTTATAAACGTTTTTATTAGCAGTCATACCTCACAGTAATCTCTGGGAGAACAGTCGGATATTTAAATGGTAAAGCACAGGCCATAGAGAATTCCACCTAAAAACAAATGAGCAAATGTTTATTTCACATAAGCCATAAAATCCCACAAAGTAATAATTGTTTTAAAAAAGGTGTTTTACAATACCATAGAAGCATTAGGCACGTCTGTTTTTACGTTCAGTATAAACTGAACTTTTGAAGATGGCACCTCTGCAGACTCGTTTTCAACATAGTGTTTCAGTTCAGCTAGAGCCAGCTGGTCTGTCACAGCAAACTCCTCCTCATAAGGAAACATGCTAGACAGTAAATCTAACTCTGAAATTTGTATCTCCGCTTCTTCTTGGCTGGCCATCTCTGTTGTTCCCTGAGCAAAGAAAAAGTCAGGGAAGAAAGACACGGCTTGAATATGGGACAAAGTTCATTAACTACTCTTATGCAAATCACGTTACAGAATCACAGAATATGCTGAGTTAGAAGGAACTCACAAGGATCACCGAGTCTGACTTCTGGCCCTCACAAGAGTCACACCCTGTGACTGAAAAGCATTTTCCAAACACTTGAGCTCTGTCAGGGTGGTGCAGTGACCACTTTCCAGGGGAAACCGTTCTAGTTCCCAACCACCCTCTGGAGGGAAGAACCTTTTTTTTTAATATCCAACCTTAAACCTCCCCTGACTCAACTTCATGTCCTGGCCTCGGGTCCTGTCACTGGTCGCCAGAGAGTGCCTGCCCTTCCACTTCCCCACACGAGGAAGCTGTAGACTTAATACATATTAATAGTTATGAACAATCCCATCTTAACCGGCAGGTGTCCGCCGGGCAGTCTGGATCGCGCACACACACTGACAGCCCACGCGGTTTGCACCGCCCAGAGGCGGGACAGGACGCGCTGATGGTGTCACCGAACCAACATCTTCCACACAGGGCTGCTGCTCAGGTGTCCTGAGCGCTGGGGAGCATCCCCCGGCCCTCAAACACAGCGCTCCCGGGTGTCCTGAGCGCTGGGGAGCCTCTCCTGCCCCTTGAACACGCCACTCCCTCGCCCCGCATTCCCCCACTCCCCTCAGATTAGAGAGAAGGGAAAATCCAGCCGGCATGGCAGCCACGCATGCGCGTACTCGTCCCACGCCCCACCCCCGGTCACGGCCCCACAATGCAGCGCGCCGGAAGGGCGCATGGCAGCCGGTGACCGCCGCCGCCGCGCCACCGGTGATTAAGGTGAGAGGTTGCCGTCTGCCCCGTCTGGTGGAGTCATGCGCCACCAAATTGGCCCCCCCGCCATACCGGTAGGTGAGGGACAGGAACCCCCCCGGGGCCGCCGCCGCCCCGCTCCTACCGCCGTGGCCACTCTCTTCCCGGTTCAGCACTCGCTCCGCCGGCGCGCTGCGGCCACCCCTCCGGCCGGAGGGACGCGNGGCGGAGCGGCCCGGGCCCGGCCCGGCTGCTGCCCCGGGACGGGAGGTGCCGGCTGGCGACAGGGTCCGGCCTGTCCTCCCCAGGCGAGCCTCCGAGGGCTTTTTTTCCGGGATGTCTGTCAAACGCAGGTGCGCGTTTGGTCGTTTACAGACCTCTGTGTCTTATTTTTAAAAATATTAAAGGCTTCAGTCTAGGCCGTGCGTTTCCTCGTAAGGGCTGTGCCGTGGAAAGGCTGGTGCGGAGCCTGTCGGACAAGTCCGCCCAGGTACAGCGTGGGTTAAATTAACAGCCCCACGTGTCGATGCTGTCCTGCCTTCCCGGCAGGAGCAAGGACGATTTGGAAAGGATTTTATTAATTAAAAGTTGTTTATACGAGATCAAATGTTGTAGTTTTTTGCAGAAAAATGTGCTGTAGAGGAAGGTTGCTGGATGAACAGTTACTTCTTTTTCTGGAGGAGTTGAATGCCTACTTGCAAAAGTTGATTCTTCTGCTGTCAGTGAAGTGGCTGCCAACCAGCCATGAACAATTGGGTCATCTGACCCGAGAGTATGCTCATTTACAGACATGCTCGTGTCTGTAAATGGCTTTTCATGCAGCTTTTCGTACAAAACATCCTCTGTGAGTGAGAGGACTCCGTTTTGTATCAGTGCCTAAGCTCGCCCCAGTTTAATTTCTCTCTCTGATTCTCTTGGTCTGGCTTAATTTTTTGGCTGTGACAGCTCCAAGCAGACAGTTGTGCTCTGGGGCTGGTGTGCTGCCAAGCACAAACAAAGAAATGGATTTGGAAAGTCATTGATACTGATTTAGTGCTGGTTGTGTTTACAGGAAGGGTGGACAGCAACGTTAAGCTAGCCTGCAAAGATTACAGAGACTTGATTTTGAACCCTTTTATTAGCTTCCTTGTTTTCATTGTACAACATATGTTGAGTTTTAAGTTTACCTGAGATTTTTGGATGATCTTTTGTCGGGTAAGGTGTAGGGGCTACAGACTAGAAACTAAAAATGTTCTATCACAGCAACCACCTATCTGAAGGCAAACATTTGCCTTAGGACTCTGTAGTGGCAGATCATCCTTGTTGAGAAGGGTCCACAGGTGTAGTAGATAACAGAGTTGTCTGAATTATTTCCTTGATATGTGGGGAAGGTGATGATAACACTTCCCCAGTAAAGAAATTGAAAAATTGTAATTCTCACTGTCTGTATATTTTCAAATATATTAAGAGAATTTTACTTGTGTCAGACTTCGTCAAAGACACAGGTAATTTGCAGTAAACAAAATGAAAAGGTTGCAAATGCTTAATGATTTAATTGGGACAAAACCAATTCTTTTTCATAAAATCCCTGTGGTGTTTGTTACAGTCCTTAAGGTTTATAGGATTTTTGATACTGAAGTTTCCAGTTTTGTTATTTTGTGCAATGCTTTTGATTTAACATTTTAAACCATTTGGTCTTTGCAATTCACACTGTGATCTTGTCTGTACAACAGTTACAATTGTTTAATGTTAAAATATAATTAATAATTTTTTTTTGTTTTGAAAAAGTCAAATTAAAACAAGTTAATTCACCTCAAGGCACAGCTTGGCCATAGAAATAACCTGTGTAGCAATGAACAAGGAAAACTAAGACTACTTTCTAATCTTACTGTTCTTCTTTGTTAGGTCACTGTTCCTTTTAGGAACAATTCCAGACAAGGAATATGGGAAAGAAACGCATCAAAGGCAAAACTGCACAGTCTGATGAGTCTCTGGATATACCAAGTATGTTTCCTTGGAGAGGTCTGTGGACCTAATGTTTCTTTTAACCTCAAAGAAGGCTTGAGAGCTGACTAACATTGGAAGGCCTTCACACCAGTCACTGGCTTTGAAGTCACATTTACAAAGTCTGTAGTTTAATTGAAACTCAAGTCTAGCAAGAAATATTGTTGTCATGACTTTTCTAAGTGTGCTAGAAAATAATAATCCTGTCTTGAAAGTTGAGATCAGTTTCTGGTTTTTCAGGAAACTCAAGCACACTGTTCTTTACTCATACAGATTGTGTAAAATTACTCAGAATATAAAAGCTTTGTGGAGTCAGCTGCCAAGCTTAAGTTGCATTTTCCTAGTGAAAAGTTTGTTGCAGAAGATTCTTGCTTTAGCAGTAAAAGCTGTGACTAAAATACTTTTTGTGAAGCAACTTGCCTTTATTCTAGCAGCTAGTTTGGTGCTTACTCTGGACACTTCAACTCTCATAGTGTATTTTGGTTAAAACATCTTCTTTCCATTCTTCTGTTCCTAATAATTCCTAATCCCAGATATTAATTTTATTCTCCTAGCTCCACTGGCTCTCACCTGTGCTGAATGTTATTGGGTGGTGGTGGTTTTTGGTTTGTTTTTTTTTTTTTTTTTTTTTTTTTTTTTTTTTTTTCCTTGTTTTTTTTTTTTTTTTTTTTTTTGTCTTGTTTACCCTAGTTATTGTAGCTTTTGTTTTAACTTGTGTAGCCTTCTATTCCTCCACTTTTATGTGTCAGGTCTCAGATTGTGTCTTTCTCATCTTTTTTGTTGATCCCAGCTGGGGAAGTGAGTTGAACCAGGTTAATTTATTTGGGAGAGGGAGCACTTAGTTTGAGGAGGCTTGGTGGGATGGCCTGTTTAAGTCTACTCTGCTTTGGTTTCCTCCATGTCCTGGTATTCCTATGTTAGCTTCTGTCTCTAATGGATACCTTTTTTCTGGTTTGGTTCTTGGGGCTGTTGGGAGCTTTTTTGTGGAGTCAGGGTCAATGTCTGCTGTAACTGTTCCTCTTTTTCTCCTGCAAAAAGATCAGAGATGCTGCTGGCATCTCAATTTTTTGCCTATAAATAGGGTTATCTTGTGATGACAAAGACCCGTAAAGCCACAAAATAAACTAGGACTGATCATGGTGAGTAATTCCACTGTAACAGTAGTTGCCAATATACAAAAATATTTGGTTGGTTTTTAAATTACAACTTTGAGGTTGTAGATGAAGCTTATGTTTTCCAGAAAGGCTAAAAGAATGCTGAATATCTGTGTTTGTCTCTTGTTGGCTAGCATTTGCACTTTGATAAAATCCTGCAGTCTAGGACAGGAACAGAACTGTAGGTACAAAAAATTGCACCAATTTCAGCTCATGCCAATAGAAGTTTGCAATCTTGAGGCTGTAATCTCGCCTCAACAAAATGGATTCAGAACTGTCACACTACCTGAGCAATAAAAACACCTCAAAGTAAAGTTTAGGATACAGCAACAGTATATCCATATCCAGATTGTGAATGGTGGTAACAAAAGATTTCTTTTTGATACTCTGAAAACTTGTCCGTGTTTCTTTGGCTCTAGAAAGACTATCCTAGCTTCTGGATTGCTGCCAGCGTCTTCAGTGCTTGCATTTGTCTACCACCTCCTTCTTGTGCTTTTTGATTTGTAGAACCTGTGTGCAAGCATATCCGTAAAGGCCTGGATCAGGGGCACGTGAGGAGGGCCCTGCAGAATGTGGAATGGGATGTGTGTCAGGACTGCAAGGCAGACAGAAAGACACAAGAGAAGGCTGAGGAGGAGACTGATGAAGGCCCTTCCATATGGTTATGCCTCAAATGTGGCCATAGGGTATCTCTTTTGCTGTTAATTTCTCTTAATGCCTTTCAGTGTCTTGTAATACGGTGGAACAAGAGAGTTTCTAATTAAACTTTTATATTCTCTCTTTTTTTATTGTAAAGATGGTGCTACCTAGATGACTTTATATATTGTAGAGTGTGATTTAAAAATGTCTGCTCTGAATGTCAAATGAAGTACTTAGAAGATGTCCCAAAGGCATTTAGCAGGCTTAAGGCTAAAACACCATCCTGAGGACTGGTTTTGCTAAAAAGTTTGAATTATTTTTCTGAGAAAATAAAAATGCTCCTAATCTGTGATATTTTGATGATCTTGATGCTCATGTTCATTCATGAACTCTTCATGCTGAAGTGGTTTTGGTTCTGTTTCATTCTTTCAGGTGTTCAGACTGGAATTTATTAATTAAATGTTCAGTCCTGTAGCAGCTTTATTCTGCCCCCACTAAATTACCTATCTACAAAAACAAGTATTTCGAAATAGATAGCCATCTGTTGGTCCCAGTTAGTTGAACATAATTGAAAAGTTTTCATTGTAATACTTTGTTTTTACTCTGACTTTTTGTATGTTTCATTGACAGTCAAATGGATTTTGTGACACTTGTGGTTATCAATATTGTAGGGCTGTGGCAGAAATTCTCCAGATCAGCATGCTTTAAAGCATTATGAAACACCAAGATCAGATCCCCACTGTTTGGTTCTCAGTTTGGACAACTGGAGTGTGTGGTGAGTTTGTCAGGCAGCAACAGAGGCTGGAATATAATTTGTCCTTTCTTTGTGAATTTTAAGATTTCTCTCTAGGCATATATAAAAGTGTTTCCAAACATGTAATTTCCAGATTTGTGGAATAAGTGTTACCTTTTTGTAAAATTTATGATTAGAAAATTTCCATAATTGAGGTTGAACTTGACCAACTAGTAAATGTGGTTGACTGCTTTTACTTGGTCAGAGTACTGACACATGGAAACAAATGTTGATCTGTAACTCTAAATCTTAAGTTTCAACCTTGGGAGAAGGTTCTTTCTGATGTGCACTTAGTGACAACCTTACTTTTATCTCTCAATAAATACATTTTTTTAATAGCACATATAGATAGGAAATGCAGCTGGAATTACCAGATGCTACTGGAACAAGCAGTACAAAATCCATGTCCCTGGTAGTTTTTGCTTCTCTCAAAAGTAATTATACACTTGTATCTCTAAGAGGGGGAACTTTCTAAATTGTGCTATATAGAAATACTGTATTTGACCTAAAGAGTTTTTGTTTTGCTTAGTAATGTGGTTTTGCAACTTAGTATCTGTCATTGTGTTCATTTTATATAACATTATCTATTTACTTGATCATACTTAGCACTTCCTATGTGTAATGATCCCTACTTGTAATGAATTCTAGGATGCAAATGGACATTATTAGTAACACTACTATTAATGAACCAGTGAACTTCTCTTAGTGAATTGAAATTAGTGTTAAAATTGTTGGTTTGAAGTGCTCTATTTTCCCTGGGTTTTAATCAAAATATTTGCAAATGAGAGGAAGTTGTTGAAGTAAGATGTTTTGGCTTCCTTGTAGAATTTCTTGGTTGTACAAACGTGCCCAATAAGTGATTCAAAGATTGATGTATTGGCTATAAATTAGTTAGAAGTCACACAGTTAATAACTGTATTTGATGGTGGGCCTAGTACAAAAATTCTGATCGAAAGTGCTTTTGCTTTTATTAATGATATGAATGTGTGACCAAATCTCTCTGTGGTTTGCATACACATATGGGTCAAATTGGATATAAATAATAACTGTAAAGAGTTTAAAGACATGTTTTGGAGAAGAAAGGGAGAGTTCTAGGAATTCACTAAGTTCTGCTCTTTTGGGTTTCTACTCTTTTGCTGTTGTACTCATTCTCAGTGCTGGTCAAACAGCCATCACTAACAAAACCTTTTTCAATCCATTGATTCTTTCAAGGATGTCTACATTTTTTTTTTGACAGGTAGAAGGTTATGGTGTTAAAACACACCATGGAAGTAACTATCCTTTGTTATTCCAGGAGTGAGCATGTCTATTTTCATGATTGACCAGATAGACAGTAGATAAACAATCAGGGATCCAAAAGCTGAGCCAATTTTTTTTAATGAGCTATGAGGAAATGTGATGGATATAGCTGGTGCCAGGGGTGCTAGAGATTTGGGGAAACGCTTTGCTGCAGACTTTTGCTTCTAATATCAGAAAATTAAGTCTGATTTACAGTAATCCTGAAGTCTGCCTGAGAACTGAAATTGGTGTTTTCCAAAATGCAGAAGTTATCAGTACCTTTTGCCACTTTTTCAAAGAGTTGGTTGAGTGAAATATAAAATTGATATGTGGAAAACTCCTTCAGCTGTTTGTGTTCTGTCAGGGTTTTACCCTTCTTGTGCCTTTATGACTGCAGCTACTCCCACAGTTTTCTCTAAAGCAGATTACTGGCATAACCATACACATTTTTGTGCATAAAGAGACAAATAGGGTTTGTATCAGCAGTAGAAGAGCAAATGCAAGTCTGCAGGTTTAAGGTGGACACTTGAATTATTTCTTATCTGATTTAAATACAATTGAGTTTTTGCTTGGCTAGAATATTCCAAATATTTTTCCATGCCATAATATTCACAAGTCATTTCCTTTAGGGCCTGATGTCTTAGTTGCTTGATTTTTGGCAAAAAATTTTAAGCTTTTCTTTTTCTTGCAGCAGGGTTTCTAAGCACATCTTTTAAAAGTCTAATTTTTATTTGTAAATTGCAACCACAGTCACCAAAGTAACTCATTAAAGATATTTTTTACGTGTTTTATTTTTGTGATAAGTAGATTGAATTCTTTTTAAATTCTTAAAAACCTTACACTAAGCCTTGTAATTTTATAACTTTGTGTAATGAATTGCATCAGACAAGTAAATAGTTTAGGATTTTTAAATAATAGAAAAAAAAATAGGATTAATTGTTTTCTTTTGGGGGCGGCGGAGACAGGTGCTACCTATGTGATAATGAAGTTCCCTATAAAACTTCAAGCCTTTTGGGCCAGACTGTGGATTTTGTTAGAAAACAAGTTGGTATTGACTCATCACGTACAGGTAAGTAATTATAGTAGAGATACAGTAAATCAGAAGGTCTCCTAAGTGTTGGAGACAGTACTATAAATCCAGAAATTACACTAAATTAGATTTAACACCTTATGGTAAAGAAAAAACCTAATTTCTCCCCCTTTTTTATCTTCTTTGTCACCATTCTGATAGCATAAGTATTGTCCTAGCCCATAGACCTAATAAGATCAGGATTTTGCTCAGCATCCCCTAAACTTCTACAGACAAGACATACAAGAGTAGGAGGGAAGAAAAAAGACAGTTTTACTGTGACTTTTAAAAAAATGTGACATTCAGTTTTTCTGCCAATAGGCATTTGACTTTAAGTACTTAGGGTGCTGTGTTTATTCATCAGTGTTGCTCAGTCTATCTTGAGATCAAAAGGAAAAATGTCCTTTCTTAAGAATAATTTGATTTGATTTTTTTAAAGTCTTTTTGTGGGTATTTGTGAATGGATCAGGAGTGACTGAGTGTCCAGCTGTTGGAGCACATTTCATAATGGAAGGAGTAGTANAACTTGCATATGAAAATAAATGCTCTAACAAATGACTGTCAGAAATTCTAACTCTTGGGTGACATCACAGGCCCTGTGGGAATTGGAACATAAGCATCCAGCAATGAATGCCACGTGGCTGTCTCTGAAATCAGTTTTTTCAGAAAGCAGCTGAGGTTTTCCCACAGGGAGCAGATTTTTTTGAGTGGTCAGTCTTTCCCAGACACACAGTTGAACTTCACATCAGTTGCCAAAATTTTCTTCTTGGGTTTGAACTGGAAAACCTGGGTACAGTTGTTGCCTGTTTAATGTGTTTGTGATTTGTTCATCCATCTGTTTCTTGTCCTAAGATTGTATTGTCTGTTTTCTTTGCTTTCTCTGAACTTGTGTTACTTGATTTTAAAGTTACTATTAGCTCTCAGCTCTATTTATCAGAAACCTAATCAAACCTAGCTGACTGCCAAACTGGCAGAACCAATGTGGATGTTATTTTGAAAACTGCCTGGAACTCCCTTACAGCTTTATTAGACAGGCTGTTGAAATTTTCAGCAATACATCAAAATAATTTGGGGGAGAATATTTCTAAAAACTCATCTTCAAGACTATAAACCTTTCAGTATCATCTGCTTAGGTACATGAAATGCATATGAGAGTGCTTTGACAGTGGGAGCCTGTTGGATGTTGTAGAAAGCCCTCACATAGGTGATTTTGACAGGAATAAATTTGAGATAACACTTGAAGAATTTCAGAGGATGTTGGCATGAATAGCTTGTGGGCCAAGAGATGTTTAATTTGCTTGCTGATTTGAAGTGGCATTTCAGGGGTTTCTTGATTTGTTGTTTTTGTTGTTTTGTTCTGTTTATTTTTTAAACTTGTTACCTAGAAAATTTAAGAACCTAAACCAGTAGTTTTATATTTTAAAATTAAAGAATTAATTATCATATGCATAAGCTCCAAACATCATAAATTGCTGCTGGCTATAATAATCTTTCCTAGCCTGTATCCTATAACTATGTTAACATGTGGTATGTTTTTATTATTTCGGTAGAAAAACAAGAGAACAAAGAAGTTGAAAATAAAAAAGTTGAAAAAGACAGCAAAAATGAGCAAGAAAAAGAAGTTTCACTTAAAGAAGAAAATTCTCATTCAGCTGCTAATGGAGAAGTCACTGTGAAAGGACTTAGTAACTTGGGGAATACATGTTTCTTTAACGCAGTGATGCAGGTACAGGACTTGCTGTTTTTAGAAAAGCTTTGAATAGGAAAAAAAGCCACAAACAATGAAATCAGCCCACAACAGCCCTGCCCCCAGCATTTTACTGTGACACAATTAGAATGTGATATTTTTTTGATCTGCCAGGAATGCTGGCTTCTTTCTAAAAATAGTGTGTTGGCCCAGAGAAATACGAAGAAATGGAGCTGCAGGTTCAGACTTGCTCCAAGGGGAAATGCAATAAACTGCCTTGTCCTTGAGGGGACAGCATTTTTCACTGACATAAATTAAGCATGCCAACTTCTAGTTATTTTTTAAAAATATGAAATAGTCTGACATATCACCCTTGTCACCTCTTAAGTACTCAAAGACCATGGGTGTTTATTGTAATAAAAACGTCTCTTCCAGCAACAGGAAATCAAATGCAAATATTGGATGAAAAAAATCAGGATGAGCACGTTGTAGGCATTGCCATCTTGTGTGGTTTGTTCAGCTAAGTGTAGAATATATTTGTTCTTTCATGTGTATTGAAACTGACGTGATCTTGTGCTCTTTGATTCTTGATAC
>WEIU01015607.1:67424-86291 GCA_013389925.1 Aegithalos caudatus
AACAGCAGAAGTTTTAAACTTTCTAACATAACTTAGGGGAAGAGCTGCCAATTTAAATTCAGACTGTATTACTCTGAAATTACAACTTGAAGAAAATGGTTTTGTTTGTCAGGCAAAAGTTGATGCTTTTTTTTGAAGTTCAGATAGTTGTTTCAGTCTTGAGAGAAAACAGGAATTCTTAGTGAGATGCAGTACTTCTGAGAAAATAGGGAAATGCATTTGAGCAGAGAAAGTGGTAGAGGTATGGTTTAACCAAGCACTGTTCCACTAATGTGTTTTCACCCCCATTCTTTTGATACACAAAAGATTCTTAATTTAAGAATCTTGCTGTACTTGCTCTCCTGAGGAATCCAGAACAGGCCAACATGTTCCATCATACACCTTGCATGTTATATTCTCTGTTTTTATTCGGTATGCTGTAATGAAATTGGTTGCCAGTATATTGGATGTAATATTTTTAATCTTACTATATGCTTTTTGAATTCTCAGAATATGAAAAGAAAAAGGGAATACAAAGTTTTGTAGATCGAATCTTTGGTGGAGAATTAACCAGCACAATTATGTGTGAGGAATGCAGAACTGTAAGTAAACTGCCTGCTCTGAATAACCTAGAGTGTTATGTCCTGTAATCTGCAGGAGAACCCCAAAGTGACTGTCTGTAGAAATAAGACTTGACTAGCTGCATGCTTTTCAAAAAAGAGCATGATTTGGCTGGAATCTTTCTTCCATTGTGTTTTAGTCTTTCAGTTCCTTTCAAAAGCCTTCCAGAAAAAGAGGTCAGCAACAGTAAGCTGCCTCTGCCAGAACTCCCTCTTAGATTCCCAGTGAGCACCTTCCAATGGTACAGATCATAGAGCAAATTAATTGTTTTGGGGCCCTTTTTCATTCAGGGGATTACATTTTTCCCTTTCCCACAATGAAAAGACCATGAGATTACCAGGAAGACAGTTAAGAAGGCACTACTGGATCATACATCCTGAGAATAAAGTAATTGAGTGTATTAGCAAATGGGCTAGTTGAATATCATGTACATTACAGTTTTGAGTCTCTTAGGCCCTAAGGTGCAGTCTCACTAGATAACTGAAATTCAAAAAACATTTCCTACTCATTTCTGTGGTAATGTGACTGCTGGATTTTTGGTCATTGGAAACTATTTGTGGAGGTAAATGAGCTGTGTTTTACAGTTGTGTGCACAAGTGAAAGCAGGCCTTGAATGCAAATACACCTATTGACAGCAAGCCAGCTGCTTCCAAACAAAATTAAATTGGACTCTTGATTATTCATTTAAAGGTATCCTTGGTCCATGAGTCTTTCCTTGATTTGTCACTTCCTGTACTAGATGTTCAGGTAAGAAACAGTACATAGGTGCTTTTTGGCTTATATTTTTTTTAATATGAAAACACTTACTTTACAGTCATTAGGAAGAGCATTTAGGCTGCTTTCTAAAAGTCTCTTTTGCAAGTCAAATTTGCACAGAAAGATAGAGAATAAGATTTTTCATGACAGTCATTCCTGTAAGCTGTGGTTCATAAATTGTTGCTGGAAAATCACACAGGAGTTCTTTGGGGGTTTGTTTTCACTTTTTTCATCCATTTTTGTGCACCAAGTCCAAGGACACTTCTCCTGATATTCAGGTTATGGAATAAAGTTGAGAAATGTTGATAGGATAGTATGTGAATACTTATTTGATCAATCTCCAGACACTCAAAGTACTTGTTTTGCTTTGTATTTTGTATTGATAATCTCTATATGTAATATTTCAGATTTTTTGTGTTGCATTGCTTACTCAGACTTCTGCCACAAGTTCCATTTTAGCAGAGGCAAACAAATTCTGTGGCAGGCAGTTCAACTGAAAATATCTCTGCTTATGTTCAATGCATTACTCTTCAATGCATTTATGAGATCTGTTAGAGGCAAAGGTGATGTTGCCCCTTTACAGGTGCAGAAATTGGCCCTCGATAGCCTTACTTTTCAATACTGTTTCATTCTACAAGTCCACATTTCATATGGTCTCACTGGAGTGAGACACTCCTTCCATTAACATCAGGTGTGACTTAGTTGTATGTTACCTCATTAAAATGTTACATTTGAGCTGAGAACTCAGATAACATCTCTATTTCTGTGGTTGTTCTGTGGCTTTTTGGGTTTTGTAGAAGGTGAAAATTACAAAGCGAGAAAACGTTAAAAAAAACAAAGAAAAGGAATCTGAAGATGAAGAGGATAAAATCAATGACCTTTACCTTAAGCAGAAAGATGAGCCCCCTGGTACAAGTAAGCACCTTCAGAAAAAAGCGAAGAAACAGGCCAGAAAACAAGCCAAGGTTGGTTTAGTTAGGTATTTCTCTTTGTGCTTGCTATTTCTGTTAAAAGAAATTATTTTTGTTTCCTTATAGTACATGAAGGAGGAGACAGCTTAGAATTTCTCCTCCTTCAAATGCACCAATGAAAAGACCAATTCTGCCCATGTCTTTGCTGTTAAGAAGTTCTGTTGAGCGTTGCTGTGTAGGAATAATATAATAATATCCAGTAGAATTTGCTGCCTGTCTGAAGTAGCCTTAATTTGTATCAGACTGTTTTCCCATCATTGATTCCAAGAATATTTGCAAAACTTAAGTATACATACACAAGAAAGATCAGGAAGATAGCAAGGACATCATTAGCTGTATTTTGCTGATACTGTGTAACAAGGAACAGTGAGAACTATGTCTGAGTGAGGATAAATTCAGTATTAGTGGAACTGATCACCTCTGATCATTAAATCACTGATTGTTCTTCCCCCTCCTGCCTTGTGCATCTATGGCATGCAACAAACATTCTGCTAAAGAAGTGGTAAGAAATGTTAAATATAACTTATATTTACTTTGGTTTTTGTACCCTTTTTTATTATGTATTCAAATGTGCAGAGCCAACGCCGGCAGCAAAAATTCCAAGGAAAGGTGCTTCACTTGACAGGTCTCAGTGCAACTGAACAGCCAGAGATAGATGTCGAGTGCAACCAAGAATCAGAGACTGAAATAAGCTCTGAAACTCTTGATCAGAAGCAAGAAGAGGAATCATCACATGATTGCAAAGATCAGTGCTTAACTCGGGAAGACTTGAGTATACAAGGAGATGGTACAGAAATTCAGAGCAGGCATGAAAATACAGGAAAGCCAGAACAAGAGTGTGAAGAAAACAAGTCTCTCACGGATCTCTGTATGGAAGGCTTAGATTCTCCTATGAAGTTTGTCAATGGCCTTGACAACCTGTCTTTGAAAGAGGAGGATGATGACAATGTAGATGAGGAAGAGCTTACTACAGACTTTTCAAAACTCCACTTGGGTGCCAGTGAATCTGACACAAATACCTTGGATGGCCTTCAGCCTGTTTCTAACAAGACACGTGAAGTATCTTCAGATGACCCTGAAACAGCATTTTGTACTTTGGCAAACAGGGAAGAGCTGAACCCTGAGGAAGATTCAATCCACCACTGTTTGTATCAATTTACCCGTAATGAAACACTTACCGAGACCAATAAACTACTGTGTGATGTGTGCACACAAAGGCATTGTGGACCAAAGAACAACGTAAAAAGTATAACAAACTTTTTAAAACAAAGTTTTAAATATATCCCTGTCTGCTTCTTGAGTGGGTGAAGGGTGGGGGGATTATCCCTGAAGTGGTATTTGTATAACTTTGACTACTTTCATTCATCATACTAAAGGAAAATGCTCAGCTTCTCAGTTTTTGTAGTAGATGACATGGTAACAGTTTAAATAGTGAAAATAAATTCCTTCTGTAGCATTTGTAGCATTGAAAATAAATGCTTCTGTAGCATTTGTTTTGATATAAAACACTTGTTTTAATCTTTGGTGATTTTTCTTTTGTGCAGGTGAAAAGAAGTATGTTTATACTAATGCCAAAAAGCAGATGCTCGTCTCTCTAGCTCCTCCAATTTTAACCCTTCACTTAAAGAGGTTTCAGCACGTAAGTAGCAGGCTGATACATGTATATAGCTTCAGGTTAATTTGTATATGTGTGTACATATGCCTGTAGTACTAGCTTAACCTGAAAACATGCTAGTTACTTTTATTTTCTATAAAACTTGTTTTTTTCCCCAAAGTTTGGAAGGTATTAGTGTGCAGCATTGTGTTTTGTGGTCTTTGAGGCATTGAGGTGCGTTTTCCTGAAAGAATATTCCCTTAATTGACTGGAAACACTGTTTTGTGAGTGTATTCACAACATATTCCCTTATCATTCTTACTGCTTACTGTATTAAGCAAAATCTAGCATTAATGGTTTCCTACTATTACAGCTGTTCATGTGCTCAAATATTTCAGTAGATACAGGTAAATAGGATCCCTTAAGTAACAAATAAGTGGGCAGAAGTGGAAAAGAGAGGATTCTGAGCCTTGTGGGGGAGAAGGAAGGACAAAAGGAAAGCAAAGTACCTTAAGTTTTATTTACAGACACTGAAGTAAAGTCACATCTTTATTCTCAAGTTGTAGAAAAATTAACTGAGGGCTTTAGTTTTTCAAGAGAGAAGGAGGAAAGGAAATTCTAAATTTAAACCTCTCTGGTGTTTTGGTCAATATACTTGAAAAATAAGGGAGGCAGCTTTAATTAGATGAGAACCAATTTCATATAGAAAATGGAAATGTGTAGCCTGTTCCAAGAGACTGTAATATGAAGAAAATAACATTTATCATAATCTCCTTTTGTTTTTCCAGTTTGATACTGGCCGTTTATTTGATTAAGGTGGGAGCACAGTTTGCATCAGGTTGGATGCTCTAAGATCAGTTCCTCAGGCATGTTACAGTATCTGAGAAGCAGGAGTTGTCTTCATAGTTACTGAAGTGCATTAGAGCTGATTCTTTTTCCACTTCTGCTACCATTGCATTAATGTATGAGTGAGCTGAAGAGCCATCTTAACTTGTGCTCCAGTGCAGCATGTGGGGGCAAGGAAATAATGCTGGAATACTGGACATCAGAGAAAAAAAAATTGCTTTTCCCAGTTTTGTGTAAAGTAAAACTAATTTGTATTGTTGAAACATTAACTTGAAACTTTTAGTAAATAAGCATGGTTTTAATATGCTCCATTTTAACATTATGGGGTTTTCCCTCTACTTTGGTTGTTTAAGGCTGGATTTAATCTGCAGAAGGTTAACAGGCATATCAAGTTCCCAGAAGTGATAGACTTGGCTCCTTTCTGTACAGCTAAATGTAAAGTAAGTGGGAAAACAATCAGATTCTCCTTTCCCATGTTCTAATGTGCTTTCACAACAAAGCTGCGTAGCAAAATCTTTGTAGAACGCTTGTCAAGCCTGTTACATTGTGTGATAACTTGTACTTCACTGCTTGTAACTGTAGTGCTTGCATGAATCTCTAACGACCAGATTCCATTTCATGAGCAAAAAAATCAAAGGGTTTACATTTTTCAAAACCCAGCACCTGGCTGATACAGCCTAAACTTGTGGTTTTCCAGAATGTGGCTGAAGGGAATACAAAGGTGTTGTACTCTCTCTATGGAGTCGTTGAACACAGTGGGACAATGAGGTCTGGGCACTACACTGCCTATGTTAAAATGAGAGCCATGAACAACCACCTCTCTGATCTTGTCCTTCGAGGACAATCTCAAGGTAAATCCTTAGAAATACTTTACAAATTATTACTTACAGAATCACAAAATGGTTTGGGTTGGAAGGGGCCTTAGACCTCAGGTAGTTCCAACCTGCCATGGCCGGTAAGTTCTCTGACAAGGGCAATGAAACTGGTGAAGTCCTATAAGGAGCAGCTGGGGGAGCTGGAGAAAAGGGGGCTCAGGGGAGATCTTGTCACTCTCCAGAGCTGCCTGAAAGGAGGGTGTATAGTGAGGTGGGGGTCTGGCTCTGCTCCCAGGCAACCATTTACAGGACAAGAGGAAATAGTCTCAAGCTGTGCCAGGGGAGGTTCAGGTTGCACATTAGGAAGAAATTAAGACAAAATGGTGGTTAAGCATTGGAAGGGGCTGCCCAAGGATGTGGTGACATCCCCATCCATGGAGGTGTTCAGGGAACAACTGGATGTAGCACTCAGTGCTCTGGTCCAGTTGGCAAGGCAGTGATCAGTCACAGGTTGGACTCAATCTTGGAGGTCTTTTCCAACTCAATCATTCTATGATTATACTCTGATTCTTACTGAAAAACAGTAATAGAACTGAATGCTTCAGTTCCTTGTAATAACTTTTACTCCTGAATTTTTCCTTTCACAGCTTTAGAAACTGAGCCAGTCAAAGGTCAGTGGTTCCACATCAGCGATACCCATGTACAGCCTGTCTCTGTGTCCAAAGTGCTGAGCTCCCAAGCCTATCTTCTGTTCTATGAGAGGCTGCTGTAACTCATTCTCAAGATGTAACTCTTCTCAAGAAGAGCCTCTTGTGTGTGCAGCCACCTTCTTTGGAGGTCTGGGAGAAGGCAGACTTGCAAGTCAACATGTTGGAGCTACTGTACAGCAGGAATTCACTTTATGCATTTTAGACACACTGACAAACGGTTAACTTATACTTTTTCCAGTGTTTCCACTACTTTTCAGTAAAAGTTTTTTTCAAAATTACAGCTTTGTGGTTTTTTTTTTTTTTTTTTTGAGTAATTGGGGTCCTGATATAAATCTTGATCAGCAGCTTTTTCACTTTAAAGCAACCAGCTCTACTTTTGAACTGTAGTTCATCTTGGCTATCATGTGTTCCCATGTGTTTTTTAGACCTGGGTTCCAAGCATAAGAAGCTGTTTCTTCTTACACATCTTAAGAACCAAGACAATTGCAGCTTCAGCTCTTTTCACTGTTGGTTTATGTCCAACAGAGGAGCCCTCAAGTTTGCAAATGCTCCAGGAATTCTTTTGCTGGTGCTTTGGCAAGGCTGAGTGCTTGGCTCACTCTCACTACAGGCAGTCCCATATAGCTTCTCTGCATGGCAGGCGTATGACCTGTCGTCCTGCACTGACTTGTATGAAGTTCTCTTCTCCACAAGCTTCATGCTGGCTTTCATGTGAATAAAATCTTGGCTCTGCCATGCTGGAGCAGCAGCTGCTTACATTCAGTGCATTTTTCACAACAGCCTTACTAAGAAAATGGGCATCTTGTTCTTGTAAGCCTTAGAGCCATCAGCAGTGGCCCTCGTGCAGCTGACGATAGCAGTATGCCAATCCTTCTGAAAACTTGCTGAGTTTATTTTTCAGCCTCACCAACACCTGACTATAAAGCCAGCATTACTAGAGCTGTTGTATGGCAGCCTTATTTAGGCATAAGATAGTTCCAGACTTGATTTAGCTTTCCACTCCCTTCTGGTTGTGAGATAAGAGTAGCGCTGGCAAGAGTAGTAAAAGGAATAGCTGTTGAAGTGGCTTGGATTTCAAGTGCAGTTCTCCTTTCAAGCTACTTGGAGACACATAAGCTGTTTACTTCCCAAGATTAATCTTAACAGGGGGCTTCAGTTGAAAGATTCCAGCAGTCTGCATCATGCTGGCTAGTGCTGCTCAGCATTTATTTTTAAGGTCATTAGAATGTGATGCAGTTCACTGCTGTCAGGATGCCCTTTTGAGAGAGTGGGGATTTAAAAGGGTGAGGTGAGAGATGCATGTAAAAAAAAAGAATCATCGAATCATAAATTGGTTTGTGTGAGAAAGGACCTTAAAGTTCATCCAGTTCCAACCCCTGCCATGAGCAGGGATACCTCCCACTCGACCAAGTTGCTCCAAGCCCCTTCCAATTGGCCTTGAACACTTCCAGGCATGGGCCAATCACAGGTTCTCTGGGCAAGATCCTGTACCAGGACCTCACCACCCTCACAGGGGAGAATTCCTTCTGTGTATCGACCCTAAATTTCCTCTATTTCAGTTTGAAGGCATTATTCCCTGATGCAGAGTCCCTCTCCAACCTCCCTGCAGCCCCTTCAGACACTGGAAGGTGCTGTGAGGTCTCTACAGCCTTCTTCAGGCTCAACAGCCCTGACTTTCTCTGCCCCTCTCCATTGGGCAGGTGCCCCTCCTCTGGCCTCGCTCAACACTTCTCTGTGTTCCTTATGTTTGGGGCACCACATCTGTTCACAGAGCTCCAAGTGGGGTCTCAGGAGAGGGGCTGCTCAATGCAGGAGACCTGCTGCTGCCAACAATTATTCCAACATTTGATTGTTTACACTCAAGTACTGGCCAAGGAGTGCAAATAAGAGCACAAAGAGCCACAATTGTGGATCACAAGCTTCCTGCAGCAGGCTCATGGTCAGCCTCCCTGCACATTGAGTCTCTTGTTCCTGCAACAGGAATGGGTGTGTGATCTCCCCCTTTAACTCAGCCCCTGAGAACTTCTGCCTCCTTCCACACCAGGAGAGTGTCAGGCAGCCAGCCAAATGTCATTCATCCCCTACACATTTCACAGATTGTGAAGGACCATGTCATGCTAGCTCCAAATGAAGTAAGTCAACATTTTAGCAGTGAGTACGTTTATTGAGGTGTTTGACGTTCTGCACTCCATCGGACACTGTTCATAATTTAAAGGCAAGAGCAAAACATTGTGACAGGCTCCAACTGGGATATTAAAAAACTCACAAAGTCATGTCACTTAAGAAATACACTTAAATTGTTCAATCATTTTGGTCTTCATCCCAGTCTTTCTTTCCTGATGGAGGTTTTGGGCCACCAGCTGGTTTTGCCATAATGATCTTAAAGAGAACAGAGAAGTAGAAAAAAGTTAATGTTAAAATCAGGCTTGTACCCTTCTCCTACAGCCACGATGGTGACTGCTAGCATTCACTTCATGCAATTTCCCTACTCTGAACCCAAGCCAGTGAATATCCATCCAACTGAGATATTAGCAACTTTTTTTTTTCTTGAGAATGGTAGAGGCTGAGCCCTGATTCAGTAAAAAAAGGTATTTTACCGCATTTCTGCATGCAAAGTAAGACTACAGAAAGTGAGTGCTTAAATAGGCCAACAGCAGACTACAGAAGTGTGCACTACAGAAAGGATTATCAAAGCTATTGTTCTCAATTATTGCCTCTAACTATGACACTTGAAAACCATTAAGTCCGTCAGTCCTACCATGTTAAAGCTCATTCTCTGCACTGGCTACGTGGATAAGTAAGGTAAATCAAAACCTGCACTTATCATCCCTTTCATGAAAATCTGGATTTAGGAGCAGAATCCATTTGCAAAGGCACAAATAGAGGATGTAGCAATCAGCACACAGCAGAAGACAGTGGTGTTATGTGTTCTGAAGGAGCATACAATCTGCCATGTGCTTGTCAATGAACTCATGCATGCACTCACACAGATACCTCTCTGCTAGAGAAACAGAGCTTACTGCACACTAGTTTTCAGGCTCATCTTTCCAGTCATCCTTATCCCAATGTCCTTGTTGCTTAGGGGCTTTTGGACCGCCTGCTGTTTTTGCCATAATAATCTACAGAAATTTTACATGCAAATTCATTTTTTGCTTAAGTTTCACAAAATAATAAAAGATTTTTATCATTGAAACTTTAACCTCTATTTTTGTTAAAAATTGGATTTTCATGTCAAAATATGTGAGAAGGTTTCTTCTATTAGCTTGTTTCTACAGAGGTAACTCTGTAGTTAGGGTAACTCTCTGGATACAAGTATCAAATGTCTGCAAAATATTAACAACATCTCTGAAAAAAATACTGCAAACCCACCAAACATTAATAGTACTGCTATAGAAGCAGCCACATTCCAGATTACAAGCTCTTGAACAAAGGACTTCCTGGCTTCCAGAAACGAACAAGTGACATTCCCAAGTAGCGTTATGTTTATACCTTGCATTTCCAGGGGATTCCACCTCTTTGCATGAGGCTTCTGCCAGGTTTTAATTTAGCACCCAAATGACACATAAGCTTACCTGATCAACCCTTAGGACAGTGACTGCTGCATTTGTAGCTAGCTTGATACCCCAGAATTTTCCAAGATATGTGTCTAACACACCAGCTTCCAACATGTCCTTCACTGCAGCAGCTTCGGCCTGTCAGATGGGGGAAAAACATTATTCAAAACTTTTCAGCTGGAAAGGTGGTATCACTTTTCCAATCTCATCTTCTCCCTTCAGAAAATCTTAACTCCTAATCCATTAGCAGGAACAAAAAGTCAGTCATTACTGAAGACCTACTCCCTGTCACATTAGTTCAGTATTCCCCTCCACCTCTGACATAAGGCCATTATACTGTACTGAATTGATCTGCTTGCTGATAAAAAGAACATTAAGGATTTCAATTCCAAAAAAGTTATTATTCTAGACAGTACAGCACAGGGCTTCCAACAATTTAAAATAATCTATAAATACTTCATACTGATAGAAGTACTATTAAGTATAACCCTGCACTGCAGGGCAACAAGTAACATGAGAGACTATTTACCTCAATATCAAATCCAACATTTTTCTTCCCTTCCTGATGCATGGCATAAAGTTTGGAGATGACCTCGTTAGCCTTTACTCCAGAGTTTTCTGCCAGTGCTCGAGGAATGGCTTCAAATGCCTCAGCAAACTTCTTGATGGCATATTGGTCAAGCCCAGGACAAGTCTAAAATGAAGTTGAAAACCATGTCAGCATTTCAAAAACTATAAGATAGGGAGGCATTTCCCCCCCGACTTGTTATTACACACACACACACACACACATATATATATATATGCTGGTATGAAATAATATTTGTATTTTTAAAGATGTGTGAGTGAAGATGAAAAGCCAAGAAGCCTGTTTGCTGTACCTCTCCATAAGATGTGATCTGCTTGGCCAATTCGATCTCTGTCGCACCACCCCCAGGAACAAGACGTTTATCCTGTGGAAAAACCACACCAAAACACAATGTTTTGCTTAAAGCATCCATTGCTTCTTATTTTTTAGGATTTTTCTAGTCTATCAAGAATGTGACAGAATTTTATTCCATACAGACTTATTAAGAATCTACTTCAGAACAAACATGCATCATGAGGGAAATCTACCAGAATTTACTTATTCATTCCAGTGTCTTTGAAGAAAAACAGCTTCTTTTGTAAAAAACAAAATAATAATAATGCAGTGGGGTTTGTGTTTGGGACATTTTGGCTTTTACAAAAATTTCAACTCCTGGTTAACTGTAACAGCATTCCTAGATTTTCTCTTTTCTATTATTTTGGTAGGAAATATCATACAGGAAACCAATCTACTGTACACTAAGTTAAATATGTCAACAGGTATTACAAGATGTTGGGAGTTTTTGTTTTTAATTAAGCATTTTGTATATCCTCTGGCAAACCAGAATTTACTTATTAACTCTGGTCTCTTAACACACAAAGTAATCATCATAAATCTTAAAACAGGACAACTCCTGGACACAATCAGAAATGTGCAGCATTCCTGTACTCAAAATCAATGTCCATGTCTTGGTATGTAGAGGAGCTTAAGATTCTAACAGTTTTAACAATTTTTGCATGCTGTTTTCCAAGTAAATACAGGAGTATTTCCTTTTGTATAAAAAAAGAAATATGAAATCATAATATTTAAGACCAGATAAACTACTCACAAAAAACAAAAACAACAAACAAACCTCTGTAAAACCAGGTTCTTCCATCCATAAAAACCTACCTGTATTATGTGGAGGAAGCATGAATTATCACCAATGAACTAGAAATTGAGTCTGCAACCAATCAGTTTCTCCTGATCCCAAGTGACAAAGCTATCTAGCTTTTCTTCTGTGCCTGGTTTCCAAGGAACATTACAAAACATTTAGGAAGTAAGTCAAGAAAGAGCTGACTGTCTTTAAAAAGTGGTAAAGGTGATCCACCTTAAAGAACTCATTCATTACTGGAAAATTAGTGTAGTCCATGTTGAGCACTACCTTTTATGTACCCTGTGTTCACAACAACAGCCATCTTCCCTACACAGCCCTCCACACCTCACAGCTCTGTCTCCAGCACCAGAAGGAAACTATGCAGATAAATATCTACAGCCTTTGTAGCAAATGAGCACAGAGCAGCCTCAAGCCTTGCCTCAAACTGATCACTTCTCACTTTTGATAACTCAAGTGTTCTCATTACCTACCCTTGTGAGTACTTTGAAAGTATTGACACCATCATCCACTGCTCTCTCTATGTCATCCATCAGATTGTCTGTAGATCCACGAATGAGGATAGTAGAAATGGCACCATCCTCCTTTTCTGTTCAGAGACATGCATTACTGAATTAATTCATTAATCTTATATCCAAAACACATACAAACACACTACAGAACAGCAGTGTCAGCAGTTCTACAGAACATACATACCGTGCTTAAATACCACAACCTGTGTATCCCCAACCTCTGATAAATAGACACTATTGCAGTGACCCATTTCTTCAAGAGTAGGGGGAGTCTAGAAAGAAAAACACGAGTTAAGAACTGACCTGATCAGTTCTCATCCTCCTGCACCTCATTTGGGATGTACATACCAGTCTGGGCAGGGCTGTTGCACCAACAGTTTTGCACAGTCTTCTCAGGTCCCACTTGGAGTTCAACCTTAAAAACACGTTTCCACAATAACGTTAACACACACAGGAGTATTCTCTTAACCTGGCAAGCACGTTTCATAAATCTGGTAGTCCAAATGTTTTCATGCTCTCCTAGTACTTACCTGACTAACATAAGATTGTACTTGTTGGCATAATGAAGAGCCATATCTGCCACTTTGCCACCTGTTACTACTACGTTTGCACCACTATCAGCAATAGCTTTGACTTGCAAATCCATCAGATTTTCTTCTCCTTTACTGAAATTCATCAGTTCTTCAGCATTCTTTATTAGGACGGTGCCCTAGTAAAACACATATGCTGTTACAATTTAGCATTAAGCCATATGCCTACAAGTTTCTGACAAACCATTTTGTCTCCCAACCTATCTATAAACCTCAAGTCGTCCTATTTTGTAATACTGACAATACCCTCCCCAGGCAACAGGGTAAAACAAGAGGGAAAAAGAAAAAAAAAAAAAAAAAGGAATCATCAGGCAATTCTAGACAACCTCGAGGTTCAGAATTCAAGTTGTAGTTTGGCTCAGATAACCCAACAAAACCAACACAGTTTCCCCTATCTCAAAAACCCAGTGAAGCAATCAAGCTTCAGAGCTTTCTAATTAACTTTTCTAAACTAATAAAATCAATATTCACCAAAATATCTCTATCACCAAGTGTTGAGAATATTTATAGCCAAGTCTAAAAATAAGAGCACATACGCATAAATAGAGATGTAACTTATTTTAAGCTTTAACATACCTTAGTTTCAGTTATCATACCATCAAAAGGGCAGGAATACACAGCTATTTTTGCATCTTTGACAGAAGTAACATCTCCTTCAGTTTCTTTTTTAAAAACCATGCCATGCAGTACTGAGGAAGCAGAAATACCAGCACCCTGAAAGGAAATAAATGGAATCTGAGACTTTTTACAAGGGCAAGTAATGATGTGACAAGGGAGAATAGTTTCCCATTCAAAGAAAGTAAGTTTAGATTAAACATCAGGAAAATTTTTTTCCCCATGAGGGTGGTGGGGCCCTGGCTGCCCAGAGAAACTGCAGCTGCCACATCCCTGGAAGTGTTTGAGGCCAGGTTGGACAGGGCTTGGAGGTGCCTGGTCTAGTGGAAGGTCCCAGCCCATGGTTGGGGGCTGGAACTGGGTGATCTTTAAGACACATTCCAACCCAGCCCAAACTGTACTTTGATTCTATGAATGGGGGAACATTGCATTACTGACCATTTACTGTCAGTGTAAGACTTCAGCTTATTCAGCAACAACAAACATTGTCTAACAGGTTCCCATTTTACATTACTTTCAATATTAATCGTTTGTATTTCCAAATGCTGCTACTGGGCACTAAACAAGAGAAATAAAGACTAATTTCCAAAATTTAGTATACACGTCACAACAAAATTAGAAAAGACTATTTGGAAGTTTAAAGATTAACCCTCATTATTCTGTTTACCTTAATAATTATAGTAAAGCCAGCTACTTCAAACTTACCACAATTTTACACACTCTGATATTATCAACGTTGAAATGACCAGAATCAGGAAGAATAGAAACTGGCAAAAAAACAACCAAAACAAGAAAAATTATGAATATGTCTTGCCTAAGAAATAAAGTATAACAATGATGCCATAAATAATGCCTGGAATTTTTCTGAACTACTAAATTTCAGCATTTTGAGATGTCTGCCTAAATTCAAGACAATTATAACCTTCTAATAACTGGCATAAAGAGAAACAGAAATTTTGTTTTTACAAAGTAATAATCAGAAATAAACATTTATTCCAGCTGCTCAGTTAATTAAATTCAAATATGCACTCATACAGGTAGAGTCAAGAGATACACCTGACCTAAAGTATTTAGAGAAATCACTGGAACTAAAAATGAAGGGTTTATCCCAGAAATCTAAAGGGAGAACAACTCAACAGAACTACAGTCTTACTTGCATTTCTGTGGCTGCAACTAATAACAGCTTATGTGAAGTGCAATACATCCTCCTAACGATATAAAAAGAGGGAGAAAGATGGGTTTCTGCACTAAAAGGAGTTGAAAGCTATTTCTGGAAATGCCTAGTAGGAAAGGCAAACCTTTTCTGAGCTATAATGGCAATGCAGAGTTCAACATGAGGAAGATTACCCTCATTTCAGAAGTAAAGCATTCCATCCAACCCAACCCACTAAACTAACCATGCTTTCTACCCTACCTGAAGATGTGAGGACCATGAGCAAACCTACTCAGATTTTCAGCTGTGTGCCCACACCTATTCCTGCCCACTTACCACAGGCCTGAGCAATAAGCTTTGCCAGGAACTGCTCATTGCCATATTGTTTGCTCATGACTGACGTGTGCAACAAAGATGCCACTTCTTCAACATCTCGAAGGTTCTTTGCAGAACAGCACACCAAGTCTGGAAGAATTTCTAGGGCTTTCTTGCAAGCCTTTTCATATCCTTCAATCACCTGTGCAGCAAACAGTAAATATTCACTACAGCACTGCATACTGCTTTTATCTGCTTTTCAAATAAACATAAAACATTAACAGATGCAAAAGTTTACAAGGGAAGCAATCAACCACAAGCAACAGAACACATGGCTCCCTTTCAAACATCTTTATCTAAAAAATCAGGTGAGAAGAACGCAGATGATTCACAGTATTATAACCCAAGAATGCTGATCAGTGGCAATCTGGATTCAAGCTGTGTGTACTGTAATGAGAATACAACTTGCCTCTGAGACAGATAACCCCATTCTCAGAAGGTCTTCTGCTAACTCCAGAAGAACTCCAGCAAAAACAAGGACAAAGTTTGTTCCATCTCCAACTTCTTGTTCTTGCATGTGTGAAGCCATCACAAGCATTTTTGCTGCAGGATGCTGGACCTTTAAAAGAAGTTACACATCTTGGTGACTAACATCCCACCTAGAATTGCAGCTTCAGGCTTTTCTATGTGTCTTTCTCAGCTCTCTTATTTCAAATTCTGTCTAGAGATACTAAAAATGCACAAAATTGGAAAAGAAAGCAGCAGAGACAATCTTAGTTGGCTGACTTCCCTAGTAAGAAAAAGCACAAACATATATTCAAAAAAAAAATAATTCAGAGAACTGAACATTGCTACTACAGCATGAGTTAGGCATCCTTGACATTTGTTCTGAGCTACTTTTACAGGATGCAGTGGCTTCACTACTGAGTTCTGCAACAGGAAAACAGTCTGGAGTTTAGACCTTCAAACTGAATTCATCTGTAACATAAAAAGTACACGTCTAAATAAAGGTTTGATTTTAAGGGGGCAGGGTGTGGAAGGGTTCTGCTTAAAGATTGCACTGCTTCACTTTTCTTTCAAATAAAAGTAATAAAACACTATATTCCTGAATATTTATACCTGACATTTTATACCAGAAAGTAACATGCAAAACATACCAGATTAGGTCACTAGTATGCAGATGATATTTTTTAAAAACAGAACTGAGACTTCCAGTTATTCTACTCATACTGAACACCAACATAATGCATTCAGTAAGGAAATACTTCATACTTACATTACTTCTATCACTAAGCATAAAATTCAGTAAAATATTACTGATGTTGTGTCACAAATATCAATTTGAAGTCAGAAGAATTAGGAGAGGAGGGCCTTTTCATGCTTTAACAGCATTTACAGGAGGATGCTGCCATAGCCTCAGATTCTTAAATTCAATTGATGGATTCTAAGCAGTCAGGAAAACATGGCAAGCAACAACACTGAGAAGTTAAATGAACAGCTTTGTCATGCAGACTTTTCCAAACCACTGCACTTCTACACATATCCTCTTTTAAACCTACTGGTTTTGGAGGGAAGCAAGCAATTATTAAGCATCTACAACTATTAATGCTGCTTCACAAAAGAGTTATACTCACTGTGGACTTCAAATTCAGTGAAAAAAAAAAAAATTACTTCCAAAGTGACAGATGTAAAATATCTGGCAGTGAAATTTCCTTACTGACAGTCAGAACCTTAACAGCCCATGAGCAGAAACCCTAATTCACAGCTGACATCTGAAGCAAGACAACTTACCTCTAGCTCTCTCAGGATAGTAGCAGCATCATTTGTAACAAAAAGCTTTTCCAGATGGTTGATAACCATTTTGTTCATTCCTAAATGAGGAAACAAAACAATTTGTAAAAAATCATTCATTATGCAAACAATATCTTGTACACAGACACGGTTTCCTAACTTTCAGGTACCTCTTGCACATTAATATGTTATCTCTGTTTATAATTTAAGAACTTTAAAACATTTTTGTGAAGTAACACTTGAAATGTGGGACATTAAGGAGAAATCAGTAAGCAGCTTTCTGTTCAGAAATACCAGCACATTATTTAATTAAATGATACAGGAGAATCTTTTGTTTCATATATATCTGACAGAACAAGATTATATTTACTATGACTACTATGTTATCATGTTTCCTTTTATTTTTATGATTTTTCATGTATTTTATACCGTGTTTCAAAGAGAACACGGTAAGTGTTACAAAAAACTGGCAAAAGCAGACACTGAGCTTAACTCGAGCTGTCAAAACACAATCTGATTTCTACAGTCACAAAGAAATAGTCACATATTTGCAGTTTTAGATCAAGCCCAATGTGCTTTCCCCAGAAACAAACAGCTGCTTCTTTGTCAAGGTATGTTTAGCCTCCAAATACAGCCCTTGTCTCAAAAATGCAGCAATAATTTTCGGATTTATTTACCGTTTGGTCCATATGCTGTACGGGTGGTTTGAGCAAGTTCTTTGCAAGCCTGGATGTTTCTGTAGACAGCTTCTTCTAGTCCTGAATAATGCTATACAGAAAAATGACTGATCAGAATTAGGTTAACCAAGAAAAAGTGATGAACTAGTAATTTTTCATCAAAGCAGCATCAGCTTTAATTTATTAATATACATTTAGCACCTCACTTACAGTTTAAACAGACAGTAAACCTTACCAAAATACAGTGAGAATTACTGTGTACACCTTCTCAACTAGGCACAAAAAGCTCAACAGGCACAAAACCTTCTAAACAGAAAATCTGAACAGTGACTTGACTTGCAATACAGTTTGCAGCCCCTCAGTTTTCCAAAAAAGTTTCATGGCATACCAAAGAGAAACAGAAAACAACCAAGACCCAATTGGAGAGGGGCAAGGGTTTCTGTACATGCTTTTTTACTGACACTTGTGTATGCTACAAAGATAATTTAACTCAGTTCTACGTTTAAAATGTGTGGTTTGAAAATTCAGAAGCAGAATGATTAAGTAAAATATCTGTGCTTGAGAAGCTGATCAGCCTGGCTACAGTTTGGAAACTTTAAAGACAAGATGGGATCTCCAGAAAGGACCTTAAGAAAGAAAAAGCAGGATAAAAAGAACTGTGCAGCCCATAAGAGAAGAGAAAAGTAGTAATAATGTTTACTCTCTAAATACAAACCAAACATCTTAAATTGCCAGCTGCCTCCCTGTTTTACAGAAGACAACTCTTGCTGTTTTGGCCTTGAATTTTCTAACACTGAGGCCACTCAGATTCCCTCTTCTGCCCCTGCCCTGAACATCTGCCATTATTTGGCTACAAGAAGGATTCTAAGAAGAAACACAAAGGGTTTTCAGAGCTGCTACCCCCACTCTTCTTTCTATTAAGTAGCAGCAAACAGAATTTTTTCCTGTTTTCCCTATTTCTTGGAGAAAGGGACTTTGGACAAGGGCCTGGAGAGACAGGACAAGGGGGAACAGCTTCACATTGAAAGAGAACAGGTTTGGATTAAGTGTTACGAACAAAATTCTTCCCTGTGAGAGTGGTGAAGCTCTGGCACAGATTTCCCAGAAAAACTGGATGCACAACCCTGGAAGTGTCCAAGACCAGGCTGGATGGGGCTTAGAGCTAAATGATCTTTATGGTCCCTTCCAGTCCAAACGCTTCTGTTGATTTTATGAATAAAAAGAAAAAAACCCCACACCTGCTTGCTTTCTGTCCACTTTTCAAAGAAAGCTTCTCTTTCATTAAGGCACAGTCCTTCAACTCTACCATAATCTTTATTACGTTAACGTAAAATACAATGAAACCGGATTTATTGGGCAAGGAAATAGATAGAAAACATTATATTGTTCTACATCGCTAACAAAGGTATCAGAAAAAGTCAAGCGGAAGGCCCCTTACACGTCTTAAAAGGGCCCGGCTGAATTTCGCTGTCCAGCCACTCCTGAGGGCTCTCGGAACAGCGCTGGCATGAGCCGGGCCCTGGCGCATCCCCGGGGCGCCGGGATGAAGCGGCAGGGCCCGGCCCGGGGCAAGGGCGGGGAGCGGGATCCCGGCCCCGCAGAGGTTTCTGGAAGGCCGCGTGCACCGGGCACCGCCCTGCAGGGCCG
>WEIU01015607.1:96698-147315 GCA_013389925.1 Aegithalos caudatus
AAGGAAGGAAAGGAAGGAAAGGAAGGAAAGGAAGGAAAGGAAGGAAAGGAAGGAAAGGAAGGAAAGGAAGGAAAGGAAGGAGAAGAAAAAGAGATCACCAGTCTTGATGCCAGGTTGATCCAGCAGAGGATCCTGGTTTCTGTGGTGATCCAGCTGTGTCCATCTGGCCTGTGAGATGACCAGGGTCCTGGGCCACCAACCAGGCTTGAGGGGTTATCTTTCTTTGAACATGTTTGTCCACCCTGAAGATAGATTTCTCACTTTCTATGTAAGTGAGTTATCATGCACAGTCTGTTTTTTCAAGTCTTTCTGGAAATGAGTTGGAGGATTTTGGGGGTCTTTGGTGGTCTTAATTCCACCCCATAGTGGAATGCCCATTCTTGCCCCTATCCCACACTCTATGTGGTTCTTTCTCATGGAAAAGTGCTGTCCTATATCTACCTTGGCCCCTTTTCCCTGCCACATCTTGTTCTTTCTCATGGCATGTTAATACCAATAGCCCTTGTTTATTACCAACAATAATTGTTGGCTCAACAGCCATCCATTTATCTATGTTTGAGACATACACATTAGCTCCCTTATCTTCTGGGAATAGAGAGCTCAAGGGGTCTCACTTTGGACTGCAGTTTGTAGAGTGTCCTGGTTTGAAACACCGGTGCATGCCAAGGAAGGCGGAATGGAAAATATGACCCCCTGCCCTCCAAATTATTATAACTTCAAAATTATGGGGCTTTCAGGCAAATATACAGGCAAAGGAATGACAGTTCTTTACTAGAATATACCTATACCTATATCTATATCTATCTATCTCTATCTCTATCTCTATCTCTATATCTATATCTATACCTATACCTAAATCTATACCTTTACCTATATCTATATCTATCTAATGAGGCAAACAAACAGCAACAGCACCAACAACAAACAGGGAAAAACCCAGAGACCCAGTGACAGCTTTTTGTTGGTCATGAAGCACTTTTCTCTCTGGTGCAGTTCCGGTCACAGCCAGCAGGGGCACTGGTGGCTCCCGGCCGGGCAGGGCAGGTGTGATGATTCCTCCACGCCGGCAGGGGGCGCTGTGGTGCGAGCTCAGCCGCCTCTCTCCATGCGGTAAATGGCGCTGAGCCTCTCTCCACACGGATAATGGCCCCTCAGCCAGTGGGAAGGGGAGAGGAGAGGCTCCCTTTGCAAACTTAGAGTGCAGATGGTCTCAGGGCCACTCCGGATGGACTGTAGCAGGAACCTTGGAGCAGCTGGAACAGCAGAGGCGAGTGCACCCAGCTTGGTAAAACAAGTGTAGCAAAAACTCCAAAGCAGTGACAGGAGCCACAGGGTATCCACAGGGCAGGCACAGTGTTGGATCTTTATTTTCAAATAATGGGATGGGAATGTCAGGAGACATTCCTCGAACTTTATTGTGACATCAGCCTCAGTACAGGGTGAGACAAGAAAGATGGCAACAGCTCACATCTTGCCAACAGCAGCCAAAATTCTCTGTTACAAGGCCTTTAAAAAGTTTTCTAACCAATAACAAATTGTTAAGAGCTTACAGGCATCTGCATAAACCAATCATTAAAACTACACACATGCATTATATCTAACAATAGGTGCTTGTTTCATGTTTCTTATTACTCAGGAACTTTTAATACTCTTCTATAAACAAAGTACAGACCCTCATTATTAAACTTTTATATTGCTTAATGTATTTTTCTACTTGCTAAGACCTAACTCTACACAGCACAAAAATGCAGTCTTATTGTTCTGTGTCCCTATTCTTGTATCTTTTTAACTTTAGGCCTACATCCATACTGCTATGAAAGCTTTCTGTTTTTTCTATTTCCCAGAATTCCCCCTCTTGGTACAACCACAAACAAACCCACTTAATACTTAACTATCTTACATTGCAGACCTCTACAGTGCATCATTTTTTAATGTATTTCTTTCTATTTATCTAAGGCACCTCTTTTGCTTGCTTTAAGCTCTTTAACTTTAGACCACAGCAATTCTAATGCTGTAAAAGATTTGGTCTATTCCAAGGACATAAGTCAAATCCATAGTAATTGCTTTTTCTTGTTTTGATAAGTCTCATCGGTTCCAAGGTCTTAATTCAAAACCTTTGTCTATGTCTACTGTTGCCTACACTACTTTGGAGTCAGCAGGCAACTGCACAAGACTCTGATCTCTCTGTAAGATTTTGAGAATTCTCTGTAACTTCCATTTCCCACATTTCTCTCTTGGATGATGAAGGCTTCTTTGATGGTTCTGTCCATTATCTGTTGCACACACCAAAGCATACAAGGTACTTCTACTAATACCACCACTAAAACAACCAATACACATAAACCTATTTTACAAAGTTCCCTTAACCAAGGTGCAAAGCTCCATCCTTCGGACAAATCATTTAACCATGACCCATTGTCTTCTTTGATTTGATCAGTTAAATCTTTCAGCTTTTGTATGTTTTTGTGGATGGATTCGGAATGGTCAGACGGGTTAATACAGCACAATCCTTCAAATTCCTCGCAATAATGTCCATGTGCCAGTAAAAGAAAATCAATTGCTTCTCTATTTTGTAGGGTGGCATGACTAACGCTACTGATGTCTGTCAGCATATCACTGATTGCAATGGATGTGGCATTAATTTGCTTACTCAGCCAACACCCTACCCGATCTAATTGTTTCAATGCCATGGTTGAAGCAAGTTGGGGTAGAAACAAACCTGCTGAAACTCTTTTTGCAGCTTTCCAGAGCATAAAATCACTCTTACAGTTTTCTTCATATTGATGGGCAAATCTATTTCCTCTATTTTTTTCTTAATGACAGCTTTAGCACCAGGTGCTGTCACAGTGAACTCTCCAATACTGCATGGACTACCTTCAAGGCGTGATGGAATGCCTTTCCGAGCCTTATCTCCACAAATAACTACTATCCTTTTGGTAATTGTCGTGGATATTGGCCAGCTCCGGAAAGCCCACTCCAACAGGCTGAGTTCTTACACCAAAAACTCAAGTTACTGTATACAAGGTAATGGTGATTAATATTGTACTTTGACGAACTGCTTTCTTGCCAATCACTAGCTGAAAACATAAGGCAGAAATCTATTGTTAGAAAACCAAGAATTTCAGTCTTGGGGTTTGGATATTGCTTTGGGAATTTCTTTGGTCCAAGTGTCCCAGTCACTCATGGGATTGCTCCCGTTAACAACCTCCCCTGGTTTACTCTTAAGTTGCTTTTTGGTCAAAGGATCATAATATATAGATATTGGTCAATCTTTTACTGGCAGTCTGACTAGACAGATTGAAAAAGGCTTTTCTGGGTTTGAATTTGACAGGAATATGGTGTCTGAACCTGCAGCCTTGGCTAAGCTAACCCAAGCATTTGTTTTGGTTGTTCCACAGGCAAATCTGCATTGCATAAGATAATCAAGTAGTAAACACCAGCATAGCACTCAATTTTGCTCCATACCTTTTGTGAGCTATTTTTTGGTAAAAGACTTTTCCATGTATCTCAATTCCCAAATTCTGCTTTTGTACTTTCCCAAATTTGTTTGGGGATATCCAACTATAGCAAGAAGGAGTAATTTAACTGTAGGCCTACATCTGCACTGCTATAAAAACTTTCTGCTTTTTTCTATTTCCCACAGACTGGATATCAGGTTAAAGTGTAGCAAAAGGCCTGAAGCAGTGGCAAAAACAACAGGGCTGGGCAGTAGCAACATGGAGATGCTCCCTCAGAGTGGGGAGGGAGAAGGGATCGCTGATTTTTCCCTGAAGCACCTGAGTAGATGGTGAGGGTCCTTCCCCGTGAGGTTGGGTATTGAAAAGATCCCAGTTCAACAGCTGCTCCTACGAGCGAAGGCTCACCCATGGTAGGAGAAGCAGTACAGGGCTGACCTCAGTGGTGGCAGCGAATTCTCCCCCACAGCAGCACCAGCCCAACTGTTCCCTTCAGGTCCCAAGAGCAAGAGAGCAAGGAGCTGAGCCCAGCCTCTCACCCTCCAGCCAAAATCTTGCAGTGTCTCTGCACTTCCTGAGAAAAAGCTCCCCAGCCAAGAGATGGCAACAAATCACACCCTTCCCCCTCCTCCTCCTCCCAACCACATCTTTTGTCTCCCAAGTAGCCATCTCCCAAGTTACCATCTCTTAGGCAACAAATGGGAGAAAATTCCCTGAGAAAGAAAAAAAAAGAAAGGAAAAATCCTAACCTCCAATATAGAGTCAATAGAGAGTGGGCTTCAGTATACAATAGCCCCTTATCATTGACAGCTCCAAGTGACTCACTTTGAACTACTGTTTACAGAGTTGAAAGAGAGTGGGCCTTAGTCATTAGCAATTTTTCATCCTGGCTGCAATTAAAGTCAGTAAGTTTCTTTGAAGGTTCAGGAACAAAAATATTAGTTCACTTGGACTCTTATTCAGGCAAGAAAAATTAATTTCCAAGGCTGTGTGTTAAAAAAATAGGTGCTTGCTAGACACCACCATTTCCTGGTAATAATGTTTCTGATAAATTCAAGAGGCAATTCATCAAGGCTTGATGTCTAATGAGCATTAGATCATAGTGTGACCTGGGGAGGAGGACGCACCAGCAAAATCCATCCCCCAACTAAAGTCAGCTTCTCTGGGCCTCTGCAGGGGGTCACTTAATACTGGAATAGTTTGGAGTCTTAATATGACTGACTGGCTTAGTCTTGTATGTTAGATGACAAGAATATCTGTTTCTTCCCTACTAAATCCCTGTGACAAGAGGAAAAGAGTATTACTAATGAAACAGTGGTAGTGCTTAGTCCTTCACCTGCAATCAGCTTCAGAATGATCATTTATGAAAAGTAAAGTTCAAGGGCTATTTTAATGCCCTCTGAAAAAGCAGCACTTTACTGTCCCTACCCAGCATTTTCTTATTAGTGTCCTAGTAGAAAATTGGCAGTATTTCTTTTTCTGGATAGGAGCTGTCCCTAGGTACAATAGTCTTTGAAGTTGTCTTGTCTAATTTATCTTGGTAGATAAATCTTGGCAAAGTATTTCTTTGGGTTTTTTTCCTCCTACTGTGCCTTTAGGTTTATAAAACATATAATGCCTTTCATTGAAATAAGCAATTTTGGCTGAATTTGGATTCATAGGGAAAAATGGTGCGAGCATCCATCATTGCAGATCATATCAGAGAAGTAAGAGGGTTCCACACTGATTATAAATGAGGAGGCAAGTCCTAAGTCTGACAGATTTTGACTGTAACCGTATGATTTCTTGTTTAATGTAGTTCATTTTATGGAGCAAGATAAATTACATACATCTATCCTGTCATTGTATGGTAGTCAAATGCCTGATATATCTACCACACTGCTCTTTCTGGTTATAATGTAACTTTCAGGAAGAGAAGATCATAGAGTCACAGAATGGTTTGGTTTGGAAGGGATATTAAAGCTCATCTCATTCCAACATGCTTGCCATAGGCAGGGACACCTTCTACTAGACCATGTTGCTCCAACCTGGCCTTGAACACTTCCAGGGATGGAACAATGTGTTGATTTGGTTCAGCCTGGTTTTTGGTAGTAGGGAAGGGCCACAGAAGCCCTTCTGTGAGAAGCTGCTGGGAGCTTCCACCATGTCCGACAGAGCTAGTCTGTGATGGCTCTGAAGATGGACATGCTGCTGGCCCAATTAGAGAGGTTGGTAACTCCTCTGTGATGACATACTTAAGAAGAAAATCAAAACAGCACAAGGGCAGTTTCTTTTCCAAGGGTGGCGTGGTGCTGCTGCTGGGGCCATCCCGGCAGCATGTGGGAATGCACCGCTGTGGCCATTTCCATCTTGGCATGGCCCATGGCGATCCCTGCCTGCCTGGCCACCCCCAGCCAGCTCTGCTGCAGGCAGAAGGGCAGGGGCAGGGATGGTGGCTTCTCCTTCCCGGCGCCCCACATGTGGGGAGGTGTTAAATTGTGCCAATGGTGGCAGCAGGGCTGCCTGGCCATGTGAAAACATGGCAAGTGAGTCTCCAGCACAGAAACTAGGTAAGATTGACTGCTTGGCACTGCAGGATCCTGTAGGAATCTTTGAATCAGTGGAAGTTGTTGGCAATGGTACCTATGGGCAGCAGTTTTTCTTCCAGTCAGAACAGAGGAGGAAGTGAGGACATGTAAGAGAAAACAATGTGGTGGCACCAAGGTCAGTGTAAAGAAAGAAGGGGAGAAGGTGCTCCAAGCATCAGAGCCAAGATTCCTCTGCAATCCGTGATGAGCACCATGGTGAAACAAACTGTCTCCATCTCATGCATGAAGTCCCCAGGGGGTGCAGAGATTCACTTGCAGCCCATGGGGAAAGTCCTCACACTGGAGTGGGTGGATGCCAGAGGAAGCTGTGATCCAGTGGGAGACCCAGACAGAGACAGAGGGCTCTTGTTTCCAGAGAGAGAGAGAGCCCTTGCTGCCCAAACTAGAGCAGCCTGTCCTTGGAGGACTGCACCCCATGGATGAGTGACCCACACCACAGCAGTTTTGGGAAGATTGTTTGCCCATGGGAGAGACCCCACAGCATAGCAGAGAAAAGACTCCTCTTCCTGAGCAAACAGAAAAAGATGAACTTAGGTGACAAACTGACCAAAAGCCACATGCCCTGTCTCTTTGCACTCTCAGTGAGAAAGAGAGAGGGGCTGTGGGGGAAAAAGGTGTTTTTAAGGGCTTATTTTACTTCTCATTATTCTCCTCTGACTCTGTTAATAATAAATTTACCTTATACCTTTAAATTTGATTCTGTTTTGCCCTTAGAGTGTTTTTTTTCCCAATCCTTAACTCATGAGCCCTTTGTTAATTTTTTCCCCTCTCTTCTGCCCAACTATAACAGAAGAGGGTGAGCGAGTGACTTTTCTGGGTGCCTGGCATTTGGCCAACATTAAGCCATGACAGGCAGCCACAGCTTCTCTGGGTAACCTGTGCCAGGGCCTCACCACCCTCACAGGGAAGAATTTCTTCCAAATATCCAGGCTAAACCTCTCTGTCAGTGGGAAGCCATTCTCCCTCGTCCTGTCATTCCAAGCTCTTGTCCAGAATCTCTCTTCAGCTCTTTTAGAGCCCCTTCAGGCACTGGAAGGGGCTCTGAGCTCTCTCCAGAGCCTTCTCTTGTCCAGACTGAATACCCTCAGCTCTCCCAGCCTGTCTCCAGAGCAGAGGGGCTGCAGCCCTCAGAGCACCTCTGTGGCTTCCTCTGGACTCCCTCTGGCAGCTCCATGTCCTTCTGGTGCTGGAGGCCCCAGAGCTGTACACAGCATTCCAGGTGGAGTTTCACAGGAGCAGAGCAGGTGGGTAGAATCTCCTCCCTTGACCTATTGCTCATACCTCTTGATGTAGTCCAGGCTCTCTGGCCTGCAAGTGCAGATAAATATCTAGAGAAGCTGTGAGGACTTCCTGAACTACTATGAGCTGCATTTGCCAATGAGTTCTTTTTGCTAATAAATATTCTAGATTTTGTTGTTTCTAAACTTGTCCTCTGTGTCTGCAGCTGGCCATATTACCGAGGGCAGTTTCAGTGATGAATCAGTAGTGAGGGTTCAAGTATTGCTGGAATACCAGCTGCTGTTTGGGATTCTGCCACATTCTTCTGCATGCTGATTTCTTCCTCGGAGCAGCAAAGCTTCATGAAAGAGTGAGCTGCCTTGAAAGTCTTGTGCATTGTACCCATGATAGCATGATGACCTCAGCCATCATCAAGTGAGGCTGTAGTGTCCTCTTCAGGTGAGCTGTTAAATAAGGCAAGCTAAGCATTTCCTTCAGGAACAGCAAGTCCAGTTGCAATGGAGTGATTACTCCATTTTACATGGATGTGAGAGAACTATCTTTCTCATCTGGGACCAAGCTGAATGTAATTTAGCTGCACAACTGGTAAGCAAAATTGATGTATTTTTGTGAAAATGCTGGTGTTTCCACTTAGCTAGTGCTAGCCAATGCTGGCTTTGGACATTCAGCTGTTGACCTCCCAGTGAATTTGCTGCACACTGTCTAACTGTATCCTCCTTCAGCATTCCCTGCTGAGATGACCCACCATCATTCTTCCCATAATTAGCTTCTAAGGTTATTTTCATCTCTATGCTGATGTGAGTAAAGTGTGTAAATTTGCACCTGTCCATTTCTACAATAGTGAAGCTTTCCCAGTAATATTTCTAACTTCAGCTTTCATCTTGTTTTCTATGCAGATTTACACAAGGGTCTCTGGCAGCATTGTATCTCAAAGGCTTCAGCTTTCTTTTTCTCAGTAGAATTAACTTTTCACAGTTTCTGCCTGGAGTTTGCTGTGCAAGTGATGGAATTTTTCACCAGTCAGGTTTTCAAATAATTCACAATGTAGCTATTTGCAGATGATCTTAAGGCAAGTGTAAAGATTGCTGGGTCAGCTCCTGTAAATCCACATTGCCTTGATTAATCCAATCTTTAATTTCTCAGCAATGGTCTCCTTTATTAAACCTGTGTGATCCTATGTAAGTGAATTCAGCTATTGCATATCAGTTTGCCCTTAATTATAAATTTGCTTATGTCCTCTTTTGCAAGTCAGTGCACACATGTTTTTCCTGCTGGTGTTAATGATTTAATAATTTAATTTCATTTGATGGGGTTCAGCCATTCATAAGAGTAGAGCCTTGGGGAAAGTACATTATTTAACCTGTGTTAAAATACTACGTAGGCAAGGAGACCAGAAGTAATACCTAAGAACATTAAGGAAATGCTCTGTTGGTGGCTCCAGTTGTCAGGATATGGGATGTTGGATTGTGAGTGATTTTGCTCTGTGTGCAATTTCAGGCAATACTTTTTTTTTTTTTGTTTTGTTTTTAATTTCTTCTTGGAACATCTTCCATATGCTAGAATATTTAAAGTGTATTTTTAAATACTGACTGGCAATCTGCGAAACACCATTTTAGCATGAATGAGGTCATATGCTACTAAAATACTACTTATACTAGGACACTGAGATGAATTGAAAGTAGCACAGCTAAAAAGTGAAGGCAACAGGTGTTTTATTAGATTGCAGATATTGGCTTTTTTTAACATCTGTAGAATAACTGATACTTCTTCCTAAAACTTTTTGAAAATTTGCATGTTTCCACTGCTGAATATCAGTAAGTCCCAGTGTTCCTAATTTAGACTATATTTCTTTGAGGTGTTTTTGACTAATAAAACGTGATATCCTCTTCTAGCATATCACCAATTTCATAATGTGATGCAGGACTGAAAGAATTTTGGTTGGATACTAAGCACCTGATGACTAAGAATATTCTGAAAAAGGAACAGGGCAGGCTGTGCTCCTACACACAAAAACCCACAAAATTTGGAGTTATTAGGATTTTGTAATTTTCACAGAGATGACTGTAAGGTGTATGTGCAGTCTGCCAGGGAGAAGTATTTTTTGTGTTGCAAGAAATTGGAGAGTAATTTGTTTTGGTACAATTATTTTAATCACCTGTTTAGTAAGTAAGAATTGTGGGATTTACCTGTACCCAAATGCCTTGGACTATTAATTTGAGCAAGTCAACGAAGTGAAGCATCCTAGACTTCAATTTCCCCATTGTTTAAAACTGAGATCTTCTCTTGTTTACTCTTATAAAGTAATTTAAACAACTTTTTAAAATATGCAGTTTGAGTCCCTGTTCTTGAGAGTTTTAGTACAATCATCCCAAGAATAGATAGATGATAAAACGATTACAGTCAAATAATTCATCCTGATACTTCAAAATTTATCTTCTGTATGCAGAATGCTATAATAGTCTCACATTTTAAAAATATGCCACCTCCCATAAAGTAGTAGTTTCAGGTGACTAATCATTGTGTAAAGCACAGAGCTGATTTTTAAATGCAAATCAAGGCCTTTTGGTGAGTGCAGTTTTTGATCTTAGCCCACAATTCAGAGGCAGCAGACTTCACAGAAAAGTGCAACTGTGTCCAGTTCTGGGCTCTTCAGGACAAGAAAGACATGGAGCTACTGGTGAGGGTCCAGCAGAGGCCACAAAGTTGATGAGGGTTCTGGAGCATCTCTTGTGAGGAGAGACTGTGGGAGCTGGGCCAGTTTAGCCTGGAGAACACTGAGATAAGATGTCAATAATCCATACAAATATTTCCAAGGAGGGTGCCATGACGATGATGCCAGTCTCTTGTCAGTGGTGCCCAGTGACAGGACAAGGAGTAATGGCCACAAACTGAAACAAGAAATTTCACCCAAACATGAGGAAGAACTTTCCATGGAGGGGGCAGAGCACTGGAACAGGCAGCCTAGCAGTCTTGTGAAATCTCTCTGTCTGGAGACATTCCAAACCCACCTGGATGTGTTCCTGTGTCACTTGCTCAGGTGACCCTGCCTTGATCTCCCTCTGGAGAGAGGGAGGATTCTGCCTGGCAGGAGGGGTTGGACAGGGTGGTGTTCAGAGGTCCCTTCCAAGCCTAAAAACCCTGTGATTCCATGAGTCTGTGAATAATACAGATTTAACTAGAAACAGTGAAATTTTTAAAAAATATAGATACAGTGGTTACAAGACATAAAATTATGTTGTACTTAATTTGTAAATGCATGTACTATTTAAACTGAGTGCAACTGAAGCATCAGTCTGGAAATGTGGAGTGTCAGAGCCATCTGGAAAAAAATACCCTGCACTATTCAGATATAATTTCTGTTCAAGACCCTTGCTGTCATGGGCTACTGAAAATTTTGCCTGTCTTTAGATTTTATGTGGAGAGCCTTTCTTAGGCTTTACTGTGATGGCATGTAACAAAAGTACGAATACCATCTGAGTACCATCCATCCATACAAGTCAATATCTTATGATTTTGGGGAAACCCTGGCTCCATGACAACAGATGCAGAATATTTTTTGTGACTCCATTGGAGCCAGGATTTTCTGTATCTTCCAACAAATACTTTCACAGTAATTGGACATGGAGCTGGAGATCGATACCGGGTGCTGATAATATTGAGCTGTAGAATGTTATTCGCAGTAATGGTTGTGATCAGAGGCAATTCTGTCTTCTGCCCCTTCCAAAGGAGACATTTAGGGAGGAAACCTCAATCTTTTCAGTAACACATCAAGAGAAGAGAAAATGGTCAGTGAACTCATAGGTGCAGTCCAGCTTTCCATTAGCTGTTTGGTCCAGAGCTCTGAAATCCCACTGCAGTTAAAGACAGCCTCAAGAGATATCTAACTGATAGTGTATCTTTCTGATGCCTTCCCAGGTTGTTGCTGGGGTAAAGTTAGTGTAGGTAGGATATTTTTGCAGTTTAGTAATTTTGAAGTATAAAAAAAGGTCTTTTGAGGCCACAAGGGCAACTGCTGGCTTCCAGAGTTTTGCCCTGGTAAGATCAGTCCTGGACTAGGGCCAGAAGGTTGAGAGAGTGAGTAAGGATGAAAATTTGACTTCAGACCTTCATGTCTTTTTATGTCCTGCAACCTTTCTACATCTCAGCTGAGCTAAGGGAATCTAGGAATATGTCTATAAAAATCTGGGTTAGATAAGCTGTTTCCATTTGGTATTTAAAAATGAAATATACCTTCACATACATTTTGAAGGAGACCCCCTTTTCAAGCACAAAATAATAAAGATATTCTGTAAAATCATTCTTTAATTGTTCTTCATTATTCTCCTTTTGTTCTAATGACAGTGGTAGCACTCAACCAAAGAAGTAGGTAGCACATGTGCATGACAGGGATTAAACTTTTATTTTCTGACAACAGAAAATAAAACTAGGCTGAAGAAATTAATCTCTTGTAATACTTCAAGATTTATCTATTAAATTGCTTGCCAGTAGTTTGGAAAAAAAAATCTATCTGAGAACACACTAGGAAATCCTCCAAGTTCAGCCAAATCTCTGATTGAGTCAGCTTCATTTATTACTGCCATCACTGGCTGATCTATAAATACATCTGCTTTTACAGTCTATGCATTCTGAGATTTTCCTGTTATCTCCTCAGAAGAGAAGGGCTAGTGGCTTCTCTTAAACAAGCCTGGCTTAGCCAAAGCCAGCATGAATGTAAGCCTGGGAGGCCAAGCCCATCAGTTGTTGTTAGCTTTGATAGTCACTGCTATCCTTTGAGAGTGTGCTTGTAGCCAGTCCAAGTTGGCAGTGTCAGCCCAAGCTGATTGGAGCTGCAGACATTTTTGCTGACTGGAGTCATGCTATCTTTGCCAGTTTGCTGGAATAGACACAGACACTGATTGGGTTATGCTGAAAACATTCCTGTCCTATGAAGCAAGTCTGTTTATATTTCAGGTTTGCCAGGACTAATGAATTAAAAATCTTGGGCTCACCACAGTTTGCTGCTTAATAATGCCTGTGACAGAAGGATTTTTTCCTCCGTGAAGTGTGACAGCATCATAATCCCACATCCCTGGCAAGAAGAGGAAGGAAAAGCAGAATTGTGGAGAAAGTGGAAAAGAGTTATCTTTTGGGACCGCAACGCCCATGGGAAGTGCAGGTAGCAGCATGTTGCCCTGACAGCTGTCTCGGCTTCTCAGACCTTGTCAGCTTGTTGCTATGCAGCAGGTGCAGCCTTTTCTTTTATTGAAGCTTTGCTCCATAAAGGCAACGACAAGCCAAGGCAGTGGCTGGCCCTGGATTACACAAGTGCAGACACTCCGCTAAGTGAGGTAAGGCAACAGGTGTGAAAAAATCCATAGAGCTGTAACAGCATTTAATCTGAGTTCTGCTGCAGGTTTTTTACAGAGGAAGAGCAGCCAGCCAGCTCTCTAGGCAGTTGTTGGGAAGACGAGAGCTGCTCATTAAATCTCATTAAGTTCCAGGTTGCCCACTCAGTCTCATCTCTGTCTACAGTGATACTGTTCTTCATTCATGGAGAAAGCATGTGGGGAACTGGGGGAACTGGTCTGTGTGTTTCCTAATATCACTTTGTTTGCACACAGGCTTCTTCCATCCCTCTCTGTTCTCTGTGGTTGCTTTTTGTGATGGAGAGCTTGAGGATTTCACAAAAAAAGGAGCAAAGGGATAAATGCAATGTAAAAAAATGATAACGGGGTAAATGCTGTGTATAAAGATGACGTTTATTTTTCCTGAATTAGAATAAAATGAAAACTTTCTTTTGTGTTTCGATAGAATTCACCATTTCTTACTGAAAGGGTATTGATATTTGCCCTCACAGAGTGGATGATTAAAAGAGTTAATTTAAAAACATTGCACACCACAGAGTATGTGATTGGGATAAAATAAGAGTCTTGTAGCAGTATTGTTATGGCAACTTTAAAAACTCTAGCAGAATGCATCCTTTTAATTTCTTAGGCTAAAGTGTGAAATATGAAGTATACTTTTATGTAGAAGACCACTTGAGATAATCAGTGTCGGGGAAAGTGCACAAACAGCACAGAACAATGAACAGCCTTGTTTTAAGGGTTTGGTTATTATTCAAAATCTATTCATTCTGAGGGTTTTTTTTTCTTTACCTTGTATTGGGAAGTAGGGAAGGGAAATATGTTAGAGAGTTTTGCATTGGTAATTCTGTTGTATTTTAAAAACAATGAGATGTCGCAGATGAAGTGAGGGTGAGGAAGAGATGAAGAATGCTCAGAAGGTAAAACTTAGTTACTCCAATGCAATGTACTTCAAATTAGGATATTTCAGTTGACTCCAAGGGTCTTTTCCTGAATCTAAAACATACATGGCTGCTATTTATTTGGCTTTTCTTTGCCTCTGCTCCTTAGATAACCATTCCATTTTTATGGGTCTTGAATACTAGTAATGGGGAATTAAGAGCAATCCCTGATAGCCTTTGTATACTAGCAGAAAGAGATACTTTCATCTTCAAATAAAATTTATTTGAAGTATGGATTTTAGATTATTTGTTGTTATTGTAAGAGAAGATTATGCACTTCAAATAACAAGTAGCCATATCACTCTGCTAGCTAAATATCAATGGAGACAAAGGAAATAAACAAGAAATGCTGAAATTAATGTACCCAATGCAAATTTGATCCTCTTCCACTGATTGCATGGCAATGATGCCAGAGAAGTGTTTGATTCACTTGTACACCACCAAGGAAGATTGTACTCCTGAAATAGTGTTCTGTTCTATTGGCTTTTTGAGACTGCAAAATAATTCATTTTGAATTAGAATGACTTGGTAGAATTTTCATGCCATAAAATAGCTACTTTACTGAAAAATTGCAAGACAATTGGCTTAGGAAACTGGCTCTTGTTTTCACTAGCTAAAGGCTCTCTTGTCTGCTGACAATGAATTAGTAAATTCATTGTATTTTCCCAATTAATTTGGTTTTTAATTCAGTAAGAATTTTTAATGGTAATTTAAAAGCATAATTGTCCACATATTTGGTATGAATACAATGTGTGCTGGATAGCAGTCCAGAGTTCTAAAATAATTTCTTTATGGGCAGATCTTTTGAATGCCCACTGACTTCACATTCTCCACACGTGGTGCTTATCAGAAGATCTTTGTATCTTCGTATCTTTAGTATCTTTGTATCTTTAGTATCTTTGAATTTTAGCAGGTTTGTGCTAGGTAATCAAAGGTGTTGGAGTTCTAGAAACTCAATATGCATAAACAATATTGCTACAAGACTGTTACTTTATATTGGTAAGACAAGAAAAGAAGCCAAAAGCACCACAAAAGAGATTGATTGCATTCAGCTATTCAATTGAGTTTAACCAAAACTGTTTATTCAAAAGGTTAAATATATGTAGTACAGCTCAGAGTAAAACTTTTCAGGGCACAGAGATGTTTTAATTACACTAATAGAGATCAAAAATAGCTAGTTCTTTTGTCATTCAACAATTCTTTAGTGCCATATTTGAAATGAATGAGCAGTTTTCTTAATGGACAGGGTTTCATCACAGTAAAATCACTTTTTGGAATTGATGGTCTCAGAAGAAAGACGGAGGACTGAGTGAGGTCTCAACCCAGAAGCCAAATTCATGCAGACAGACCCCTGCACCTTCCCAGGCTTCCACTGAAGAATCATCACCAAGGTTTGGAAAGCCCATGAATTTTTTGTCATGGAGTATGTGACTTGCAGGCACAGTTGGACTGGGGGAGCATGGGTGGAAGGTAGGAGGATGAGTGCCTCCTCGTTGACACCATGTGGAGTGGTGTGCACGGTTCCAATCACAGGGCAGCCCTGGGGTCATGTTACTCTCAGCTCCCCACCCCTTCTTCCCTCTTCACCTTCAGAACCAGGCAGCATTGCCGCGAGTCAAGGCTTGCTGAAGGGGCAATGGCGGGGAGCAAGCAGGTGAGAAGAGAGGCAGCTTCCTTTGCCATCGTTCTTTCTAATCTATAAATAGCAAAAATAAAAGCAGTCTCTGCACTGAGTTTCACTTAAATTCTTTATAAATGGAAAAGTGAAATGGCGCTCCCTTGACTTTGATTCTAAACATTGCTTAGGTAGGATGGGAAAGGCAGCTGTGAATGCATGGAAAGCATTAAAACTCATTTGAGTGATGTCACATGCTCTGTAATAAATATATTTTTTGTATTATTGCAGCTGGAACAAACAAGTAAAAACATTGACTCAAGTGCCCACATGATCACCACCGCCAGGGTACCTGCTGATAAACCAGTACGAATTGCCTTCAGCCTTAATGATTCCCCAGGTACAGTTTAATTTATGGAGTAAAACACAATGCTTTTAAATTTAAACCACGACTGCTTTTAAATTTTACAGTGTTTAATGTTTGCAATATCAAACCTAGTCCAGTGTAATGGATGGATTTTTTTTTTTCCTGAGTGGTAGCATGTGATCAGTTTTCCTGTCTGACAACTTGTGATGTTTCCATTAACAATTTCATTAGACTAAACTCACTACATTGACAGTTTCAATCTTTACTTCCTTTCAGTGGTTTGTGGAATGCAATTAGGACTGTAACTAACTATCAAATTTACCTGCATGTGCAGTATGTCAGATTTTGTGGAACTGTAAAACCAGAAAAGTAAAAGGACAAATTTGCATGAGCCTAGAGCCTAGGAAGAGATGTTTTCCAGGGGGAAGGTTGGAAAGTGCCACACATGCTTGGTGAAAGGTTTCAGGAAACAGGTGCTCCACATGGCATGTTCTCTGAGACAGCAGCAGCAATTTCATTGATGTTTATCCTATCAGCTCGTGCTGAGGGAGTATTAATTTCCCCAAACATATCCTGTACACAAATTGACCCTTTGGAGTAGATAAATATTGTTGGTTTGCACCTTCAATATTATTAAGGATCAGAGGGTTGTTGCCATGCAGTGGAAGTCAAAATTAAATAAATCAAAGGAGAAACTGAAAAGCATCCAAAAAAATTTGGCTGTTGCTTTTGCTAAAGGTAAGTGCCTGGAATCAGGGCTGAGATGTGTTTACAGCATGAGGTATAAGGACAACTGAAACCAATGCTGTTGAGTGTTTCATGGCACTCTATTGTAGCATTGTAGGATAATGTGTGAGGTCACTGCCTGAGGTTTGAGTGAACAGAATCTCCGTTTGGATGCAATTTTCTATTTTAAAAATATTTTAGAATATGTATTATCTTTCCTAGCTAATTGTTGTGTTCTATTAATTTTCAGCTACAATACTGAAATACGTCATCCCCTAAGCAAGGGAATTAAAAAACAAACATCTTCATATATTATTGAACCTAACTTTAAATTCATAAAGATGAGTGACAAAGAAAGATTGGGACAAGGAATATAAAGAAACACATGATAATCTATATGCCCTCTTTCATAAAATAAAATAACCTGGTAATTACATTTTTATTACAGAAAGCAGTAAGGAATCACTTCTCTCAAGACACAGTCACATGGTAAATTTCTTGCAGGAATTATGGTGTAAATAGGTCTTGAAGAGAGATGTAAAAGAAAGGGGAGTGCTCTTACAAATTATGAAAAAAGAATGCTAATGTGAGACACTGAAAACAAGTCAGGGAAAGGTGAGAGCATGGGAAAATCAAAGAGAGCAGAGTAGTTTGTGACAAGAGACGGCAGTAGGAAATGACAAGGTTGTGAATAGCTTGGAAGAAGGGGACATGAAAGGCAGGAAGTCTAACTTCCTTAACATTGCATCATATTTTATTTTTTACTTTTTTATCCTGCTGGTAATTCCAGCCTCTCTCTTAATGTTTACAAAAATAAACTCAACTAGAGAAAGGTAATCTTTTTCTCTCACATATTGTTAAAATGTTTCAAATGTTAAAATTGTTAAAATTTTAAATCCTTTATTGTATATGTACAAATGTTCCTGAAGTATGCAATCCAGATACTTCATGGGTACTGATAAAAAAACCCCAACAACCAGTAAAATTAGAGCCATGTTCTCCTCTGCATCACATCTCTTTGGGGGCTACCAGGAGGTCTAGACTAACATTATTATTTTACTATGTCATAAGAATTTTAAGCATTTTTATGTTAGATATATTTCAAGAAGGCAAAAGGAATAAGCTTCTAATAGGTGTGAAAATTTCCAGCAAACCATAGTTGATTCAAGAGAGTACAAACAAGTATTCAACACTTTTTTTTAAGATGAGCTACAAAAACATTCAACAGATAGACCTTTAGGTATACCATAGCAGATGCTTTTTTCCCTCAGACTCTTTTATATTTTTTTCACTTTTTTTTCCTCCTTGATGAAGATATTTGTTTTCAGTTCAGTTCAAATGTGTGATAGTAAAGCATCAGCTGAAACTCATGCACAGCTAGGATACAGTAAGTTCTTGGCAAGGGCTAAAGTGGTGAGGAAATCTCTCTGCCTTAAGCTTTTCCTTAAATTCTACCTCACTTGAAAGGCACAGTGACACATTTCACCAAGAAAGGCTGCATTCTCCTTCCGGGGGCTGTGCAACTGCTTACTAGGAGGAACTGACAGCATAACTGGATATAAAAAGAGGAAATGGAATGTTTCTTCTGGGTGGCGATTATCTCACTGGCTAGGATTGTAACCAAGCAGTGGGTGTGAGGAGCAGTGAAAGGAAAAACTACTCTCAGCTCATGAGAAGAAATTACTTTGTGTTAACTGACCTACAGGACCAGAGCTGGCTTATCCCGAGTGTACAAAAAATAATGCGTGTTACATTATTTGTCAGTCAACACCTGGTGACTGAAATTCTGGCCAGCTTTGTGAGGTATTTTTAATGTGAAAGTAGAGTAACCAGTTCCTTAAAAGTCTCAGGAGCAGCCCATCAGCGGGTGCTATATAAGAAGACAGTTTTATTGTGTATCTCTTATTCCTGTATATGTAAATGTCTATGTTTGGCTCTTAAGTTCACTAGCAGACATTTCCCAGGGTGTGTCTGCACACTATTGCAACAGTTTGACTTAAGGTACCATTTAAAAGTAATGAATTGGAAACATACTCTTTCAACCTACCTTGCATCACTTGGAAGCTAATGCAGCTTGAACTGATTGTGGTGTTCCAAGATCCAAATGAGTGTTCTAAAGTTGAAAACTCATTGTGGTTTGTTACCATAAATTTCATTTAACCAGTGAAATTCAGTATGTCCTAATTTTTATCAATCTTACAAATACATGAAGGGTTTGTTTTGTGTAATAGTTCAAAGGGAAGATTTAGGGGCTCATATCTCCACCTTGCCTTGTAGAATAAAAGCTTGAATCTAGCTGAAAAGTTCTGCTCATGGTATGTGGTGATAAATGACTGGGTCTGAATTGTTAGTGAGTTCTTTAATTTGAAATTAGTCTACCTAATTAGTCTGATAGCATTTTCCAGAAAAATCACTGACAACAAAGGCAAAACATACATCTTCTAATGAGCCTGACAGTGGAACAGTGTCCTATTTTTGCAAGCATAGCAAAATTACTTATTTTACTCCTCCTTGAGCTCATTATCCTAGTGACTACAAGGAATTTTTGGCTTTTCTAGTTTATCATGCAAGTCTGTTTTGCAGTGGTTGCTTCTTCAAAAGCAACCTTCAAATTCCTACCTCACCCTTGTATTGGTTGTAATGGCCACAGAGGTTTTCCAGCACATTGATTGACAACTGGTGAGGCTTGCTAAAATATATGGCTAAAATTTACAGAGCCCATTTCCTAAATCTACACCCAACCTACAGGGCTTAGTTCTTGGGGAATTGGATGGGAAATCAGGTGGGATACCCCCAAAGGGACGTCCATCTGAGGATGCTTAGGCTCGAGTGAAGGTATATGAAGTGGAAGGATTTTGCTCTTCCCTCTTCCATTTTGGACTGTTTCTATTTTTGGGAGGTCCACAACTCTTATTATTGAGCAAGCCTTCACATCCTATTCCTGGGTGGGGCAGTGACCGTTCCCCACTATTTTACGAGTGAGGTAACTGCGAGGTTGTCTAAGGTCGTGTCAGGCAGGGCTGTGAATAGAAGCCCTGGAGCCCCACAGAGCAGTGCCAAGTCTCAGTCACTTAGCCACACAGCCTTCCAGGACGAATCTGATGAGTCTATGCTTGTCTGTCAGTATCCAGGTCCAGAGTGGCTGGATCCCACAGCCCTCCCGGGGCCAAGACTGGACCCTGACAGGGATTTGCCACTGTTGTTGGTGCAAGGTGTGGTGCTCGCTGTTCAGCTTGAGCATTTTCCTGTGCGAGGGCTGATCCGCTTACAGGATAGCAACCTACTTATGTTACCAATTTAATTCTTTAATTTAGAAGGAAGAGATCTGAATACATTGGCCCACACATGTTGGAGAAAAAAAATAGGACCTGACTGTATAATTAAATACTGGATCATAACTCAGTTACTCAAGGAAGCAGAGCTGTGATTGGCATTTCCTAAGTTTCAAGTGCTAGATTTAGCAACCTTAATGTGCTTTCAACACATTTACATTTTTATATTTTATTTCTGTCTTAGTGAAGATCATAGAGAAATTAATTTTCGAGATTATACTGCAAGTGAATCAGATGTTGTTGTTAAAGGATTTACTGCCTTTAGCTCACAGTTCAGTTAAATGGAACAGCCATATAGGAAAAGAGTTGGGTATTACACTTCATTGTGACAGACTTTGTGTCAGTCAGACAGCAACATGTGAAGGATTTCTCTCATTTGACTACATGATGGAGGTCTGGGATATTGTAATCTCCAGGAGGCCAGAACCTGATTAAATAAGTGAAGCTTTCCAGAAATCCAGCTTTTCTCAAAATGTGCAACTTCAGCATGTATCAGCTGCCTCAGGGCTAGTAGTGAGCTTTCTGTACAATCGGTGTTAATAGAGTTTAGGTGCTCTTTGTTACAAATTACAGTTTTCAGCAGCAAGCCAAGCAGCATGTGAACCCGATGAAACAAACATGAAAATCACACTATTTCATGCACATGAGCTGAGTCTTTGGTTAAAAACACATGGGTTTTAATCAGGATACAGGTCTTTAGGGCATTTTTAAATATGTAACTTCAAAATTAGATTTGGGATCCATGGGCAGTCAGGAAATGCTACTCATTTAGAAATCATGTTACAGATATATTAACTTAGGTGGCTGTAGTGAAATCCCTGATCTGATCCTTTCACATCACAGGATAGTGCTATTGAGTTTGCTGGCCCTAATATGCACATGTACGTTTTTCCTCCTTTCTTATTTCCTTTTGACCAACATCTTGACTCATTTTCAGGTGCAGTAAGTTGCTGTCTCCAATTTTAAAATATATTTTTATTTTAAATGAAATAGGTTTTCAACATCTAGCTTGAATTATAAATAATTTTTCTTTATGTGTTTCTTTATAGTGAATATTGGGATGAGATGCTGTTTGTAGCTGGTGAAGGATCAGCCTAGATATTTTTAGGGATTTGTGGTACAGAAAAGCCACTAAGCCTATTATAAAAGTGGTCTTTGATTATATGAGTGATTCCTGATAGTAATCTAGATATTCATTAAAATTTATAATTCATTGAGAAAAGGGGAAAAGAGGTATTTCAGAGTTTTGTTTTCTAGATAAGGACAGGTAGAGTAGAAAATAGCAAACACAGATCAGGAGATAGTTTTGAGAATGTTTTGATCTTCAGAATAATTTCATTGGCATTTCAGACATTTCTTGTATCTGATTTTCAGAGTCAATAGATTTTTAAGGCTAGAAGTCAACGTGATTTTGACTGGTATTCTGCATGTAAGGACAAGAGCAATTCTTCAGAAAAAAATGCAGGCATTTGTATCTTTCCTCTTGACTTCCTGAAAACATCTTCAAAAAAAATTTAGGAAGCGAATGACTGCTTTCATTTGCTTTCCCCTTTTGTGGAATTTAAGTTTTCATTATTACCAAGTGATTTTTATTGTTATTTTTGTGGTTTTTACTTTGACAACAGTGAAATAAAGACTGATCTGGGGCAATAATTTATTTCACTGAAAGCTGTGGGGAAAGCCTTTTGTTGTTCTTTTTCTGATAAACAAGATTGCAGTTAGCAATGAGAATTTCTGTTAATTTCTGTAAACTAAATACTTCAGCTGAAGTTCTCAAAAGAGCCTAAGAGTATTAGGAACTCAGGATAATTTCAAAACACTGAAGTCTGTAGCATTTCTTGATGATGTTCTGCACATCAGATGATGATTTAAACAAGTCTTAAATTAGTATAACTAAAAAAAGCCACCCTAGCAGCTGTTCAATAGATGCTAGGGCAAGCCCATTATAAAATGTACTATGGTATGTCATAATGGTTAGGATACCAGTACCCTCTATTTTTAGTACCATTGACTCAGTCACTTGAGTTCAAAAAATAAGCAGGGAACATCTGTTTATTGAAAGGATTTCCTCTACATTAATTTCTCTCTATTCCATCCTTTATAAAGTACTTCCAAAATTTTTAACTGGTTCTTTTCGGAGCATGATCCAGTTTATTTTCCAATATTCTGACACTGCATTAATTTTATTTTCTTATTAATAGCTGATGTTGTGAAAATGTAATTACTGTCTGATACTTCTTCAAAATTTTTAAAATCATTTGGAGTGTTGCTTTTGCTATGTTTTTCTGAATTTTAAAGGTGTTCAAGATGCCTCCATAAAGCTACTGTACCAAAGATTGTACTGCTGGAATTGCCAAAACAAATAGCAGTTTAACTGCCATCCATGACTCTGGTCCAATATCTCTGTCAGAATATTTAACAGCTATTCAGCCAAATACTTGTAGAGCAGCTGTAGCCCTAGTCAGACTGAGTCTTATTCTGTCCTTCCTTTTAGCCTTGCCATATGATTCATCTTTCTTCTTTTAGAATATTAGTCTATTTATATATTGTACAAGAAAGCAATAGCAAATGAAAAGTAAACACTTGCATATTAGCATGATACAGTTCTATACAATTAAAGAAACTTAAGTATTTTCCAGAATGGACATGCTTGACATAGGCTGTGAAGAAAGAAGGGGGACACTCACATGACGTGGGTATGACTTTTTCGAGACAACTACTCCACAAAAATACGGGAACTTCACTTTGTTTTCTGAGGAAGTTCAAGAGTTTTAGCTTTTGTGTCACTGTATATTTTTACTTCTCTGAGCATCTCTTCCCAGAGGCTGCCCAACTCCAGCTATGTTATTGAGTAAGGCTCTCACCGTGTGTTAGCCAGTATATTTATTTTTCATAGGATAAGGTGAATAATTTTATTTTTTCCCCTCAACCTTCTTTGCTGTATAACCATAGAGGCCAGGAGAAAGAGATATCAAATATTTGACAAATAATTTAGATCCTAGTCTGTATTCTTTTAGAATCCTGCTTTGATATGAGGTCCTCTTGGTCTTGTTGGGGTTTTGCTGCTGTGTTCAAGTCTACAAGTACACAGCAGGTTGCAGGATCTGAACAGTGTTAACAATTTTATCCTGTAAGAGTCATCCTTATTTAATTTTGACCCATTACAAATAACTGACTGTAAGCTAATAGTAACACTCTCCTCACATCCCATAACCTGTAGTAAGATGAATAAACAGTCATCATAATCCAATGCAAAACTGAGAGTGTGAAAGTCACTGAGAAAGAAATATTGCACTGGCACTACCAAGTGTGATTCACATTTCTGATCTCAGTCCAGCTACTAGTGGGCAGGTGTCCACATCACAGCCCTGACATAACTGGCACGATCTGTCCCACCTTTGCTGCAAGCCTGTACTAAAAATATATTAAACTCCCCCCCAAACAAATAAATAAAAACACAGCTTGGTTTGTTGTCATGATTGAACTAAATCTAGCCAGTAAGGATTGTAATTGACAGGTTAAAGTCCTGTAAGACAGTCCTTTACATTGCAGTGTAATGGAGAAGGCTCAGGAAGAAAAACAGTTTAGATGTATTTGTTTTGTTAAATTATCACATGTTCTCTCATGTCACTGGACTAACTGCTTTGTTTCTTAATCACTGCAATGCAAAATAGACTTTCTGCATTTCCAGGATGTAAACTTTTCTTATTACCAACTCACTAGTATTTTCAAGGACTCTGCTGAGGCATCTCAAGTGTGAAAGATAAGATGTGGAGGTGTTTTTGGGATCCCAATATTACTGTCCATATATGCAATACAGAACTTCACCAAACAGATTACTTGAAATGCCCTCTTTGGTAGACAATGACTTTGACAAAGTGTTTGCCTTTTAGATGATGCTTCCCCTGAAAACTTCTCTTTGGCATTTCCAGAACTAGATCAGCAGCTGCAGGTAAACTTTTCTTCTCTTATGACAGTTCTATTCCACATTCACTGTATTTGTTGTTATAAAAAGGTTGTTACACTATCATGGAAGTTTTTAGTTGTGCTTTCTAGCTTATTAACATTTAATAAGACTGTATATATTCTTAGAAGAAAAACATTGTCTTTTCAAGGTATACAGAAAATTTTTAGTCCAACTTCAGGGAAATTACTATTTTAACAATTTTGCCTGCTTTAAGATTTTCTATCCAATTCCTGCAGTGCCTCTGCACTGCAATGAAGAGAATTCTTGTTGAATTGATGGGAAAAGGAATGAGGCAGGCATTATACATTCTAATGCCTGCAGACTGTGCTATGACTGATATCATCAGTTTTCTCAGAAGCATTCCAAGAGAATCCTCTGGTGACCAGTCTGATTTGTCAGTGCAGGATGATGGGCACCCAGTATACTGGACAGTGAGCAGTTGATGGCAATCCATGGTTCACCAGGCACAAAGCCAGTTCTGCATCCAGGGATTATTTCTCTTTCCTCTGTGGTGGTTCTGGAGTGTTTGCTGGCTTTTGTAGACTACTTCAGATCATTAATTTTCCCAGGAGCATTTAGACTTCCTCTGATATTTCACCATGAAGGCAGTTGTTTTCTGACTGTAAATTTTGAAAGGTATTAGTAGACCATTTGTTGTCCAAAAATGTTGTCTTTCCTGTACCCATCAATTTGTGAGACAACACGGGAGGGCTGCTGACTTCAAGGCCTGGTGCTTCTGTCCTGCTGCTCTCATCAAAAGGATGACTGAGAAAGGAATGGAGGGTGACAGAGCCTCTTCTTGCTCTATCCCTTTCATCCTGAGGGTATGGGCAGGTTCTTTAGGCATAAGTAGGAATTAATAACAGCTTAAGGTTTGGAAGGTTTGGGATAAAAGGAATCGGGTGGTATGCTAACCTCTTTATTCTGCTAACCTTCCAGGGCAGCAAACATGATAGGTTTTTTTGTTTTTTTCCTTAGAAGAATTCAATTTGAGAAAAACAATAATGTTTCATTGCTGTAGCACTGAATTGAAAGTACACATTGCCTAATCCTGGAGTTGCTTCATCCCTCTGTTCATCTCTGAAATTAAGTTAATAATTTTAGCCTTTTTTGTTAAAGAGCATTAAGACCAGTGAGTGAGGATTGCTCTAAAAGAACAAAGTATGATTATTGCTGCTGTTTATACATAAAACCAAAATTACTAGCATTACATATAAGTACTCTGCAGGACAAGTGATGATTTTTTTATTAGGGCTTTCTTTGTATTTCTGGAACCTGTAATATACTCTAAATATGGAATTTCATGATAGGCTGAAAATGCTCCTCTGGGAGCATTTACATGTGCTGGATGGATAATAGCCGTTCAGTAAAAATTTTCAGTACACTCTAGCACAATCCCACTAAGTGTACCCAATTGGTTTGTTAAGTACTTGACAATTGTTTCAAGAAAACCTTCCTTTATACTCATGATCTCAATATGATAACAAATTCAAAGAAACAATCAAAGGCTTTGATTCATGGAATGTTCTTTTTATTATCCATCATAAACTCTTTTGGTAATATCAGGGTAGCTGAAAGGATAACTTATGGGAACTACCTGTCTGACTCAACCAGTATAAAATTTTCATTTAAATTTTCATAAAATTCAAAGCACTTCATCCTTTAGCTTTTCAAGCTTATGTGCATATTTATATTTTAATGCCTTTGTGTTCATCCAATGGCAATGAAGTCAATACAGGGTTCTGAGATGATGCAGAGGTAACATTGCATTCAAATTTAGCAATAAAAACTTGAATTTCCTTACTTTTGTCAATCTGGATTACAGCTTCATGGGATAACTATTTAATGTAATTACAATATTTTTTATCTGCTTTAAAATTTTAAACAAACAATAGCTGTTAAAAAGTTATCATTTACCTTGTTACAGTTCTTTTAATTGTGTTTTTTTGAATTGCTACAATCCAGCTGGGGTTTGTCAGAACTGTATGGCATGGGCTTAAAATTCATGCCATCTTTGAAACAGGTAGCTCCTGTATTACAGAAACAAGTAAAATGGGCTTCACCAGGACCTGCAGAAGTAGGAATGGTGGTGTCCCTTGTCATTCCATCCATGCTTTTTTCCTGTCCTGAAGTTTGTTAATAGAGAGCACACACGTGAAGTGTTGTGTAAATGAACCTTTTAATCAATTGTGGCAATTGCTGCCTGAAATGCTTGAATTTGCAAGAATGCTGGTACGTATGTTCATAATAAAAATATCATATCTTAGAGCCACAAGATTTTCACCAGTGTTCCATAAATACAGTCAAAACCATTTGGGTTTTATTTAAAGAAGCAAACTATAAATGCAGGTTACGTGGCTATATAGTAATAGACACCTTAAAAAAAGTAACAACTTTATAAATTTCAAGCATACAAAGGAAATTTTTGAAACCTGTTTTAAAAACAAACAAACAAAAAGCCTAAATTAGCTGATCTTTAAGCTGGATTTTGAAAGCAGCTTGAAAGCTATGTAAGTTCAGCAAGTCACTTGGAAAATCAGAGCCTTAGAATTCTATGCATGTAGGCAGCAGACCACAGCCTGAGTACCAAGCAATTTGCACCTCTGTTTTAGGCTTCCAGCCCTTGTCCTCCTATGTTAGGCCTTGGCAGAGAACTTGGCTGTTTGAGAATTACCTAGTGGTCCCACTTTTCCTCCCACAATCCTTCCATACCTGTTCCCTGGGCAGTATCAGATGGCAGGGCAAAGTTCAGTGCAGCCTCCTCTTGGCAGGGTAACAAACTCTGCTGTCCAAGCACCCAGCTCTACAGAGGTGGAGGTGGGATTGTCTGGAGAGAAGGTCTTTCTAGGAGAATTAGCAAAAAAGCTAATTCTCTGTAAGGACTTTTACTAAAGGACAGTCCTATTTGCAGCTTCTTTCTGAAGAATAAAAATGACCAGTCTATGTTCTGATGTTAGCTTCAGACTAACATGTTTTATTTTCAAATTACTTTTTTGAATGTTACATTTTCCACACATTCCAAGAAGCAATTTGTAAGAAAATAACACAGCTACTCTAAATCAAAATTGATATGTGGTCAACCAGACATGAAAGCCCTGCATATGAGAACAGATCAGTTTAAGCTATATTTGCAGCTTTATTATTAAAACCTCCCCCCAACACTAAAATAACTTCCTGCTAAGTTATCAGTGAAACAAAACTCATATTAATAAACTCCTTGCTTTCAATTCCTTTTGTCTGCAGTATTGGAAATTATTCTCTTCCCACTGATGAGCAGTACCTGCTTATTTGGGCTTGTGGTGGGTAGTGCAGCAAGGGTGGGTTGGTTACACCTGTCAGTGTCACTGGGAAACTTTAACCTTTGCTTTGTGTAAAAGCTGGATGGGTCCTTGGAGGCACTTCCTTGATTGGTTGCATAGTGACCCCTCTGACAGACACTTCACTGCAGGTTATCTGCTATATTTGGAAACACATCAGCATCCAAGGCCTTGTTCAGGTCACTGAATGGAAAGGAGGGTATCTGGTGTCAAGTACCTGCATTGCTGTGCCCTGTGCTTGCCTGTCCTGTTCCAACACTCCCTATAACTTGCTCAGTTCATCTCTCTGTTCTCCATCTAAGTCTTTATTCCAGCTGAGAGCTTGGTCCTGAAGAGGGAAGAACACAAGTCACATATGGACACACAGGGTGTTCCATAATTCTTTATCTTTCAAAACCAGGTTGGATGGGGCTCTGAGCAACCTGGTCTACTGGAAGGCGTCCCTGGCAAGAGGTTGGAATGAAGTGATTTTTAAAGTCCTTTCCAACACAAAACAATTCAGTGGTTCTGTGAGCTCTTCTCCTGAAATTGTGAACTTGAGAGACATTTATGTCGTATTTTGTATTACTAATCTGTGTAGTTAGATGACTATAAAATTGCTGCAACAGAGAAAAAGCTCCAACCATTTATAACATCAGTTCTTTAAGTCAAAGGATAGTTTTTCTTGCTTTAGTGAAGAATGCTCATATAAAAGACGTAATGAAAATGTAATGAAAGGGGCAATGTGTTGTATGTGATATAAGCATTTAGCAGAAACTTTGCTTAGTCTGAAACTTTAATTGCTTCTACTGAATGTGAGGATTCTTGTTAGACACATAAATTTATTTTAGAAAGTTTAAAATTATACTATGTTTTTGAAGAGGATGCTGGAATTTTTTTATTGTGTATTGACTTCCATGAGAATTCCTAGAGCACTGTGTTGATCTATAATTAGGTTTGATTGCCTATGAACTTGATATGTCTCCTGTAATGCTGCTGTGATAACTTTGGTCTTACATTATGTAAGACCATTTTATGCATGTATGTTAGCATGTATGCATGTTCACCAAGTCAGAGCAACATATTAAGGTTAGAAAAGAATGGAAAATCTCCCAGAAAGGAGAGCAAAACTCACAATTGCTCTCATCCAGTTGACCCGAATTGTTTGGAGGGAAGAGAATTGCTTACTTTCATAGTAAAATGAAACTAGACCAGATGTATCCCAGGATGGGTCTCTGAAACTGGTGGAAGAGTTCCAGTTGCACAAACAAAAGTAGCTGCAATGTGCTATTTTTGCTTGGCACAATGTGTTTTTTTCCGTCAAAGAAGAGTGCACAAGGCCATACAATTCACATTCAAAATATTGGCATTAGATTTTCCAGTTTTCCAGAAGAGTTCATCTGAAAGTTACCAAATTTACAAAAAGCAAGACCCACTCTTTAATTAGATCAGTGCTGAAGACTTCTAGACAAGTTTACATGAGCTGGAAAAACTGCCTGATACAATTTTTTCTTGAAATTTCAACTTTTTCAGGAGAAAGTTTTAATTTTTTTTTTCACAGTTAAACAGATAAATGCAAATAAATGATGGTGAAATTAAAAAATCAACTGTTTTAAAGTTTTTGAACAGTTGAGTGGCACTGTCAATTACACAGCTTTTATGGATATGAAATGCTGATTTTCATATGGCAAGGCAAAAGAACTTGTCATGTGAGTGAAGCAAAAAGAAACAACAAACCAAGGCTGAAAACTTCCATTCTGTGTCCCTCCATCAAAGATTTTATTTAGATCTCTTTCAACTTGCCTTAAAAAGCAGGCAGAGAAGAAGCCACCCAGATGGCTGGAGGAATGGAGCACCTTTCCTACAAGGGAAGCAGGTCCCTTCCAATCCAAACTGTTCTGTGATTTTCTGTTTCTTCATAAGCTGCTTTTGCATTTCATCTTCCAACATCTTTCATATCTGGATTATGAACAAAAGTCTAAATAAACAGTGCATATGTCTTGTAAAGATCTAGATATACATGTGGAACTACAAGATGTTCTATAAAAGGATCTTTTAGTGTCTACCTGCTGAGTTTTGTAGAACATTTGTCAATGTTACACTGAGTTATTCAACAAATACCAAGAAAAATCAGACCTTGTTGAAAATGAGGCATAATAGGACAGACCACCAGTATAATTTATAGCTGTAGCTTTTGTACGAGCTTTGTGAACAAAATCAGAGGTGCTGCATGTGCATATTTTGCCAGCACAGGAAAATGAGGGGGGATGACACTGAAGCCTAAAATAAACAGGATAAAAAGTAGCAACTGTTGCCATTAAATGCAACTTACTTTGGTGGGGATGTTTTTTGCTTGTCTAGCAGGTATGCTTTTATTTTAATTGATGGACTGGTGAGATACTTCATGAAGTAGCAAGCTCAGGTTGTCCTAAGAGGAAGTTAAAGTATGGCTGTGTGCTTCTGAGTGAAAAAAAAAAAAAAAAAATCATACTGGCAGTTGAACTTAATTAATTTTTCCAAATTACAGAGGGGCAAACCAGATTCTCCAGTTCTAGCTGCCTTATCCCTGGAAATGTTCAAGGCCAGGTTGGATGTCCTTTCAACCCAAACTGCTCTATGATATGATCCAATGATATTCCATTTGAAAACATAATTGCATTTATATTTTAAAGAAAAATACACCAGTAATTTAGAAGATTCTTGATATGGTGCTTACTACCATCAGACAGATTGAAAAGAATTTTATGAACAGAAATTAGTGAACGGATTGTAGAATTTGTTTCAAGTTTAAGTACTTAAATATCAGTGTGAGAAAAAATGTCACTGAAGAGGAAACAATAATAAGAAGGGGTTTAAAAGTCAGCAACTGGTTCTAAGTGAGACTTAGATACTAAGTTTCAGCATGACTAGATAATTTTTAGCTCTCTATATATATCTTTTGAGTGGGAAGATGGAATATAGAAACTGAACACTGTTTTAATTTTTAAACTGCTTTAGAGCAGCTAGATTAGCAGAAACTAAATTGGAAGCAAATCCAAGGTGTTTTTTTTCTTTGTTTTGTTGTGTTTTTCTTTTGAAGTATCACTGTTTGGGGACTTTCCCCTTGGTTCTGTTTGAAATTGTTTTATTGTGACACACTTGTTGGTGGCTGATCTCTGGTAGATAGCAGAGATGCTGCTTTGGCTCATCCATGCATTCTTGGATTAGAGCACTGAGACTTCTATATTCAGTCTTTCTAAATTTATGCTTATTATTTGGGTGGCTATATGAATGGTGCTATTGCTCATCCACATTGAAATGCAATTAAAAGCTCTTTTCTAGGGATTAGATTCATCAAGTGTTGGGCTACCCTTTCCCTGGGTTCCCAAAATCTCCAAGATCATGGAGAACAAAACAATACGCTGTGAAACAATACTGCTGCAGCAGTTTTACATTTAGAATGTGATCTATGAGTGTGTTAAAATTTCAGTGGGGAATCACATAACAACTACAAGTACTTGCAAGCTCCATACATTACTTACATCTGTGCTTTGGGTTATGTCTGAAGCCATCTTATCCTTTCTCCTGAACAAAAATGTTTTTAATCCAGGTTTTCAATTTAGATAAAACAAAGGATTTCAAGATCATAAGTAGGAAAAGTCTGACTACTTGTGCTTTTCCTAATAATTTCATTAAGGGAAAATTATACTGCACAGAAGAGTCATGGTAGGACAGCAAGAAATGCAAAATAATCTACTAATATTGTGAAATGGAATTGGATGTTATTTAACTGGGCAGTAAATGAACTATTTTAAGTGTTTCCTTTTACTTCAAACAGGTGGCTCAAGTATACTGTTTGGAGTTCATTTCTAGTCGATAGATTCATGGCTAATAACTTAAAAATGCTTCCTGAAAGTGTTACAACCAAAATGTGTTGATCAAACCTGAAGCCTGAATTAAGATACTTTCTTTTTTAAGGAGCAAAAAGCACCTACATTTAACCAAAATTTATTTTCAAGAATTTTGATGACATTCACATAAGGAATCCTAGGACAACTTGGGTTTTTTTGCCATATTTATTACATTCAGTGTGCATTGAGAAAAGGTTGATCTTGCTGCAATGATGTCAGTTCCTGGCAGTGTAAAGATGTATGTGATAGGTCTGATCAATGCATCAGCTTTAGCATTTACATATCACTCTAGCTGAAAAAGAGGGAGGTAAGGGAGAGGTCCTTCTTTGAAAAATCTTCAGGTGTATTTTGCAAAGCTGACAAGGAGAGTTCTGAAAATTCTCACAATCTTTGAAGTTTTACACATATGTTTGAAATTTTACACATATTCTTATGCAGGGAACAGTTTTGGGTTTTTTCCTTGCATGAACGGGCATCACTAGGAATAGCTGGCCATATACTGCAGTAAAGGAAAAAAATTCTTTAGGTATTCTCACAGGAATTTAGATAAATATTGTATCTTTCAAAATATGTGGGGTTTTAACTAACATTTCATTCAAAAAACAGTGGGGTTTTTTTCTTCTTCTTTTTTTTTTCTTAAAGCCTCTGCCTCCTTGTCATGACTCTAAGGAATCTATGCAGGTGTATAAACAGCACTGCAAAATAGCAGAAGAGTACCATGAGGTCAAGAAAGAAATTGCTCTGCTGGAAGAAAGAAAGTGAGTAATTTTCCCAAAGGATTTACTGACCTATATTCTCTTTGTAAAACCCTGTTTGAAACATGAAGGTTTAACATTGTATTTTCTGACCCTATGTACATATACACTTATATATGTATATACTTATTTATACATATATTATAATTGTGGCCTTCCAGTATCTGGAGGAAGCCTACAAGTAAGATGGAGAGAGATTATTTATAAAGGCCTGGAGTGACAGCACAAGGGGAGTGGCTTCAAACTGACAGAGAGCAGGCTTAGATGGGATATTGGCAAGAAATTCTTCCCTGTCAGGATGGTGAGGCCCTAGCACAGGTTGCCCAGAAAAGCTGTGGCTGTGCCATCCCTGGAAGTGTCCAAGGCCAGGTTGGATGGGGCTTGGAGCAACTTGGCCTAGTGGAAGATGTCCCCTGCCTGTGGCACAGGGTTGGAACTGGATTGTCTTTGGGGTCCCTTCTAACCCAAGCCTTCCATGATCGGATCTATGATAGGATCTATGATCCTATGATTTCATGCCTCTGCCTGATGGTCACAGTAGAGCACAAGTTGGCCATTGCTCTATAGGATCAACTGAGGCCACAAAGGGCTGTCATAGTTCTAGGCCCTCAGCTTTGTGGATGTCCCATAAAATCTTCACTGGCAGCCTCCAGGTAACATAACAATCCAGTTCAGCTGGTGCAGGTTTTTTTCAAATTTAGTTTTTTCAATAAATGTTGCATGCTTTAATGAAGAACAAAATGGATCCTCATTTAGGCTTAGGATACATGACAATATTAGTGAACAGGTTTCTGTGAGGTGCTTTGTTTTAGTGTACACTGGTTCAGTATACATTGGCATTTCAGGTGTTCTGTGAAGTGAGTAAGCTGGAGGCTTTTTTTCTTGTCTGTGGCTTGTACTCATAGCCTTGTCATCTTTTGCCTGACTATTAAATGGCAAAGTGCACTCTGTGTCTGCTGGTCTCTTTCCACAAGAAACTTGAAAAAGAAATTCACAGAGAGGGAGGAAAGTGAGTAGTGAAATCTCTGCCCAGCTGAACTTGCAGTTCAGCCAAGTTTGCATCCATGGGAACCTTCAGCTGCAGAAGCAAGATGATGGGAGGGAAATTGTTGAAATCCTGTAGTCTTACAAGACAGCCAAAGAATGCAAGCTATGCAGGGTAAGAAAGTGAGATGTCTTTATCCTGGTTGATGGCTATAGGCACAATATAGTAACTTTTTGCCTAAAGTGTAAAAGCTAGTTGAAGTTTCCTACTGCAAATCCCCTTCCACTGAAGGATCTGCGTGGCACTCAGATGCTGACAGACTGGAACAAAAGCTAAAAAAGATGTCCAATATCATGGGAAAATGTGTCTTGCATTTGGTTTATATTAGAGGTGTTTGCATTTGATTCACCGTTGATTGAACTTGGCCAAGCAAAAGTAGTTGGTATTTTAAAAAGTATTAGAAGATAAGTACTATTTTTAAAATTTGCAATGATTTTTCAAATTTGTTTGTCTGATATAAGCTGCTCATGTATGTATTTAGCAATCAATTCAGTGGAAACCATGTGTCTTTGTCTACTCTGAAAATCCAAGTGCAATATAAAATACTGAATGATTGCTTAAGTGCTTGACTTCAGTTGTATAAACACCAAAGGCAGCCTTCAATCATTTGGGTTTTAGAGTCTACTAATATAAATCCATTGGTATTATTATTGGCACAATCCTGAATCAGTTATGCCTAGTTATGGAAAATGTTTGGAGCCCATGAAAATGAGACATTCATGTATATTTTTACACTTTTTGGAATTTTAAAAAAATTGCTGTTTGAATGCAATTTTTTTAAAATCTGTAAGTCTGTGGTACTAGCTAAATTAGAAATGGTTTGCTTCTTGAGAATGGCAGGTACATGCACAAAATTGTTTACCTGAACTCACAACTATCTTAATCAACCTCTGAGCCCAGAGGTCAGCCTCTCAGTGGTGCTTATCCTGCATGAATGAAAGGCCTTCAGGCTGGCATTTTCCTTCATTCCACCAGTGGATGTCAACAGTGGAACAATGTCAGGAAGCTTCCACCACTGCTATCTGTGCTGAACTTGTTCTGGGAATTCCATGTCCCAGTGAACATGTTATGAGTGGCTGTATAAGGCAACAAATGGAATTCTATTATTGAGACTGGTAGGTACTTTCTAATTACATATTTGCAGCCTTGTGTTCACAGGCTGTATAGCTGTGAAATGCCTAAACATGACAAATATCAGGGCAGCACCTTTCACACCTGCCATGTGTCTTAATCTGAAAAAAGTGATCCTACAGCACTGGGATCAAAGATGTTTAATTTCCCACAAGCTGGTGCACTGTGGTTGCCTGAATTTGAGATTTAACAAGCTGCAAGTGCCAATTGAAGATATTTTTTCTCCAGATGTGGACTGTTTATGACTCTTTCCTCCAGGTAGATTATCCATTTTGTAGTATTTTGGAGCATGTCTCATGAGACTGCCTTCCCCAATTGTGTATCTTTCCTTTCTGTAGCAGTCTGTTTTTATTAAACCTTCCAGAAACTAATTACCACATGAAGTTTGGTTGGAGTTGAAAGGTGGATTAGAAAGTTATTAGGACACATGTAGCTTTATATGCATGTAAGCAAAAAACCTGAACATGACAGCCTTGATTTTTATCTAAAACTAGATAGAAAGGGAGTGTAAGTGTGGAGGGAAAGGAGTAAGCGAGAAGAAAAAGAGTTTTTTTCTTGTGTTCACTGACTTATGTCTAAAAACATTCTCAGCACTTAAAGCAAAGTAAGGAAGTTAAAAGTAGTTTAGGGGCTATAATCCATTGTTCTTCATACTGAATGAAGCATGGATTATAGTGGCTGGGGTGACATGCATGTTTTGCATTGTGTATGTACATATATATATATATATATGTATATATATGCATGTGTATATACTTATATATGTATATACTCACATATGCACCTTATAATTGTGGACTTTTGCTACCTGACAGGAGCCTGCAAGAAAGATGGAGAGAGACTATGTACATGGGCATATAGAGATAAGACAAGGCAGAATGGTTTTAAACTGATAGAGAGTAGGTTTGGATTGGATATTAAGAAGAAATTCTTCCCTGTGAGGATGTTAGGGCACTGGAAATGGCTGCCCCATCCCTGGAACTATTGAGTATTCCATTTTTTAAAAGGGAAGAATGCTTTGACTTGTCTAAAAAATCTGATGAGATGCACAAGCTTTTAGCCTCAAAACCAATTACAATCAAATTGAAGACATGGAGTTTGCAGTTTTTAAAGTTTGCCCTTGCTGCAGGAGTCTTCTTCCACATTTGAATTTGAATGTATGGAAATGAAGATTCCCAGTTGTCTATTACACCTGCTATCTGTTGTCTATTCCTCTTCAATACTATTTTGATAAAATGGACAATGATCGAGTTGCATCCCTTGTAATGGGCGCAAACAGCTTTTATAGTGTTTTTCATACATTTTTACCAAAGGCAATCAGAAGTGCTGTTGGATGGTACCCTTGCCAGTGCTCCCAATTTCTCCCCACAGATCAATTCACCTGTGCCATTCCAATGACAAGTCTCACCTGGCAGTTTCTGTACCTGTGGTGCCTGCTGAGAGTACACACAGAATGCTGAAGGCTTTGACTGACAGGAAAAAGGCAGAAAATGGATTGAGCAAATATTTTTTATTTGTTGGCTAGGCGGAAGAAATAATGGTAACCTGACATAAATATCTGTACAGGTATTAGAGCTTTTTAGCCAAAAAAAAAAAAAAATAGAGTTAATTGTACTTTAAACAATTTTTGTTCCAACCTCCAAAGCTCAGTGTAACCTTTCAAACATAAAATATTATATGCAGGTATATTTTTATATTATTTTATAAGAAATAGAAAGTTGTAAAACACTGTTTTAACAATAGTGAGTAACATTGAATCTTTTACAACTTTTCCAAGGCTTTTACTTCTGCTTAGCTTGACATGTAATGTGAGCATCAAGTATGGCCAAAGTAAAAAGTGAGTGAAGCAAAATGACAGGGGTTGTTTTTCATCAAGGCCGGAACAAAGCTTACTTACTTACTCTCTTGTGCAATACAGAGGGCAAGAGAATGTACTAGGCTGGCAGTGTGAGAGAAGATGACAAGTATTTCACAGGAAAATGGGAAATGTGAGAGAGAAAAAGAGGTTGCAGTTTCAAAAAAGGGAAAATCAACGGACAAAGCAAATAGGGATGGGAAAAGAAGTTACTCAAGAACAAAAACGGAAGCAAGAATTTGAAAGAGCATTGGGTAGATTTTTTTGCTAATTTAATCATAGCTTTGTTTGCTGTCTTCACTCAAACTCTTTACATTTATGCCAGCAATACGTAGTACAAGGGAAAAAACCATTCTGGAATGGGAGACATGATTGAAAATAAAGAAAAGGGTGTGGAAGCCATAACATACCACATTTAGGGCACAGAATGTAATTTAATTTATGTTCCAGAAACACACACGTATTTCCATAACAGATGGTTTTGGGTATCTAACTTTGGGTGAAAGGGATGAGATGGCTGGTTATTTTGAGCACTTGTTATATTGCTATTACTAGATAATGACCCTGGATTATGTAGTTAAATATTAGAGTTGCCATGGTTGCTAGCTGTATTTTATATTCTTAGCACTGGATGGTTATCTCTTTTTCCTCCCCCAGACAATTCTAATATAACTCTACAGAAAATATCATTTGATCACCACCTGGTTTAGGATCACTCATTTTCTTGGCCATGGATATGGTTTGTTTTCCTTCTTTTACCCATTAGAGTAGACACAGAATCATAGAATTGTTAAGATTGGAAAAGACCTTTAGGATTATCAAGTCCAGCCACCAACCCAGCACCACCTCCCTGTTCACCATTAAGCTGTGTCCTCGAGTGCCACCTCCACATGTTTTTTTAACACCTCCAGGGATGGTGACTCAACCACTTCCCTGGGCAGCCCATTCCAGTGCTTGACAAACCACTCAATTAAAAAGTTTTTCCTGATATCTAATCTGAACCTCCCTGGCACAACTTTAGGCCATTTCTTCTCACCCTGTCCCGTGTTCCCGGGGAGCAGAGCCTAACTCCCACCTGGCTTTACCCTCCTGTCAGGGAGTTGTGGAGAGTGAAAAGGTTCCCCTCTGAGACTCCTTTTCTCCAGGCTGAGCCCCTGCAGCTCCCTCAGCTGCTCCTGGTGCTCCAGACCCTTCTCCAGCTCCATTCCCCTCTCTGGACATGCTCCAGCCCCTCAATGTCTCTCGAGGTGTGGCCCCAGCAGTGCCCAGTACAGGGGAATCCTCACTGCCCTGGTCCTGCTGGACACGCTATTGATGATAAAATCCAGGATCCCAGTAGCCCTCTTGGCAAATGACATGCAGTGGAGATGCATGATGCTTAATTTTGTGGGAGCCTTTCATATGTTTTAGCTTGCTCTCATGACCTTAGGACTGTTTCTATGCTTTTTAGTCCAGAGGATTTCTCCAGGTACACTGTTTCTTGAGTGTCTTCCCCAACACTGTGATGACATGTACCAGACTATCAAGTACTTCAGAAAAAGTTTGGTATAAACCTTAACAACATTTTAGCAATTTTCCCATTCTAGACTTAGATGATGTTTTTTCATCATCTCACATGTACGCAAAATATAAGTTACTTGTCAAATACCAGAAATTAAATTACAGCTTTTCTAATACAAAGAGAGACCTCCTCTTCTAGAGGAAGTATCCTTGTCTTTGGAAGGTCCTTTCCAAATCAAACCATTCTGTCATTCTATGACCTTTTATGTGTTGGCATCTGAGGCACATTTTCATTTACATTAAAGCAGACTTTAATGTCTTTAATGATGTTGTTTTTAAATTAGTAGACTTCAAACATGCAAGAACAATCTCCTCATACAGCAGTTACCTTACAGGATCTTATAATTCCCCCTGATGGGAAAGCCTTGCCAAATGTGGGAAGAGAAAATGACCTTATGGCCACCAGTACACACCAGTTGTTGGAGAAGATACTGTATTGCCACAGATGCATGATCCTGAGTATCTTGCTCACAGTGGGGGAAAGGCTAATCTGATTCTTTGTATTTTGGAAACTGTTTTTCTTGTGTCCAGTCCATTTCTAAAAACATTTATCTCCAGACAGATTCCTTTGTGTTTATTCCTTGTGAATATGAGTATTAAAGAGCTCTGTTCTCCATGTTTAGTCATTAAGGCCAGAACAAGAGAAATAATTTCCCTAAGACCATGCTGTGTTTTTTTCCTGCTCTTGGTTTATTGGTTGATAGTGGAGATCACTAATGTTGCCTCCCAAACCCCTCCCCAAAAAAGGACACTTCAAGTGCAGCTTACAGATTGTCTCAAAGCTTTGGGCTTTGAGGCTACCTCAGCACTAGTTTAGAAAATACTTTATCAATACTGTTAATATTTAAACCTGTGGTAACCATTAACAAAAAAACCCACAGATTAGACAGTGCTACATCTATTTATTGAGCATCCACAATGAAGCCTAGATGGTGCAAGAGCTTAGTGTGGTGTTCTTTAACCTCTGAAAGCTAAGTTCAAATCTTGGATTAGATCACATGTAAATGTTAGTTACTGTTCTCATCCTTTTGTGAGCTCCGTAAACTACACCATTCATAACATTTAGCAATTCCCTGGTACTCTAATTTTAGATCTGTGGCAGGCTGACAGTATTAGCCTGAAACACCACCCTATCCCGTAAGCAGGTGTTGATCCTGATGGGAAGGGACTAAGTAGGTTCTGCTGACTCAGAAGTGGGCAATTTTACTACCTCAGTGCAAGGAAACTCCTTTCTGTGAGGGAGGTCCAGGAATGTGGACTACAGCAATGAGGATATTTTGACTTTAATGCATTTATAGTTTGTTTGATAGCAAAGCTAAGTCCTGGGGAGGAGGGAGGGAAATTATCTGTGCTGCTTGAATACTACTGGAAAGAGGAATGAAAACGCCATGTCTGCACAGAATGTCATCAAATCAGGACTGACCTTCATTACTAGAGCTGTCTGAGTTTGCACGTTGTCTGTCTGTGCCTCTCCTGGCTCAAGTCCAGGATAGTCAGCACCATTCCTTTTCAAGTTCTGAAAGTTCCCACTGAAAAGGTTCACCTGCTTTTAAGATGTTGATTGCCTAGTAGTGTGATCACTGCAGCTCCCTTTTAAGAAGCTCATGAGTGTAAGAAAAGTAGGGAAGAATGATTCTGAATTCATTTGTTTGGACACGTCCAATTTAACAGTCTGTAATTTGAAAGAGCTTAATTTAGCCCTTCAGTCCAACGTTGCATCAGAGAATAATTGCAAAGAAATATTGCAGAAGTTCTTATTTGGTCTCCAGAGATAAAAGTCTTCCAGAGGAAGTCCAGGGATTGGAAAACAAAATAAAACAAACCAAACCAACAAACAAAAACAAAACCAAAAACCCAAACAAACAAAAAACAAAAAAAATACCCCACCACCCAACCAACGAAAACACCACTCCACAAAACCAGGTATCTGGAGTTGTAAAACCTCATTGTCCTTGAATGTATTTCTCACATGAAATCACTCCTCCATTGCCTCTGGCCCATGAATTGGAGTTGTCTAGCAAGATTGTCTTGACTTCTTTGAAAACTGGTTGCTCTAGAATAGCCCAGCTACAGAGAAATGAGCCTCTTAGTGGCTTGCTGTGTTTAAAACTTATACAGCTATGTCGTGTTAAATGTAAACAGAATTCTACTGAGCAGAAATATCCTCTTGATAATGCCTCTCAAAGGCCTGATTGAATGCACCTGTCACCTGGTGAAAGGAAAAAGAAGAGGCTTTGCTGCAGTATAGCTGCTCTGCATTACCTCAGTAGTATAAAACAAAGATATCATATAGGAGGATGTTTATATGCTGCCTCTTTGGCTTATTTAAAAATTCTGTAATAGCTGCTAACTCTTCTCTCTTTTTTTTAATTTTTCTTTTATTTTTTTATCTATGGGAAGCTCAGCTGGTAGAAATGGCTGTACCAAGGGTCTCTTCTAACTTGTGACTCCTTGAACTGCAGTAACTGTGACTGTAAACAGTCGACTAAGCCATGGGCAAACTCTGCTATCACTGAAAGCTGCAGTAAAGACAGAGGAAGGTTAAACTGATCCTAAAGGAAGGCCACACAAAAGTGTTTTTCATAAGCTAATTTACAGTTTTGCTGCTCTAAGTAGCTTTCCAGCTACAAGTAACATAAGTGATCAGCAAACACAGAAATGTTATCTTTTCTTGAACACTCTGACCTATGGGAATAGAATTCCTGATCTGTAGGAATTTCCTGTCTGAAAGCACTGGTCTAGCCTGACAAGTGGGCTCCTTTAAGGACTGCAGTGAAATCTATCCACTATGAGGGCATCAACAACTTCCCACTGATGATCTACAAGCATTGTTTTGACATGACTGAGAAATAAAGTCACAGGGCTATGAACAGTTAAAAGATTAACTAATCTCTGAGACAGAATGATCAAAAGAACCTTTTAGAAGAGGCTTCCTGTAACGGGTAAATTTTTGACTTAAGGGGAAAAAAGAAACCCAGAGGCCAGGCTAGCCTGGTGGGTGACTAAGGGGTGAGCAATTCGATACTCTGTGAATTACTCATGCCTTCAATGTGTTTTAAGATCTCTTTTATCTTGTGCTGAGGTAATTTCTGTTGATACTATACAGGAAACTCCAGCTCCTGGCCAGCTGTGGGAATACAGGGCGCTGTGTGACTCCATCCAGAAGTCACAGCTTAAATCCTCTAGTGCCTGTACTTAAGAGGACCAGGAGGGGTCAGGTTTGCAGCTATATTGCTCTTCCTCAGCAACAGGGAAGGTCTGAGCCTAAACACACTATAGAAACAACATATATAGTTGAGATTCAGTGCCTACTACTTACTGAATTTTTTTTAGTAGAGAAAAGGAAACCGGGCACACTTCACAGAGCTTACTGATAAATCCAACCAAACGAAACCACCTAGCTCTCTTTCAATGGTATATGGTATGAAGAGAAAAATAAATTGTTATTCTTCTGACAAAGTATTAGCAAGTAATGTCCAGACACTTGATTCTTCACCATGAACTGTGTGCTCAACTCTTACTGTAGTTTGAGATCACAGAATCATACAATCAATAGAATAGTTTGGATTGGAAGAGATCTTAAAGCTCATCCAGTTCCACCCCCTGCCATGGGCAGGGACACCTTCCACTAGACCAGGTTACTCCAAGCCCCATCCAACCTGGCCTTGAACACTTACAGGGATGGGGCAGCCACAGGTTCTGGGCAGCCTGTTCCAGGGCCTCACCACCCTCACAGGGATGAATTTCTTCCCAATATCCTATTTCCTGCTCTCTTTCTGTTTAAAGCCATTCCCTTGTCTTGTCACCTGTGTCAAAGAGTTCCTCCCCAGCTCTGTTGGAGCCCCTTTTGGTACTGGAAGGGGCTCTAAGGTCTCCCCAAAGTCTTCTCTTCTGCTGAACAGACCCAAATACAGACACATGAGCACAGCATTTTTCAGGCTTGGTCACTGAACAGCAAACCTATCCAAGATTTTGGAAGCTTAGTCTTTTGAAAGGAAAAAAGAAGAGTCTAAAAATTAATTTTCTAGGTCCTTGTTTCACATAAGTTCAAGTAATAAAAAATAAATTAACAACCCACAGCAAATTTTTGTCTACTGCCATTTTTAATTTTTTTTTTTTTAATCATCATCAGAAAGGAGCTGATTGCCAGACTGGAACAAGTGGAAAAAGAAAGCATGGATGCTGCTCAGCTGGCTAAGGAGTATGCAGAACTGACAGAGGAGAACCGAACACTGAAGCTGGCCCAGACGCAGTGCGTGGAGCAACTGGAAAAGCTCAGGATACAGTACCAAAAAAGACAGGGTTCCTCATAACTCCCAACTAGCTCATGTGAGGCAGTTCATACAGGATTGGTCTTGTGCTGGAAAGAGATTTTAAAATAAAGATCTGTTTAATATGTTACAAAACTTTACTACAGATACAGAGTATGTAGAAGTCTATATTTGATTTAATGCTTGCCATCCAGTAGCATGGATATTTCATCCATTATATAATGGATGTTTTATTTCAAGTAACATAATTGAAGTTAATCTATCCCCATTATATGTTCTAGTGGATCAGGTTTCTTTTCTAAACATATTTCTTACAATTTAAGAAGATATGGACATGCTAGAAAATTACATAAATAGTCTCTGTGTTGGAAATTTGGATCTTAGGCATACGGCAGGGACAATGTTAATATATGGAATACATGTATGTTAATTTTAGTTTGGTGAATTCTTTTTAAATTATTTTCCTCATGCCTAGAGTGTTTGGAAGTTATCTTGGAGCAGATCTCCTCACTAGTAAAAACTATACTTCATGTCAACTTCCCAATGTTGTATAAAATCTGAAAAACTGCACATTAAAAATTGAAGTAACAAAATAATTTTTTATCGAACAAGTACACTGCCAGTACTAATTTGCAAGTTATAAAATTAAAAGGAAACAGATGAGATCAAACTTTCCTTCAAGTGTAAGGATTACTTGAGTGTCTTTTTATTGTACTTTTTGGCATGCAAGAAATGAAAAATTGATGTAAGAATCATGGTTTCATCTCAGTTTCAAATCAGACTATGTCAGTAAAATTATTGTGAGGATCTTTTGTTCTTATTTTCTGGTCTATTTTGAAATGTAAGTGGCTGTAAGTAGGGATAGGAGTTCTGTGATACACAAATAACTGCGAAGTACAATGTCAGTTTTACTTGCTCTATTTATCCCTGTATTTTATTAGATCAACTTAAAAATCTTGGTTATACTTCCATTTCTATTCATACTGAAGTTTTTTCATTAAAAATTTAAAGCTCTTTTATGTTTTGAATATTCTTAAATCACCTTGTATTTTAAACTCTGCTTGACAGATGCAGCTTGTTACATCTTCATGAGCTTGGAATTCAACTTAATTAGTTGCTAGTACTGAATTATGTCTTAGTAATTGAAAACGATGAACTTAAGATTTGCACCAGGACTTTAGCTTTGATTATTATCATTAATCTATCAGAAAATGGAATTTCATGTTAATCAGAACAATTCCTGGCAGCAAAAGGGACAAAAAAGGAATTATAAACTGCCTGTAATTTTTCTGTGCTAATTGCCTACAGTATTTCCTGCAGCACAGGTGTGAAAAGTGGCTCTGCGTTACTCCAAGCACCTGGCACTGCAGCAGGAGAGCATGAAGAGGTAGCAGGAAAGGAAAATTTTGTTTCCACTTCTCCTCCTGAGCTGCCAGGGCAGCAGCAGCATCCCAACCTGGCTCTGCTTCCTATGTACCCGGGAAATCACCAGTCTTGAGGCATGTGCTTCCTGCTGGGATGCTCCCTGAGCAGTGTAACGCTGTATTTATTGCTCTTGCCTTATTATCTGAGGATCCAATTTTCACTGTACCTTGTGGGTGTTGAAGAAGAAAAAAAAACAAACCATAGTTAATAAAAACCACTTGGAATATCGGGCCTGGAAGTGCTGGAAAAGCCTTGTTTGAGTTTTGCACTGATGGGAAACATAACTTTAAGTGAAATCAGAGCTTTGCTTTGAGCACAGAACACCACAGAAACTAGAATGTACTTCTTTTGCCTGTGTTTATGTGTTTTGAACAAGTCTCATTTTAAAAGAGATTGTCATTTTAGTCAAAGGTTTTTCCATCTAGCCCTGAAAACATCATCCAGTCGGATGATTTCAGTGAATTCACTGAAGGTACATAAAATTATTGACAAGTTAACTGACAAACTAGCTTTGGATGCAAATGGATCAGACAACAGACCTTTACTTACAAATAGGTGTGTTCACCTTGAAATTTTCTATTTAAGTGCAGTCACTATGTTTTAGATATCAGAAAAATTACAGACCATATACTGGGAGAAAAATCTGAGGAAGAGCCACAGTCAGGTGGAGAAGGAAAGCCAGGCCTCATTTGTGACAATCAGCACTTTGAGAATAGTCAGGGAGTATGTTTTTCCTAACCTGTAGGTACTGTATCACAATACAGATGAGTAAAACCAATATAGAATTACCAAGGAAGAAAAATTAAAATGTCTCTTGAAAACTGTTTATAAAAGAAAACGTGTTTGGTGAAGTGGCATTCAAAGGTAGGAAAGTAGGGAAATGGAATTTTTCAAAAATATTCATAGGCAAGTTAAATTAAAATCATAATCAACGTATCACAGAAAATCATCCAGGTGTTGAAAAGAGTAAAAGTAGCTGGAACAACTTTCTGAGAGGTGACTGCTGTATCTATCATCCATCTCTTGATTTGTTTATCAAGAGCATAATAGTGAGAAATATATTCACATTCACTAAGTCTTCAATTTTGACATGCTGAGCTTTTCTCTAGATACAGTGGAGCTCTGCTGACTAAATGGCTGAAATTAACCTTTTTAATAAAGGATTTATCATACTGATCCTGTATTTTCCATGTAGACCATATGGTTTGTGTCCTGGTTTGCATGTTAGGTCCTGTTGTATGTATCACACTATAAAAGTAAGTTTTATACAATTACTGCAAAGATGGTTTTATGTTGTATTTCACACAAGAACTTAGAAGCCAGTTTTTGAAATCAAGTACCAATGAAAGGTTCAATTTTATAACATGTGATGACAACCTGTGAGAATTACAGTTGTATTACAGACAAAGTGTATTTCTTGCTCTTATCTAGATTATTCAGATTAACAAAAGTAAGCATGCCACTACCATGGTAAATGCATTTGCTTCAATCCACTTAGGCACAGTGAAGTACATGGGTTTAAAATAAAAACAAGACCTGTGATTTCCATCTTCTGTCATTGCTAACTAACTTCCCTCCATCGTAAAGAATGCTGAACAAATTTAAGGCTTCCAGTTAGCAAGGATATGACTCATGCGGTCTCGAAACAGCCGGAGCCAAGGGTGACTTGACACTTGGAAAGTTTGGGAGATGAGGAGCTGTGAGTTTGAGTCCAGTGCCTTTTCCTAAAAAATGTTTCCCTTTCCAGGATTACCTCTGTTCTGTCTGGTTTTGTGAATTGATGATCTTTGGAAGTGTGTCACCTCCCACCAGAGGCTTTATTGCCATTTAGGCAAGCCTTTGTGAGGATTACACACTGTTGGCAGTGGGGATGGGTGGGACAGAGGGGTGTTCTCAGCCTTCCTTTGGGTTGTGTGGTTGGGAAGCTCTGCCATGTGACGCTTTGCTGCTTCATCTCCAGTCACAGGACACCTCACAAAAATGAGCTAGTCACAGTAATCGTCATGAAGCCACTTGGTGTTCTTCCCTACCTGAAATTCTTTTCTTGATCAGTGCACAAAGTGGAAGTGCCTAAAGGAGCAGGGGACATTTGTCTGGAGGAGTCTTGCCTCTCTGTCTGTGGGGGTACAAGATGTGCAATGGTGGAAGAATAAGGCTGCAGAGAAAGGAAGTTTGGTCCAGGCAGTGATGTAACAGGAAGAGCACTGGCCCTGTCCAGCAGGATTGTAAGGAGAATTGACAAAACCTGGGTGCTGCCATGACTTTTCTCTCCCATCCTTATACTTCCACAGTCATACCCATGCACCCACAGCTCTGAGGGTCTTCTCCCTCCTGGTTGAATGCCGTGGCATGCACATGCATGGGTGATACGGTGATACATATCCTTGGAAAACCCACGATGAAACAGTCTTCATGACAGGCCTGGAAGGTGTGCAGCAGTGAAAGACTAAGGTTGAATGAGTACCAAAAAGCTGGGCCCTGTTGTCCATCTGGATGTACTTCTCTGGGGCAAGAGCACACACGGACTGCGTGACTGCAGCACCGTGCTGTTACAGAGGGAGGGAAGGGAGCGAAGCAGAGTTGGGGGGCAGCCCCAGCCTCACTGTTTCCTTCACTGAGTTGCTGGTTTTGCAATGTTAAACTGGGAATTAGCAAGATGGTCTTTCAGATGCATACCAAAACTGTGAGGCTGACACGTTAAATTCAAAGTAGATTATTTTATGGGAATGAAAAATCTACCTTGCTTGGGACGGTGCCAGTCACCTCTAGGTTTTTCAGTGCTCCTAACAAGTAATGTCATGTGTTACTCATATCCATATGAATTTAAGATGACAACCACTCACAAATCACTGTTATCCTCAACCCAGGCTTCCTCCACTGCATGGTTTATTCTGTAGAAAGGACAAGATTTAGCATATGAGTCACTCTGCTTTTCTACACACCAATTACCAGTTCCCCCTTCTAAACCTCAGTTCCTTTAATCCCCCTGACCACAATCCATCCCCACTGAGTAACCAGCGTCAGCCTGGAGTTCAGATCCAGTTGTCTGACGATCTTATGACATGGTCTGATGATCACCATGTGCTCAAGGTGGTTTCCAAATGCTACATATGATGTTTTGTGGTTCAGTGCTGGAATTCGGCAGCAAGGAATTCTACCAGCCTGCAGGTGCCTGCTGTGAGACATGATTGGTTTCCTTGAACTGGTTAGAAAATATGAGAGTAGGTGGTCTGTGGATTTAGTTATTTGTCTGAATCTTATACTAAATTTTAATACAGGAATTAGGGAAACGAAATGAGGATGTGTGTGCTGATGTAACAAATGTGCAGCCAGATGCCAAACTGTGCTTTGGGTGCTTAGAATGAGTTAAGTGATATGAGAACTGTAAGAGATGGAAGGGAAGTAGGTACAGCTAGGAAGAGGAACTGGTGAGTGAGCTGTTGCCTTAACTGCCTCCTTTCTGGCTGCTTATGGCTTGCACCAATAGAATGTATAGGCTCTTGTCCTTAGCTCAGCATTAAGAAGCTTTTATTTGGATGTGTCCCAACGCTTTTCCAAGCCTAGTTTACACTAAAGTTTTGTACTGGAATATTTACTTCATTAAGGTTATGTTTTTGTCAACTCTGTCTAGAATTAACAGAGGTATGACATGATACAGATGTCAGATCATTGCAGATGGTTCTTCTACAGAAAGAGGAATAACAAGTACCAGGATATGACTATTCTGCTAATCGTGGAATCATAGAAAACCTTGAGTTGGGAGGGTCCCATAAGGGTCATTGATCCCAGTTCTATGCCAACTGCTGTATTAGATATACAAAGATAAACAAAACCTTCATAAATAGTCTGAGTAGAGTAAAAACTGCACTGAAGCCAGAGCACTTCAGTATTAAAATAATTGCAGCCTCACTAATGGCTTTTATGCCACTGCACAAGTAGAGTTTGGTACTTTTATGAACTAGATCCCACATGAACTAGTTTCCCACGTGAAGGAATACCAGCAGTGTGATGTTCTGTGGTTGAAAAACTTTCACCTCTGTCTTGTAACTTTCTTACAAGTATATGATAAACCTCAGTGCACAGCCCAGATTGCCTTGTGGCCACAGACTTCTCCTCAGCCATTTCATCACAGTGATCTCCCCAGCTTGGATTTTTGACTCTCACGTTCCTCTTCTCTGCGTGGACAGCTGAAATAAGTCAACCACTCTGAACTTTTTAAAGCAATTAGAAACAAATGCAACATTTAACATTACCTGCTAAGACCCTTGACTGTCTTGTGATCAGACCCTTTTGTATTCCTGGTCTGCAAGTACATCAGTATATATGTTTACTGATTAGATGTCAATGCAAAAAATACAAATGTTAATATTCATGGAAGACAGAGGCACATTCAAACATACTCCTATGAATGCTGTTCTAAATAATAGACTTATTCAGGGTGTTCCCTTCATGGCAGTGAAAATATAAGCCAGCTACTCACATATGAAGAAGTACTTCTTAATGGAATTATCTGTACCAAGAATGCCAATACTTTTTTGAAATAATTTCAAGCAAAAAACCCCAAACCACCCACAATACTGTTCCCAGCTAATATAAATTACATCCAGCTATGAACTAATGGCTAAAATTGTGCTTAAATCTATTTATAACACTTCAAATAGCTCTCACTAATGTATGTTGGCCCTTACATTTGACTGAGCTCCCTCTGGTGGGTAATGGGACATTATTATTACAAAGCAGACATACCTAAGGAAACACAATTATATTTGTCCAAGTGGAGTTTTATTAATTTGTTTATAGCAAATAATTTTTGTATAACTAGGTAAGAGTCAGTGTACAAATTTATCACTATCTGATCACATCTGAAACTATCCAAAGAGTGATATCCAATACTTTTTAGATACTAGAAATACTTCAACAGAGTGCAGTTAGGTGTAGTTTTCAACGACACCTAACACTGAAGAGCACCTAACAGGAGCACCCAAGTTAAATGAGTTCTGGCATCCTACAAAAGCAGAGAGAGCTCATAATTAAAAATTATTACTGAAACTGAAAGAGGCTAGGTTTAGGTTAGATATTCAGAAAATATTATTCCTTTTGAGGGTTGTGAGGCCCTGGCAGAAGTAGCCCAGAGAAGCTGTGGCTGCCCTATAGCTGGAAATGTGGCTGCCCCATCTCTGGAAATGTTCAAGGAAAAGTTAGAGCTAGGAGAAACCAGGTCTAGTGGAAAGTGTCTCTGGCCATGGCAGGGGGAGGGGAACTTGATGATATTCAAGGTCCCTACTGACCCCAACCATTCTATGATTCTATTATTCTATCAATTGTATAATAAAAACTGTTTTTTCAAACTACTTTTGGAGTTCAGCTGGATTTATATGCCTAGAAATCTGGCCTATATGGCTTCAGATAATACTGACTGCAGGGACTTTGCAGTGCTTATTTAATGGTGCAATAACTGAGAGTAAATGTGCTGTAAATAAAGCAGTACAGAACAACTGACAGACGTGCCTCTTTTCTTCTGGTGAACTTTAATATGCCTTAAATCTCATACACCCTGGTATTAATGAGTGACCCATTTCTAAAAAAAAAAACAACCCACAAGTGTTCTCTTCCTATTTTTTTCTTTGTATTTAGGTTAAGTAATCAGAATAGGGGAAGTGTCAGGCTTTGGAAGAGTGTCCTAATGCAAGGGAAAGGCTTCAGCCACAGTCTGAGTTTTAACGACCCAAAGAGGTTGTGCTGGAATATTAGGACTGCTTTACCAGTAATTAATTTAGTGGCTCTTGCACATCCCAAAGTCTATTCAAACAAACCTGTTTCTGGAAAATTTGGGTTCCTAGAACATGCTGAAAGGAAAAAGAGCAGAAAAGTGTGCTACTAAGTTTGGTTGTCTCCTTTAGCTGCTTCAGAATTCACCTTCAATTAACAAAAAGATTTCTGTTTTGTCATTTGGCTGAAACATGGTAAGAGTTAAAATTCTAGTTACACTGTATTTAAAGGTGAGACATGAAGGCAAAAGATAAGGAGTATTTTTACCAAAGACACCATTTTTACTGGCAGTTTTTGAGACCTTTGTATCTCCTGAGTATGACTGTATGTGCAGTGTTTTCATACAATTATGATATCTTTCTAACCCTGTAAATTCTGTTCAAGGGAATTTCAACTCACAGTTTGATTGCCAGAATAATCTACCACTGCATTAGTGTCCAAAAGGAAATAATCACTTAATGTTTATAATGGGAAAGTGGCATTTAAAAGTGCTTAACATTGCAATTGAAATGAAGGTGTCCAATTCTAAATGAGCAAGACTACCTGGTATGAAATCAGCAACGCCAAAAAGGCACCACATGGTAAATCAAACTTAGGCTCTGGTTCAAGCAGCACTTACCATGAGGCACTGTGGCCACATCAAACAAATCTCTTGGCCATACACCTAACTTGGAGCAATGAGTAGCTCCCACTGATTTGCCAATAGGACTATTCAAAGCAGGTTTATTCATGCACTGAAGTGTTTTGCTGGATTGAGGCCAGAGAGACCAGTGCCTCAGCTTGAACCTCGACTGTTTTGGGATTTATTGGAATTTAATTACGTGCTTGGAGTTTTCAAACACTGAGCTGCAACAGGGCCTTCCTTGAGCTGTCAGGGGCTAAAAAGCATCTATCAGGAGAGAGGACCTTTATGTGATAAGGTGCATCCAAAACCATCTTGCTGCAGCACCATGAGCTGGTCTAGATCCAGTTGCAGCTGCCACACAAGCCAGATGCTTGTAATGCAGAAGTGGTGAGCAAAACATTCTCTTTGTCATTCCTGATAAGCACATTTGTTCCCACTCACACAACTGCAGCCATGCCAACCCATATGAAGTGACTCTGTAGGGTCATTTTATGAAACTATATGAGTTTAAAAAGGAAAAAAGCAAGCAAACACAGAAGAAAGGTCAAATATTTACAAAGCACTATAAAATACATTTAGAAATAGCTCTTAACTGGCAGACTAACAGCATAATCCTACTAAAAATTTTAGAAATGCTCCTCTTGCTTTGTTCTTGTTTAGGGGGAAGAATGTAGCAGAAATACTGGACTAGGACAAAAATGCCATGAGTGTCTGTCAGATAGGCCCCATTCCTCCTTTTGTCTCTCTTCATATACCCCTCCCTGTTCTTCCAGCAAGAGGAGATCTCAGCTGCTTCAAAGATGAAATAGAGAAATAAAATGTTTCCCACAGCTGTGGTTGTGGAACCCTTTTGTTGGAGAAAGTATCTTTTCCTTTTGATGTAGGAACTGGGCAGAGGAGGAATGCTTGAGTTACAGTTGGGTCCTTTGCTCTCCAAATGAATTGCTACTCAAATCTGGATGTGTGATAAGCAAATGAGTTTTTCAGCTTGCATGTGGTAAGTGAAGATGTAGAGCTAAAATATTTCCCAGCTGAATTTAATTTACTCTGTAACCAAAGAACTTTGATGCATTGGCAACAATTCAGTGCACAGATCTCTCGTCTCACAAATGCACACTTCACACAGGCATATGTGGCCACAGACAATTTTGCTTATGATTTCATCTTACAATTTGATTCTCCCATGCTGTCAGTGTCATTCCTTTGGCCTTTGTAAATTGTGAAGAAACAATATATCAAATTCAAACACCAAATAACTTAGCATGTAGACCTAGGAAGGAAGAAAACTGCCTTTAAATTTGACTTGAACCTGTTACTACTTTTCTGATTTGCTAATCAGAATCAGCAATCAGTACTAATCAAAACCAAAGCTTTCCCTTCCCTTCCCTTCCCTTCCCTTCCCTTCCCTTCCCTTCCCTTCCCT
>WEIU01015607.1:151424-162061 GCA_013389925.1 Aegithalos caudatus
TTTTTTGGTTTTTTTTTTTTTTTTTTGTGGCATTTTAGTAATTTCTACCAAAATAATTCAAAGAATGCTCATAGGGATGTATGGAAAATCTTGTCAGCTTCAAAGACAGTGTCCTCACCACCAGAAAATAGGCTGAGGAAGTCAGAGGGCACAGGCAGAGGATGAACCCTGATCCTGTCATGTTGCAAATGGGTCCTTTCCCAGCAACTTTTGCAAAATTTTGTGAGTGGGGGAGAGCAAACAAGAAATGAAACCCTATTGTTTGGGTTCTGGAGCTCTCCACCTAAATTTCATACTTCTATTTTTGAAATATAATTCAGAGCCCTGAGGTGAGGGGCCAAGTCCTCTCTGTTTCCAGAAAGGCACCCCAGTCAGAAGGCAAAGGGCTGCATTTTGTCAGAGGCCAGGCTTCACCTGTGCTCAGAGGCTGAGAGCATTGGAAATGTCACTACTGCACCTCAAAACTCATGCACTGCACTGAATCAGGGACAAGGCAGCAGCTTTCCTGGGCTGTGGCTGCTCTGTGGTGCACAGCCAGGGGCACTGAGAAGGTGCTCAGGTCAAACAGGGAATGATGGAGCAAATCCAGCTGTGTGCAGGAGGAGAAAAAGGAACATACTGCTTAGTTTTGCATTTGGATGTAAGTGGAGGTCAGTTTTAGAAAACCAGGTGTATTTGTATACCTAGATATACCCAGGCATATTTCCAAATTCCTCCCACAGAGCAGTATTTGCAGTTGTGCTGCTCTGTCACCAGCTCAGGGCTGCTGTTTGAACTGCTTTATCAAATGCAGTGCTTCAAGCACACCAGCTATTATGAAGTTGCCTCCCCTTTCAGTCAAGTTAATATTTTACTTCTAGCTCCCCAGGAGAATCACTGAAGAGCAATACTTGCAAATAAAATGTAAGCTCTTTCATTTTGCAACACAAGTTTTTGTTAATGTCTTTGCTAATTATTTAGCTAGAGGCCCTGCCTAACCTTAGGGTAGAAGTGAAGGTGGGTCCACAGACCCCAGCTAATACAGTGATCCTTGCAAGGAAAGACACTGAGTGCAGCAGGCTGAGCTCCCAAAGCTGAGCTGTGCAGACCTCTGGAAAGCTGCTGGGATGTGGGTGTGCTCTGCTTTCCCAGGGGGCACTTGCTTTCAGGTTAAGCCTAAGAGCCCTGAAGAACAGGCTCCCCAGGGCAGTGGTCAGATCACCAAGCCTGCCAGAGCTCAAGGAGCATTTGGACAATGCTCTCAGGCAGAGGATGGGACTCTGGGGGCTGCCCTGTGCAGCCAGGAGCTGGACTTTGAAGATCCCTTTGGGTCCCTTCCAGCTAAGGATACTCTGTGATTCTATGATCATGCTTTTCTTTGTCAGAGACCTCCACCACAGGCTTCATCTGGTGAAAATGTTGTCTTTCTTGATTGAGAGAAATATATTCTTTATTATCATTCATAAGGGGATTTATAGTACCAGTGGCATTGTGTCACCTTGCACATTAACTCATGACCTTCTGGTTGCCCACCTGTTCTGGCAAACCACAGCTTTCTGCAGCAGCAGATTTCTCTCCAATACACATTATTCTTTACACTACTCTTAAGATACATCATAATTTAAGAAATGCCATGAAAATAATATGTGACGTTTCTTTTAAATATAATTTTATAATTAATATTGAAAACAAGCTATGAGTTAAGAAGTTTCTTCTAATGTTGATTTCTCTATTGTCAGCAGCATCAGCAGTGTAAAAACTTGGCAGCAGTTGAATTCAAACAACTGCACCACTTGTGATAATCGATAGTGTTATTTCAAAACCAGAAAGTACCTAGAGAATACAACTGACTCTTCAGCAGTTATTTTTTCTGCTGCAGAATTTCCACTGCAATTGGCAAATAACAAAAAAAAAAAAAAACAACAAAACCCAAACAGGCTGTTCATGTCCTGAGAGAAATAAGTTTTCCTTTGCCCTGTGCAACTGAGAACTTTTAAACCCAAATCTATATCGCACTGTACATTTGAGAAGTTTCTAGACATTTTAAGTGGTTTTCAAAAGTATTTCTCACTTTATGCAACAGCAAGTATTGATATCAATGACAGCCAACTTTATATTAATAGAAACATGTGAAGCTTAGTCATCATGTCCTTAAAAATACAACTGCTGGCAACATAAAAACAGTTAAAAGTTTCTTGTTGGAAGAAAAACAGCTAATAATCCAAATCAGCCTGCCTGTGATGACATATTACCTCTCTCAGTCAAACAGGCAAGATTTGGACAATGAGAGACAGAATGTGTAGAACCTCAACCTGTATTTTATCCATATATCACTTTACATTTCAGCTAATCTGAATGAATATTGACAGGTTTAGAAGCCTCATATACCAAACAGTTGTGAAAAAAGTAATTTTCCAAAGATGGTGAAATTGATGATTAATTATTATTACATAAGAGCATATCCCCAAAACTGGTTTTACATCAAATATCTGATACTCCTTCTTTTTTGAAATTAATGTCTGGAAGTTTCCTTCTCATTCTGCTATATCATTTTAGTTTGTTAAATCACATTGTGCCACCAATGAAACTGCTGGTTATATTAAAATAGCACAGATCAGAGCAATCGAGAAACATTTCTTTGACATTTCCTGATATGCAACAGAACATGGCATGTTTTGAATAAAGTTTTAAAGGCTTGTTCACTCAGATCTTAGTGGGACTACTCTTCTACTTATGTACATGTGCTCTGTTAAATGTCTTAGTCTTAATAGAAGAGGGACTCAGCCCATACTATATTCCATTTTACTTTCTCTTTGGAGTATTTAACTCACAGCCCTAAAGTTGCATAATTTTGCACAAACATTCCTTACATAGGCTATAAGTGTCAGTCCCAAAGCCTACATTCCCTGCAGTAACAGTTGATTTGCATTCCCAAATGCTTCTGTTATATTTGTTATTTTACTTCAGAAACACTGTTAAAAATGCCCCTGTACTGTTCACCCTCATTCCCACCTCATGATCTATTAATAAGACAGGAGTGACTATTGTGTATTTACATGCAATTTCTGCACGTATTTATTAAATTCATGTTCAGAGAGAAACATCTCATTTTAATTCACGTAAGGCATGTGAAGGAGCATGAAGAGCTGAAAGCTTATATCTTATCAGGTGCAAACCTCACTGTGCTCTGCTGTGGTTGCAAGCAGAGATGTAAACAAGTTGACCCTAACTTGCAAAACTCTGCCTGAAGTCCAGAAACACAAATTTCCCAAGTCATTCTGAGGTGGAGGGACATGAGGAGAAGTAGGTAATATGCACAGGTATAACACACTATGGAGAACATCACTGGCCCAGGACATTTTGAGAGGTTAGTCAGTAGCAGACTGCTCTGTCAAGCACTTCCTTTGGATGCTCCAGGAGTAGCAGTGTGCTTGGCATAAGCACGTAGAGAAGACTGCTCTGCAGGTCCTATAAATGGTCACATCCTCTTAGAAAGGCTGTAAGGGTCTTGCACTCCTGGGGAATACACTTACCCACAGACCACAGTGGGTGGAAAGCCTTACTACAAAGCCTTAATACAACCAGCTGTGTAGTGGGACAGTCCTTGAGTCAATACAGCTGGAATTTGCTAGATAGATAAAAAGAGGAGGATTTTGTACTGGAGAAAAGAATTACAGTGGCACAGGAATTACTAGGAGAAAATTAATCTCCTAAGCAAAACAACAGTCCAGAATCACCTTACAGGAAATTCAAGTTTGTAGGTCTCTTTATCAGGAAATAAGTGGGCAAAGAAGTCCCCACAAAAATTGGATTTTCTCCCAGCCTTTTGGAAGTATGGCAACCCTTCACTTCCTCTGCCTTCCCTCCTTTTCCTCAACCTTCATATACTTCTTGAGAGGTAAAGCAGCCAACATGTATCTAAGCCAGTCTCTCCTGGGGACTGAAAACACGATGTGAGCTCTGCAAACAAGAGATAGGGGCCAGTATCAGGAAAGATACAAAATTTGCAAAGAAACTATTACCAGTATACTCACAGACTGCTCTTCACCACTGTACTCAAGCCTAGCATACATTTGACCATTGTGGATATCAAACCAGCCCCAAGGCATACTGTAACTGTAGGCTGCTGCACAATCCAGGATGTATTTAAAAAGTCTTAATTGGCTTTTTCAGGTGTTTTTTTTTGCAGACTGTTTTGAAAAGGTCCCCGACTATGTAAGCTCTGGCTGGAGCAGCACCCAGCCTCCAACAACACTCAACACCTGCACTGTCATTAAGAGAGATATTTACAGGATTGTTTGGAAAAAAAAAAGAAAAAAGAACAAGCCTCAAAATTGTATGAGCCATGCATGAACAGCACCAGAAATTTTTTCTGTGTAAATATGTTTTTCACTAGGCATCTTGACCTCTTTCAGCCTTCCTTTAGTACTTCATCCCCATTAAGCAAAAGCTGAGGGAGGATCTTAGCAGATAATCCCAGAAGGGCTGGTATAAAGATGATGGACATGGGCTGTTCTCAATGGCATCCAGTGACAGGCAACTGGCACAAACTGGAACACAGGAGGCTCCATCTGAGCATCAGGGAATCCCTTTTCACTGTAAGGGTGGCCAAGCACTGGCACAGTTTGCTCAGAGAGGTGGTGGATTCCCCACCACTGGAGATATCAAAAAGTGTCTAGGCATGGTCCAGGACCCCGTGTAGCCCTGCTTGAGCAGGGAATTTGGACCAGATGTACCTTAAAACCTCAGCCATGCTGTGATTCTATGAAGGGAAAGGGGAAAAGAAAGTGTTCCTGAGATAAGCTTTGACACTGGTTTCAAGAAGCTCCTACTTGCAGGGTGAGAAACCCAACTCCAAAAGGTTTCTAAAGAGAGATTGTGAGTCTCCTCTGGTCCTGGTACAACCAGACTCCTAAAATGTGGGTCCTGAACTGTGCAAAGGAGGGAGAGGAAAAGTATGAACAGCAGGAAGTTCTCTGATTATTGTGTGCTAAGCTGTATCTCATAAGGAAAAAAAAAAAATAGCTAAGAACCAAGTTATCAGGAAATGACACTGTATAATCAGTTCCATCAGTTCTATAACAAGTTCCAGATTTGCAAGTGCACTTTCCAACTGTCAGCTTGCTCTTTTCAGCAACTTTCATCTTCTGACAAGCACTGACCACTAGTTGTGCATCATCCAGTGATCTGGTTTCGAGAGGCTATCAGAGCCAGTACAGAGACTTGCTGGTTTATGTCTCTCTCCCCACACCCCCTTAAAAAAATTATTTATAATTTCATGTTGATGGCAATATCTCCTTCTGTGTCTGATTTGTACTAGGTTACTTTTTGCTGTGTGCAGCACTTTTGGTGACTTTCACAGAACTAACCTGGAGATAAAATCAAAAGTAGAGTTAAAATTGGCCTCATTTTCCTTTCAGTAGAGTTGTGCACTTAAACCATGACTCATCATGACTTGCAGTCACACCCAGACCCATGATGAGCTGACTGGCCAGCCTTGAGAATAGAAGGCATTCCAGATAGACACAGCACATGGGTGAAGGTTGGATCCCTCCTCTTGCTGGATCACCACAGTGACAAACAAACTACCAATCACCCTGGTTTCTCAACTGAGGTTCCAGTTTGCTAATGAGTCCCAGAAACCGAACAGCCTCTGTTGTGGGGCATTTTAATGTGCAGCTCTAGACAGAAGTAGATACTGAATCAAATTTTCCTCTGTTATGACAAATGGGGAAACGCACAACCTCAGGAAAATAAACCACCTTTTCTGAAAGCTGTAACAGGAGAGTGACTGTCAAACAGTCAAACTGTTTTCCTGGCAAGTCATTGCATGATCAATACATGAATAGCAGGTTACAGTAAGAACCTTACACTGTGAAATTAAAACTTAGCCAAGTGTTTGAATGCATAGTACTCTTTCCTACTTTTGGTATGCTTTCCAGCCTTAGCCAGGTCATCAAATACATCATTCACTTTTGCAATCATTCTGCTTAGCGAAAGCAAGGTGGGTGATCATAAAGGAGAATTTATTTAAGCAAAAGAGCAGCTTCATAAGGTACTTAAAAAATTATATCATCCTGCAAAAGACATGTTACTTTATGCCAACTCTGAAAACAAATGCAGTTTCACTGTTCTCTATCCTGGCCTTCATATATTTAGAGTAGCCTTCAGACAGCCTAAGTTTAAGTCCTTCAGAAGTTTTCTACTAATAAATGTTAAAATTAATCTTTCTTCAGGCATTAGACTCAAAAAGAAAATACGTTTTATTTCCATATTTTCTTTCAGAATATTTGAACTGCTTCAGTCCAGTGCCTGAAAACCTAACCTTCTGAGTCATTTAACCAGTGTTTTTGTTGTTCATCTGTCTGTCTTGATTGCGTCTGACCTCTGGGATGATTGCAATAGAAAAAACATTCAGTTTTTCTTTCTTTCTTTCCTTCACTATGACTCAACATCCTTCTCCTCTCAGGGGTATGACTACAGTTCATAGGGAATAGGTCCAAAGTTTCAACATTTCAAGTGTCTCACCCACAAATACTTTTGTCATTTAAGAAATCTCAGGGTACCTATTTTTGCAGATACACTGTATATCCCCTGGGTTATAATCTGGCGTGGGGAGGGTTAGCATTTTCCTAGAGGAGCAACAAACCAGTACTCCAGATACCCCCAAAAATGAAATGCTAAGGAGTAGTCTTCTGGGTTAAAACAGTTCAGAGTGAAAGCAATAACCAGATATGTCTGGGAATACAGCACTACCAGCAATTAGTTCTCCTAAACTAAGCATATCAGAGAGGTCATCCCAAATTTCTACTTCAGGAGACTCTCAATAGACTGTATCATTAAAGAAAACAAATGGGTTCTTCCCACTCTAGTAGTTTGTTTTATGAAGAGATGACTCTTTTCCCCAGTGTGACCCCTCAACAGGAGGATGGCACACGGAAACAATGGGGTCTGTTATGCATTTATTGTGTGGTCCTGTGAATGCAAATCCCCAGTCCCCCAAGCATCAGGTGTTTCACCAGCTCTCCCTCCATCTTCCCAAACTCCTGGTGTTTCCATCAGTCCATGTGTGGATATGCGTCTGGCTGGAAACTTAAGAGCCTGCTGGTTTCAGGCTCAGCAGTTTTCTGCTGCAGGGATTCAATTCACCCAAAGCCCTCCCAGGTGCAATCCCACAGCATTCCTTGAAGCTGGAAACACTCTTTGAGCCCTGCATGACACACTCTGGGTTTCCCTCATGTACTTGTGTTTCCTCACAGGGTTCAAGAGACCTAACTGTGTGAAAATGCCTGGTCTGGGCAGCCTGGCTACGGGAATTTCACTTCACCTCCTGAACACCTCTGGTCTTTTCCCAGTTGAATCAGCTCAGGCATTGCTGTCTGACAAAATTACAGCCATTGACAGTGTTTACTCCAAGCTTCCAGGATGACAAATCCATTTTTCATTAATAAATTGTTTCCCTCTTTTCCCTCTAACTTAAAAGTTAAGTACCCTTATGAGACTTTTTTAGCTGTCCTGCTTGCAATTCTCATTCTTTGGTCTTTTCATACAGCTCCCCCAGCTTATCTAAGCAGACCTCTTATTTTCCACAGGTTGACACTTTAAAATTTGTTTCCCATCCTTTTGCCATTGTTTATACATGGTTTATATCCCTTCTCACAGAATCAAAAATAATTCTCATTCTATTCAAGAAAAGAAGTCCCTTTTTTTCCCCATTGAAATGTTACTGCTTAATTTAAGGATGATGGCTTCAAAAACGATACTTGAATGAAAAAAAATAAAAGGAAACAAAACAGATTTAACGAAGACACCAGTTTCCATTTTAAGGAGATTTGATGTGAATATGGACCATATTAGCTGTAGGCTTAAGAGAATCACACTTACAATTGCATTTTAAAAGATAGTTTACTAGAATAGGATTTACTTCTATGTAGAAAGCAATTTTTTCTCATTTTTTGTAAAGAGGGAATGTAAAAATATTTTCCCATGATTAACACCATGCTTTCCCAGGAGAAACAAAAGACTTTTGTAAACCAGAAACCACAAAAAATAAGCATATGTGTTCCCAAGGATTAAAACAGTATTACACACATATACAGCAGAAGACAGTAAGGAAATAAATTGTAAAATAATATATAATCAAAGGTTTCAAAAACCATTTTAAAATAAGAGTCAGTTTTTCAGCTCACACATATTGACACAGCCCTGAGGTTTCAATCACTTACATACATACCACAGTAGCTCTTTGATAGCTAAATTTACAGTTAGAAAATGTTATCTAAACATAGATTAAAAAACAGCTTTTGTGTTTGCAAGTTCACAGGAGGGAGTGGTTTGGCTTTCATTTACTGGAATGTAAAATGGACAAATCTTCTATATGATGTCTACAGAAGTCATATTTGATGTGGCCATGTGTAAAACTAGAAGATGGGCCTTCATACCAGTTTTTCCTAATGACTCCCCAGCACTTTTGCTGTGAAGGGTTCTGATGGCAGCATCCTGCAGAACTACGTGGCCATGGTTTAATCTGGGAGTTATGTCTCTGGCCTAACCCAGTCATACACATTCCCACCACAAAAGCATGGGGCAGGCATCTCCAAAAGGAGTTTCATCACACCAGTCTCAGACACCAGCCACAGAAAGGGAACAATTACCCCATGGAGATGCCTATCCAGTTCTGTCAACTACACAGGGCCCTAGATGAGTAGCTTAGACTAGACAGCTAAATTTTAGATGGCTAAAGAGAGGTGAGATAAATCTCACATTGGGATAGGTCACAATTTACTTCTGGAGAATTTATTAAAGTTTCTATGGTAGGAAACCAGCTTCAGTATAGAAAGGATAAAAAGAGGGAATGAGGGCAGGAGAGAACACACCCAATATTAAAGATGGCCTAAATATTCCACAGCATAACCTGTGCCCTGTAGTCCACACAATTAACCTGCAGATTAGAACACTTTCTTCTCTCTGGGCCAGCATCAATCCACAGACCAGCCAGAGCTCAATAAATCAAGTTACAAACTGGTGGTAGCTGAGGCTGGAGCTTTTACAGTGCCAGAAGCAGTAAACAACACAGAGACAGCTACAGCCAGGCTTCATAAGGAATTAACAACATTTGATAGAATGAAATTTAGAGTCCCATTAATGCCACCAATTATCAGAAAAATAAATCTATTTCTAAAAAGGGGATGTTTTCCTTTGCCGCCTTCTGATGATTTATTTGTTATTATGCACACTAACTTTGTGGGCATTTATCACCTAGGTTTTTATATTGTTTTAAATGTTTAAAACATTTATTATTCATCTGTAGGAAGATGTATGTCCTTGATTTTCAGCTTATATTCACAGATCTCCTTTTTATTGATTTTACTTCTCCTTTAAAGAAAATAAAGACTAGTTTGTTTTTTTTTAATTTATTTTTCCTCTTCTAGTTGTGTCTAATTTCAAAGAAGAAAGTACTTATGCAGTTCTTCAGTCTGACTATGAGTGAAAAGCTATTACACTGTAACTTCACTCCCTATTGTGTGGGAAGTAAGAATTGCATCATCCCTAAGATCCAGAACAGGAGATGAAGATCCCTTCTTGGTGGGTGCGGTCCAAGATTTTGTAGTCAATGTTTCAACCAACGTAAGAGCTCCTCTTGTTTTGATTCATTTCTTCTCTCTTCTGTTTCCCTCTCTTCCCCACAAAAATCTTTCAGGAAGACAAAAACAAAACAAAACAAAACCCCCAAAGCCCTTAACTTTTAGTCTAGTATTAGGTATTTTAAATTTTATGCTTAAACATTGTAAGCATCTCATACTCCTGCAACTCAATTTTTACCATCTAAACAGTTATCTTTACATGTGAGTACCAGGGAATTAGGAATTCCCAACATGTGTAAGAGCATGACAATTACGAGCCATAGAAAACATAAAAAGCAGGCATAGAAATTTTGATTCAGAATACCTTAAGTACTTTGTTAGTACTCAAATCTCAAGCCAAATGTTAGGTTTTGGATGTCATTACCTAATAGCTGTTCTTAAATGTCAATTCCAATAAATTGCTGAGGTTATTTTGTAACACAACTCTTTGTACTGACGAATACATTGACCAATTCATAAATAAAAATAATTACATTCTGCCTTCTTAAAAGGTGAAAGGCCATTAACGAACAGACATTGAAAGAAAATCTATATTAGCCTCTACCAAAACTGAAAGCCTACTGTAAAAACAGCTGAAGAAAGTTATGTGACACTTAAATACAGCGTAAAACAATGTGTCAGAGACTCTACGAGACACAAACCAAATCATTCAAAGGCACAATAAATTGTTAAACCGGGTTAAAACATCTTAACAATGAAATTCCCGTCAGCATGCTTGGCAGTGAATCATTTGCTGTCATTAAACGTTTTATTCAGGAGCTTCTGGAGGAGGCTGCCTTCACCGGTGCCCTTGGATAAACAGGTACGTGCAACTGGGGACGGAAGGAGGGAAGGAAGGGGGAAAAGGCAGAGAAGGAGGGAAGGAAGAGGGAAAAGGCAGGGAAGGAGGGAAAAGGCAGGGACTGAAGAGAGGAAAGTCAGGGAAGGAAGGGAAGGAAGGCAGGGAAGGGAGGAAGGGAGGGCAGGGGCCGGCGGGCGCCGGGACCCGGAGCTCTGCAGCCGCCCGGTGCGCCG
>WEIU01015607.1:162353-220103 GCA_013389925.1 Aegithalos caudatus
GCCCCGGCAGCGCCGGGCACCGGCGGCGGCTTTCCCTGGGCAGTTCCTCGGCGCGGGTGTTGCCCCCTTCCCCCGAGAGCGCTCCTTGCTCGGTGCCCTTGTGCCCCGCTGACACAGGCGTGACTCTCCCACGGCGCAGTTCCCCGGTACTGTGCGAAAGGGCCAGCTCAGCCCCGCTGGGAAGTCGGCGGGAACCCCGCTCTGCCGGGGTGAGGCGTGCAGCTGGTATTTGTTTCCCTTTGGGGGGAGCCGGGGAAGGTCTGCTTTAGACTGTAAACAACGAAATACAAATCCCGTCCGTCCTGTTCTGTGCCGTGCGATCCTTGGCGTGTTTTGGGGCTTGGTGAATATGTAGTAATCGCTAGAGAACAGTTACCCATTTTAGTCTGACAGGAATTCCCAAATCATCTACAACTCGATCTTCCAAATCTTAGTGAACTGAAAAAAGAGGGAGAAAGTGTTCTAAAGATAACAGTATTTGTAGTAAATTTTGACAGACACATTAATTTGAGGCACTTGAGGAAGGCAGTTTCTCTGTGTGAAAAACATCTGGCTGCAGTAATGGAATAATTGCAGTCCAGAAGCACTGTAAGTTAAGGTGATGCGGCATTCAGAGTGCTCTAACATATAGAATCAGTTCTTTAGCCTCGAGTATTACACCACACACCAAGAAAAGGAAGGACTATATTCCTGTCAACATGATGAGCCTGAATTAAACCATCTAAGGTAGACCACGAAATATGATTTGTAATATGAGTTTAAAGATGACTTAAATAGCATAATTACTTTTGGATGCCCTAACTCAAGTGAGTAAGCCTGTGTGTACCTTAGCAAGCTGTGAGGCCCCAAATAGGCCGATTTGCAGAGAGAAACAGTTGTCACTGAAAACTGAGTAGCCACTGTGTTTTTCAGAAGGGCTCCCTTTGACCTGGCTTAGTAAATAAGAAAAAAAAGCTAAATCACTTAGTATTTGAAATTCTTGAAAACTTCTAGAGTATATTTTCCAATTTACTCTAAAAAAGAACCTACTCTTTTTGTCTGGATTCATCTTTTGAAGTGAATGAAAGCATAATAAATGGGGTTTTTGGGAAGTTTGCTTCACTAGCACACTCCTGATTTTAACCAAAATGCTGAAGTACAGCTGTAGCTTCCATCAGCTGTATCTTTGAGTCTATATGTAAAAATGTGAAAGATCTTAATCTGTTAAATGTTTACATGCATTTACACAGGGTTCTAGAATTCTTATGCAAAGAATATTTTGAACACTAATGAATTTGTTGTGATAGAAATGGTCTAGTATTAAACCCATACCCTTTAGCAGATCCTTTGGATCAGGTGGGCACTCTCGTTAGGTGTAATATAGACAGGTCTTTGCATGTGAGTTCTGTAAGTCCCAGGTAACTCTGCCTTATGCTTCAGGGAAACACAGCTAAACAAGTCTCCTTGTCGTGTCATCCCCACCTTTCACTTTTGATAAACTGTTTCTATAAGCACTTGATGGGGTTTCTTTTAAGCACAGTCCTTTCTCCCTGCACTGGGCGTGCTGGTGTGGGGGCAGAGCAGGGCAGTAGGTCAGTCAGAGGGTTCACGTTTGTGTCTGAATGCTGGCATTTCAATTGTCCTGTAGAATTTGACCACTGAAAGTTTCATGGGGGAGGTTTTAGGGAGCAGGAAAAAGCACTGTGGTATTCATAATGTGAGTCCTGTTTATATGTAGTCCTTAGTTAAACCAGAGGTAGCGTGTTAGTTGGTGCAAGTGTGGGTAGGAACAAAACATTGAGTGAGCCAAAATTAACTGCTGAACCAATCATTAAGTTGTGTAGATTCAGCCTACTGTGACCACGGTGGGGATGATGTGTGAGGATCCACCTGCAGCTTTCCCTGCCCCTACCTCTAATTCAGGGGTAAGCAGTCTGGAGAGGGCACTAAAAGCGATGGAAAGGCTTACAATGCTGTAACAAATCATAGGCTGCATCACAAGTCACTCTGTCTCCAGCAGTATGCAGTGTTTGTTGGTTAAGGCCCTCTTAAGGGTGGAAGAAAGTTTTGTTCTTGTTAAGTATGAAGGGAAAATGTAGTATTTGGTATAAATGTGAGTTAGAAGGTCAGAGTGAGGCTCAACTGACCGATCAGCTACTGAAGCTTTAAAAAGGGGAAAGTGTGCTGTGAAGGGTAAATTGACTTTAGAAGCATTGGTGAAATACAAATAAATTGAGTTTAATCATTAAACATACATTGGAGAGTGGGAGAGGTGTAGCCTAGGGTATCAGTAACTCAATGTCTTTAAATGAGAGCTTGTGTCTTAAAGAATATTCAATTGATCTTAAAAATTGTGTTGAGATACATTGTTTGTGAATGATTTTACTTGAACTGTCAACATAATGTTTGTAGGTGTTTGGATTCCAGTCTTGGCCCATTGACAACTACTGTGATAAGTAAATATATGGCAGTTCCTTGCCCTGTTCAGGCTACTTTTAAGGTCATCAAATCACAGAATCCTGGAGTGGTGTTGGAAGGGACCTTAAAGATCATCCATTTCCAGCCCCCTGCCATGATCAGGAGCACCTTCCACTAGATCAGGTTGATCCAAGCCCTGTCCAGCCTGGCTTTGAACGCTTCAGGGATGGGGCAGCCACAGCTTCTCTGTGCCAGAGCGTCACCACCCTCACAGAGAAGGATTTTTCTAACAGCTAAGCCTGCCTTCTGTCAAATTGAAGCCATTCCTCCTTGTCCTGGCAGCCCAGACCCTTGTCCAGAGTTGCTCTCCTGGAGACTCTTTGGGCTGTGGCAGGGGCTCTAGGATCTCCCTGGAGCCTTCCCTTCTCCAGACTGAGCACCCCCACCTCTCCCAGTCTGTCTCCAGAGCAGAGGGGCTCCAGCCCTCAGATCACCCCTGTGTTCTTCTCTGGGCTCATTCCAGAAGATCTGTGTCGTGATGTTGGGGTCCCCAGAGCTGGAGATGAGTATCCCAAAAATAGTTATCTACAGGTCAGCATGAAAGGTCATGTCTTCTGACATCCTATGTCAGATAGGAAATAGTCTCCAGTTTCAGGATGGGAAGACTGGGACAGTTTAATGTGATTTAGTGGAGACCTTTACTTGTGCTACTATCTGAAGCCTGGTCTAGTGCATATATATATATATATATATAAATTGTTTTTCAGTTTTGTTATTATATAGATGTTGTTAGTTCTGATAAACTTGTGCTGTTCTGTTTTCATAGTAATGTTTCTGAAGTTCTTTCTGATTTATGTCTAAGATATTTGCCGATTTCTTTCAGTTTCACATACTGTGAAGAACAGTTAGGGAAACAAATCAAAGTTAAACAGATAACATCAGAAATGGGGTTCTAAATGTAATTTCCAACCAGGATTTTCTTTAACTCGGCAATACAGCTGTTTCACAGTTCTTTCAGCTTGTTCCTTGTGTCCTTCTAAATTAAAGTACATTAAATAGTTAATGTAGTATTCAGCATAAATATTTTGACATATATACTTGTAAATGGATGGTGATAGTCCTTCAGACAAAGTTATTCATGTGGTTTGTTTAATTGTAGCAATGAGTAGAATATGTAGCTCTAAATAGAAAGGTGTTTGTCCTTTAAGCAAAGGCAGGAGTTGAAAGATTTTAGTTGTGTATGCTTTACTTATTCTAAGTGAATATTTTATTCTTTAACGTAGTTCTTATAAAAAAAAAAAAATAAAACCAGTTTTCACTTGTATTTTTGGGGTGTTGTGTTTGTGGTTATTTTAGTTGTTGATAGGTGCTTTGGGTTTTTGTTTTTTTTTTTTTTTTTTTTTTAAGTTCTTTAGAAAGTCTGTGCATTGTTATCTTTCCAGAGTAATTCTTGTTGAATAGCAGCACAACTGAAGGACTGTAAGTGATGGAATTTTTCAGAAGAGTCTCTGAAATCCCTTCAGACCTATTTCATTTTTTAGCAGTGAAACAAACCAAATCCCACAATGTGATTTTTATCCCTGATCCAAAAATTAAACAATTAGTGTCATCTAAAATAATGAGAAACTGCAGAGTAGTTTGGGGTTTGTTTGGCTTTGATACTGATTGTGTCATCCTCTGAGGGAAACTTTTCAAACTTCTGTTCTTTGGAAAATGTCTATGGTTACACAGTATCAATCTCTTTTTCCTTTTAAAATCATAGCTTCTGGAGGCTTGTGACTCTTGGCATTCTCAGGATGCCCATGCTCTCCTTCCTATGTCCTAACTTCTCACAGACCTTGCAAGTATCGAGAAAAAAAAGTGTATATTCAGTTTTAGAACCTGGAAAATAAATTAAGGCTCTTAGCACAGACCTAAGACTTGCCAGACTTCCCGTGATTCTTTTTAATACTTGTGACTTGACAAGAGTCCAAATGCAGTGTTTAAAATTATGCTACAAAAATACAAACTAGTAATTTTTAAAAATCTCATTTATGTAATTAAGCTGTGAAGAATATCATCCAGGTATTGGACTAATAAAGAAGACAATTCAGAATTAATAGCTCTGCTAATAACTGAAGGTTAAATGTGATTTTTTCCAAAAGGAGAAAGTATTGTTCTTGATCAACAAAGCTTGCTTTTTGCTTTTTTATCGCTTCTTTCTTTTGCAGTCTTTTTGAAGATGAAGCAATGAACACGCACACTAAAATGCTTGTTCATTCTTTGTCAGCATAATGTGAATCAGCAGCTATTAACCACTGTAGGCATCTGTAATGTAACTATTTCCTTAAAAGGAGAGATAGCTGGGGGCAAGGACAGAGAGATAAAACTGTAGGAAAAAAGCCTTTGCAGTGTTTTGAATGAGCTGTGCCTGATCTAAACTGTCTTGTTTTAGTAGTAGTAAATAATAAATAGCTGTCCCTTCAGACTGCACATCTGTGTAGGACAGATTTTTTTAAAATAAGCTAAAGTGAATGTAATAGTCAGCCCTAAGAGAACTAATAGAATGACTGACTTGCTAAAACTTACTCAACAGATCAGCATAATAGGAGTAGCACTAAGAGTTTGTTTTCTCCAGGCTATATTTTTGAGGGTCTACAATCGTATTTTCACCAACTGTTGAGGAATTTGAAGTGTTCCAAGAATACAGATAATGTTAGAAGCGTGGTGCTAACTGAACAGAGCCTTATTGTCTGCTAGGTGATAAATTAATCTTGCTAGTTTTATCATTTTGGTGATCACAACTGAATTTACATCTGGGTGTCCAAGTTCAAGCAGCTTAGAGAGCAGTGACAGCAAAGCTGTGTCCTGCCTGGGTTCTGCAGCTTCGCTCTCTGCTCTCTCATTTCAGAACTTCACCAGTGTGCAAATGACACTTACTGTGACTGCTAGAGAGGATTGATATCCAATGTGGAATTGCTGGATGCTTGGTCACTAAAAAAAGACTTTTCTTTACATTTTTGGCAATTTGGCTAACTTTTAGCTGGATCATGTATGGGAATTACAGGGTAGGTGCAGATCAGAAAAACAAACACATGTATACTGAGCTGATTTGGATGGTAGGGCTGCATAATTGATATCTGAGTCTAGGAATAAAAGGTTACCACTTCTTTATAGGAATGTCTGAATTTGATTTATTCACCAATGGAAAATAAGGGGCTTTTGCTCTTTAGAAGACAGCACTGAGCTCACAGGATGTAACTCTGGTAGCTCCAGTGTTTCTGCTTGGCTCTTGCTAGAACCATGGCTTAGTGGAGTTTAAAACTGAAGGACCACAGGTCCATTTCTGCTGGTTTGTTGCCCCAGTTGCTCTTAGGTACCTTAAAATTGATGCTAACAAGGTAGGTTCCTGTGTTTTATTTGGCAATGAGTCTTTAAGACATTGTTAGGTTTGGATCCTAGTTTGGGTTAAATCTGGGTGCCTTTGGATGGGTCCTCTCCAATGTTCAGCTGTTGATAAGGAAATTCCTGGTCACAGGGGCATGGTGAGGTCCTGCTGGATAGGAGTAGCTGCTCTGCAAGGCTTACTGGAGTGCCAGGTCCTCAACCTTCTCCAGACTACTCTGTTCTTCAGGCTGTCTTTTCCTGAATTTGAAAATCCTGTAACTTGCAGGGGAAAAAAGGATTTGGAAGGCAAACTTTGATATGTTTGATATATATCACATATGTGGTATGTGGGGATGGATGCAGCCTCTGGATTTGGTGTTCCCATAGTATCTTGGTGACTGTTAGATACTGGAATTGCATTTTCCAGGTCCTTGGATTTAGCATGAAGAGTTAAGATTGTAAAATGTAATCAGCTGTTTTTCCTGAAAGTCTAAGTATTCAAAGTAGTAAAGGTATGACTGTCATTGATTTCCATGGGTTTCTGTGCTCTGATTTAGTATTTTTAAGGACACTTGAAACATTCAGACTCAGAATGTTCAAAAAGCATTTTGGTAAACGTGTATACACACGTGTGTGGTTTTGTCACTTTCAGTGCCAACTTGATACCTTTTAGCTTCCTTCAGCTCTTCCAGGACACTTACTTGTCCCACAGGATGAGTGCACTCTTACACATTACAATGTTACCTCTTTTACTACTGTTTTTCTTCTGTGACCTAGCAACAACAGTTCCTTATAGCTTTACATGGTTTCAGCCATCATGAGTCTCATCTTTGGAACATATATATATATATATATTTAACTGTCAATGGTGAGACTTTATGGTTTACCTGAGGATCTGTACCAAGTGATTCTTTAAAGCAAAGACTGTGGTGGGAGGAAGTAAAGGATTTTAAATCTACCTTAATTCTCCCAGCCAGCTTGTAAAGAGCAGTGATTGTTACCATTTGAAAGCAATCAGATGAGCAAACCTGCAGCCTATTTTTAAAGTCCCTTACACTCACTGTACCTCAGTATTACCTTCCTGTAATAATGTAATGAATGACTGAATGCATGAGGAAAATGAGCCTTGCATGGGATAGGTATTTTACAATGACTCCTGATAAGGATCTCACTTCGGTCTCTGTACTGTGCACTTAAGCAAATGTGTATTCCTTTTTAAAATGTGGTTGCAGTACTGACTTTCAGTAAGATAAGTATTTATATATTCTTTGGAAATAAATATATTTGTATATAGTCATTTGGGTGTAGAGATGTCTAAATTTACTGAAGATACGATAATTTTGCAGGTAACCGTTGGGCACAGTTTTCATAGTTGTATACTAGTAGGAAGAAAAAAGGAAGTACTTCTCTTTGATAAAGCAGAATAAAGTTTTATAGCTGGTACTTAGGAGGAAATATTTTTGTCCTTATGCAAAACATTATTTATCTCATGATCACTGATAATGAAGACTTGGTAGTAGCAGGCTTGGTTGTGTTCTCAAAGCAGAATTGGACTGATGGTGCTTCAAGTTTTTGTGTAGGTTTTATACTAGTATGTGTGTATGCTTATGTTCAGAGGGTTTTTAATTTTCAATCTCAGAAGTATGAGGTTATTAGGTGTGCAGGGTTTCAGGTAAGAGGAAATTGAGGAATGCTCACAGTGCTAGTTTTCTTCCACTAACTGAGGGTTTGTAGTAAGTTCATGTTGTTACTTCTTTAATCCTTCCAACCTGTGTTATAAGAACTATTTTAAGTTTTGGAAGATTATTTATCTCCATATTTTTGATGGTAATGTCTGTTACAAATATCTGAAATTATATTCTTGCTTGTTTTTTTTCTTTTCTTTTGCATTCAGTCATGTGGTTGGTGGTACCTCCTTTATGAGCAGTGATTTCAGCATAGCCATCTGCTTGTGGAATACTTTTCCAAGTTATCTGTACTTACTTCCAGTTTTCCTTGATTGAAGGTTACTTTTAAAATACAAATAGCATCCTAGGAGCTTCAGGCTGCTTTCCAAGGATATGATTTGTTATTGTTGTTCGTAGTATCAGTTTTCCTTTTTAATACCTGGTTGCTGATGTTAAAAATATTTCTGAGAGTGGAAAAAAGAGCCTGATAAATAATATTTGTAGGAAATTAAGTTATGTAAAATGGACAGAAAAGCCTAGAAGGCCTATCCTCATGACAGTTGCAGCACAGACTGGTAAGTTTAGTTGAGTTATTTTCTCTACTTCATACCTTTTCCCTTTGTCCACCCATTCATAAATAAAACTAATTTTAAGAGTTCTGAGTGCTCTAGAAGAATAGTTATGGTAGAATAGAAATTAAACAGTTTACAGAGGAGATGTACTTTTTCTCTTGCTATGATAGTAAGCATTCTTGTTGTGGATGTGTGTACAACAAATCTAATTGTAGAGAAGTTATTTTGTACTCACACTGCTGTGGACAACCTGGTTGGCTGTTGTGACAGATACTGTCATAAATGTGGTGCCCTTTTTACACAACTGGAAAACAGAATTCAGACATTAGTAAGTTTGACCTCTGTTAGTTCTTAAGCATAACAGCTTTCTACAGTGGTTGCATGTTCTCTTTCTCATTTGATGCTTTTGTTTTCCCCAACATTTTCTGTTTTCTTGTGCTTTACCTTTGGATTTCTTTTTATTGTATTTGACAGTACCTGAATTCTACAAAGATGGAGAGGAATTGAATGTTTCAGTGTAGTGTATGGGTGGTATTTTTTTGGTTTTGCAGGGTTTTTTTTAAAGGGTCTCTTAAAGTTTGAAATGCTTATTAAATGCTGTATTACTTATTATGGATACCTCAAACTTGTCATCCCGTTTAAATTAGAGGGAACATAATTTGGCTGATGAAGTCCTCACAATTAGTAAGTACAGCATTCTGTCAGAGCAAAGTGTTTTAAATGGAGTTACACTCAAACTAAGTATTTCATTCACTTCTCGAGAAACAGAAGGTAGTGTTTCACTGTTGATTTTTTTTTTTTTTGGCAGCTGAAATATTGGAAACTCTCTTTCAGTGTTCCAAGTAGTCCAAGGTGTTTTGAAAGGATGGTGTGTGCCTTACAGAGATAAGTGAGAAGGAGGGTTAACTCTTCTCTGTGTTCATTTGTCTGTATCTGTAGAAACAGAAATAAAGGAGTATTTGTTTTAGCCTTCTGTGCTATAGAAGTGTAATGAACTGAACTGGATATCGGAATTGATTATTTTATCAGGAGAAACCTAAAAGCAGCAGCACATATGTGTTGTCTGAGGGTTCCTTCTTCCAAGAAGATAGAAAAAAAGAAACATTTTAAGACTTATCTTTAACTATAGTCTCCCTCATGAGTTTTGCCTAAGTGTTCACCGGGAATATGTCCTCATCTATAATACTTCCCTGTGTTCCCCACCACTGTGGATTTAGTCTTCAATTTTTCCATTTTGTTCTCTGTTCCTTTTTTGGGTTTGGTTTTTTGTTTTTTTTTTGTTTTTTTTTTTTTTTACTTTGTAACAAATACAGACTTACATTTCCTTTAACTCTGTGTGATGTAAGAGATGAGCAATATAAGTTAGGCTATAGAGCAGTCCAGTTAGGAGTATATAATTTATATTGCACTGGTTACTTCTCATAAGCTCTTATAAAAACAGAATTTCACAAATAGCAGTTCCATAAGGAATTATTTTGTTCCCATGTAAATTGACTGGAAATTAAATACTTCCTGAGTGTAGTGGTTTCACATTTGCTGAATTTTGTTTGCTAAATCTAGTGTGGTGGTTTGAGTGTCATTTTTTGGTGTTTTACACTTGCTGGAGCCCCGGTCCGGGAAGAGGCATATTCCCCTCCTCTCCCCCGGCCTGGGGGTCACCAGTCCCGGCACCTTCCCGGGAAACGCCTGGCCTGGGAGTGGGGAGCCAGGGCCAGCTTACCTCTTCCAAAGCAGAGAGGAAAGAGGACAGCTTCCTAAAATCTTTTTGAATTTAAGCTGTGTGTGACCCAGAGGTGTGCACCTATATTAAATTGGCTAATCTCGTTGTCAATTACTAATTGGTTTTTACCATGCATGCTAAACCAACACACTAAGTTAACAAATCTGTAGTCCTGTTATTAGGTGTATGAAAACATTTAAACTGTTTCCTTCCAAAAACAAGCCCTTTAGGATTAACAGTACATGGTACATAGCACTTCTCTCCACTACTTCTTAGAGGGGAAAGCTCAGGTTTGTTGAACTTTTGGGATTTTTCCCCTCAAAACTTTTGTTTTCACTATACATTTGTACATTCTGCTGGTGAAGTTAGGGATACAGTGTTCCATAAGGGAGCATTACCATCAGATAATGCTGATGTGCTCTGCATTTTGCTGGGGTCCAGACTAGGACTGTGCTGCTATTGCCACTGGAAATGGGGATCTTTTTTCCCCTCTTTCTGTTCAAAAGTTCACGCAAGATGCCTGTGTGCCATGGAAATAGCCTGAGCAGTGAGTAACCAGGAGCACAGCTGGCAGCGTGGTTGCTTTTTCCACAGTGTGCTTAAGTGTGGCCATGCCCTCTGCACTCCCCGTGTTGTGAAAGTTTCCCCACATCTGAAACCTGAGGATTTGCACTGGCTCCAGTTCTATTATTGCTGAGAGCTGGCAGATGGTAACAAGCTCCGTTGAGCAATAGGAGGATGAGGTAGTCCCATGTCAGCTGAAGTGAGTCTGCACAGCTGTGCTCAGTTACAGGAACTCTGGGGTCAAGTGTAATCTGAATGCCTGGTTTGTTAAGGTATAACGTGTCCTAGAAGTACCTTATTTTCTGTGCAGGGTTGCTCCACGTCTGACTTAAGTGGTTTCTGGATTGAGCAAGGGCACTTAATAATCTTTTTTCTTCCCTTTAATTGGAAGAAGGGCTTAATTGAAAGTGAAATACAGTGTAAAGATCAGACTTGGAAGTACTTTCAATATTCATGCTCTCTAGCAGAGCTGCCTTCTCCCTGGCCCTTTTATTTATGCAAATTTAGCAATCTTCAGAACCTTTATATATGAATTATATATTTCAAGGTTTTAAATGTTGTATAACTTGAACTGTTGTTTATTTTCCAATGAATACCTTTATTTGAGAACTTTGTCAGAAAAGAGATGGTATTTCATTGCCAGGTGATCTGAATGATAATGAACCATTGGGAAAGCAAACTTGGAACACAAATATGACGAATCCAATAGTCATGAACAGAAAAGGGGGAAAAAAGTTTGCATTAAGGCAGTTAGAGAATGCAAATTTAAAAACAAAACACCAACCTAATAGAGAGAAAATCAGGGTATTTTACCAATGCCTGATTGGTTGAGCAGACAAAAAAGACTTTTGAAAGAAGACATAACGAAAACCACATAGATTTTAGTCTGCACTAGGTGAATCAGTAAGCAGAAGTAGCTCACATAGTATTTTGGTGAACTTTAGTTTAATACATCTGTTTTATTTTTCTTTACATTTTCATAGAGTTGGAGTTAGAATATACTAATTTCTAAGAGTGAAAGCTTAGATAATTTCTAGATGTTACAGTAAATTTATGTCTTTGACTCAAACTTGGCTGAAGTCCATTTTTTAGTTTATGAGACCACAAAAGCAGCGTTAAGATGTACCTATCAAGGTTTTGGTACCAAAAATGGTCACAAGCATGTATTTGTTTGAAGTACTAATTTGAAGGAGAATTAGACCAGGGCAGTGCTCATGTTTCAGCACCTGTTGGACATGACTTTCAGGGGTACAACTTGTTTCTTTTGTCCCCCAGGTCTGAAGCACAGAAGCATGCTTTCCACTGAGCCTCACGCCAGCACCTGTGATACAGAATGTCTCTAAGTGAGAACACCAGTGTGGTGTTTGCCTATGAATCTTCAGTGCACAGTACCAATGTACTCCTCAGCCTGGATGATCAGCGAAAGCAGGATATCCTTTGTGATGTTACAATTCTAGTGGAAGATCAGCGATTTCGGGCTCACAAAGCCGTGCTTGCAGCTTGCAGCAGTTACTTCCTTTCAAGAATCGTGGGCCAGGTGGATGCTGATCTTATCATCACCTTACCAGAAGAGGTGAGTGTCCCTCCCTTCTGCATTTCACCTGCCAGTGCCTCTAATCTGCTCTGTTCAGTTCTCTTTAACGCTAAGCTGGCGTGACTGAGTTAGACTAGGGGATTGAAGAGCTGTAAGACACCAGCCCACAGTCTGGGATACCAAAAATATTTCTTGAATTCAAGTAGTTCATGTATGTTATATTGTGAAGACTAACTACTGCCATCTTGGTGTAGTGTCTGTTGGTTTTTTGCCAGTGTTTTTATTTTTTTTTTACTTCCATCCCAAATAGAAAATACATAAATGACTACTGCCAAGAGTTGCTCTTCTAGGTCAGTCACACTAAGAATTTTTTAGGGATTTTCTTGTTTGAGCACAGCTAGCTAGAAATGTGTAAGAGAAAGTGAAAGGAGTAGAGTGTTTGTCCACTCTTGATCCTCACAGTTTTTGCAGTATTTCTCCCTCAAATAGAAAGAAGGTACAGCTTTAAAATAACATGGTATTTTTTTCTTTCAGTTTCATTTATGGATGCTACTTATTTGTAAAGCCACTTTAATGTTTTATTAACTACTCTAAGGCTGAAGATATCTTGGCAGCTTATGGATAAACCATCTTTTACATTCTATTTCCCCACATTATAAAGGATGAATTAATGTGGTGGTGTAATCATTAGTAATCTCCAGAGCATATTTCAAATACTATTTTAAGAATTCTTTAGGTAGATCCTAAGAGTTTGCAGACAGTTTAAAGAACTGGTCTCTGTGCAGATCTTATCAACTTCCTTTCATGTGTTGCTTCTTTAAAAGAACACACCAAACAACTACTAAAAAAACCGAAGTAAACAAACTCTCAACTGATTCTTAAATTGAATTGTATGAATAATTCATTATTTTGCTGGCAGAAGGATTGGGTGTAATTAATGCCTTGATACAGTGCTTTATTTAGCACAAAATGCTGCTCATTTCAGTAAAGGCAGAGTATGGACTTGAGTTTGAGTATTAATTGTGGACATACTGCTTTATTCTTCATTTGCAGAGAAGAGGCTAAAGGAAGTGTCATGTAGTTGATAGTGTGTCTGTGGGGTCTGTTTGTGGCTTTCTACTTGATTCCTTAGACGTTTTTCCATGTGTAGGTGATCTTGTGCAGTTTCTAATGAGACAGTTTTTGTTTATCTCTGGATTCCCTGATAGGCAACTGTTGTGAAAACATAAATGTTCAACTAAAATCACTTGCTCTAAAGGGACTGTAAACTGAGAATTCTATTTGGTGTACAGTTTTGGAGTACATTTCTTCAAATCTATGGGAAGAAGAAAGAAGTAGGTAAATAATCATATGTGGTCAAACTCCATTTTTTCAAACTTTTTTTTTTACATCAGTGCTGCATAAGACTAAGTGATTAACAGTAATTGCTCTTCAAAAACTACAATTAAATACCAGCAACATATTCTAGACTAATTAATATAACTTGCTTTGAAACATATCTTTGTGAGGTTGGAATCTAGTTACTGGTTTTCAGCATGCAGCAATATTTTTCGCTTTTAGTACTGCAGTGACAGAACACTTATTAAGAGGTGGATTACAGTGAAGAAAACTGTCACAAAATGTGCATGATAAAATTGTATCTGAAGAATTGTTTCAGAATGAGTTTGACCAGGTTTTCACAATAGAACAAATCTGCTGCTTTTGTCCTGTACAGGTAAATTTGTGTATTTCTCTGCTTAAACCCAAATAGACCATACTACTATTTTTTAAAATTTTTTTTTGTAACAGGTAACACTTAAAGGATTTAGTCCTCTGCTTCAGTTTGCATATACAGCAAAACTTGTTTTAAATAAAGACAATGTGTCTGAAGTTTGCAAATGTGCAGAATTTTTGGGTGTACGCAACATTGAAGAGTCCTGCTTTCAGTTTCTCAAATTCAGATTTTTGGACTTTAAATTGGATCAGCAGGAATGTCCTAGGAAGAAATGTTGCACACAGCGTTGTCAGAAAGCAAACCCTAAAACTGGCAATGTGGATGATGGAGACCTAGAAATAAATTATGAAGTAGAAGCACTTCTAGAAAAGGAATATAGTCAAATACCTGAGACAACGCCCTGTAAAGATGAAGAAAATGCTAAATCATCGCCTATTCTCCAAGACAATGCCAATCAAAACTGTGATCCTGTACATTTAGAAAGGGGTAGTGCTTCCAGCTTATCTTCCCAATGCCCAAAATATAGAAAATTCCAGAAAGCTTGTGGAAATGACAAAGTTCATACTTCAGAGTCCAATTCCAGTATTAAAGACGTTCAGGTACCACCATTTGCAACTTCTCTTGAGAAGGAAACACCTGATAATGATGGCATACAAAAAGCTCAGGAGTGTGTGCCTTTGCAGCTGATCTCAAACTGTGAAGAGACTCAGGTAGAAATGGAAGAAGGGGAAGAAGGGATTCAGAAAAAAGAAGAGTCAAAGAGAGATTCTGTAACTCGGAATACGTCATGTCCTGTGGAGAAAACGGATCTTGCTGCTTTCCCCCAAAACCCTGCTGCATCTCATGGACCCAATACTGTGTCTATTTTACACAGTTGTGAGCAATATGGTAACTTGAATTACAGTAGTATGCAAAACAACACGGTCCTAGCTGAAAAAACTGTGTCAAGTACTGGAGCTGGAAGTGACAAGACTGAAGGTCAAGGTAACCCATCCTCAAAGGTGGATCTGTGCATTAGGGAAGCCACTGACGTCACCTCGGCAGGAGATCGAAGCAGTGTGGAGAGAGAGATAGCAGAACAGCTAGCACAGGGCTTCTGGAGTGATGTCAACAGCACAGATGCCTGTCAGATACATGTACCACCTGCAGTTTCCAAAGAGTACTTGGAGCCAGCGTATTCGGGGAAAAAATCAGAGTGTCCGTGGCTGGGGATCAGGATCAGTGAAAGCCCTGAACCGTGCTCTCAGCGAACTTTTACAACACTGAGCTCTGTCAACTGCCCCTTTATAAGCAACCTTAGCACTGAAGGATGCTCCAACACCTCTGAAATAAACAGTGGAGATTATGTTCAGGGACAGCAAGAGCAGTGCCCCTATAACTATGTCATAAGTTTGGGAGAGGATTCGGAGACCGACACTGAGGGAGACAGTGAATCCTGTTCAGCAAGAGAACAAGAATGTGAGGTAAGAACATCCTGATGTATCCTTTGCTTCCCAGTCTCTTAAGGTCCTATTCAAAAATCTAATTCTGAGTCTTCTGTGTTTTGTTGTCTTGGGTTTTTTTCTGGGGCTGCTTGTTTTAAAAAGTCTGGAACTGAAACTTTAAATAACCATTCAGAGATTTATATGGAAGGTCACTATTAATTCAGGGAGACTGAATTAAAGTATGAAAGTATTTTGGTCAGATACTGAAGTGTTAGATGCTTACATATTAGATCTCTTTAAGTTTTTTTTTTTCTGGAGCAACTGTCAGAAAAGTTTGAGTCTTAAATCAAGGCATGAAGGTTTGTTCTTAGATGTTTTTCTCATATCTGCTTCAGTTAGATTTAAGAAAGTTCTAAACTTCTTAGAACCTTTCTTTAATAGAAAATTATCAGTTTTCTTGGTTTTATTCTGAGCTGTGGGGTGACAGTGGGAGAAAAATGATACTTCAGATTTAATGTGGATTTAATGTGAAGTGAAAATTAAAATTTTAAGCTGGCTTCAGTAGCTGTGTATTTAAGACTTTTTAATAACATCACCTTCTCCAACACTAAGGTTATTTTTGTTTCTCCAACTGCAGTAATTATTTGGTACTTCCTTTCTTTGTTACTGCCTTAGTAGTGGTTTAGGCAGATACCATACAAGAGTAGTCTAATCCTAAAAGATTTTGTGATATACCTGGAACAATTTCCATCTCAGTTCTTAGCATCATAGAATTGCAGTGTAACTCTGCATGATGGATGATTCAGTGTTACAAAAATTCAGTTGTTCTTAAAACATTAGGGTTTTTAACTTTTCAAGATGCAGGGCCTTACTGAGACAACGTAAGTGGAACCTGCCATCCGTACAAAAAGCTGGAATGCCAAGGAAAAGGCCAGAACTGGTTAAATACATTCCTCACCTTTATGTGACAGAGAAAATGGCGTCATTGCTGAGGACAGTGCTCTGGGATTTTTTGATTTTTTTTTTTNAGTAGTAGTCAATCAGAGAAGAGATTTCTCTGAGTTCTTTTAAAACTAAATTCAGATCTTTGACCACACCAAGGTAACATATTCTGCTACTTACTATACTCAAATGTAGGGTTTAAAATAAAGTGTCTTTAGTTGCATACTCAAAAAAACATGGTGATTATTTTGTAGAGGTAAATATGTTTTTCAGTATTAATCAAAGCTTTGTGATCTCAAATGCTTTTGTAGCTCAGGTATACAACAGTAGCAAGAGCCTGGTCCTCTCTTCTCCAACAATAAGAAATAAAAGACAAATATTATAACTTTGGTATTTTAAGGAAATGCCTGCTTCAGATGAACTTTTCCTGCAGGAAAAAAAAAAGCATAGGTATGAAAATGTATGCAGGATGCAGTCTTAATAGCAGCTTTGGGAAGACTTTAGTGAGTCTTGACACCTGTTTAGTACCTCACCAAATTGTAACTCATCTTCTTAGAGTGTATCACCTGCATATTTGATGCACACACAAGTAGCTTTCATCCTACTCTGAATTTGCTTATAAGGATCTACTGTAAATGTGGAAATACCCTTTTGCACCTGTGCCTGAACTCCTGTAGTTGAATCCTCTGGATTTTATCCCATCATGTGATGGTTACGTTAGTTTGCTCTTGTCTCCAAGATGTAGGAAGAAAGATGGGTTGTGTGGTAAAGAATGTTGATGTTTGTGTACATCCACCTTGGATTTACAGCTGTATCTCACATTCTAGGTAAAACTGCCGTTCAATGCACAAAGGATTATCTCCCTTTCCAGAAATGACTTCCAGTCGTTTCTGAAAATGCATAAATTAACTCCTGAACAATTGGACTGCATTCACGATATCCGAAGACGAAGTAAAAACAGGATTGCAGCGCAGCGGTGTCGCAAGAGAAAACTTGACTGCATACAAAATCTTGAATCTGAAATTGAAAAACTGGTATGTATAAATATTCATTGCTCTTGTCTGTCTTTCTCTAAACATCTTGACTGGCTATCTGGCAGTAGCTTGAGAGTGAGGTGGTTTACTGCTTTTTCCACTCAAGCTTAAAAACTTTCAGTCTTGTATAACTTCTTGACAGCAGTTCTAGATTTTTCTGAGCCTTGCTCTAAAGTACACGCATCCTTCCTTCTGTGTTTCCAATCAAATAAAACAAGCATCACAGCATAATTTGTGATGATTGATGTTTCTGAAACCCATAAGCTTTGGATTTAATTGTACAGAATGATTCCCAGCCTCTTATCCTATGCTGGTTTTGCTTCTTCCCCTTTCTTGCGTTGAGATTTCGTTCTTCAGCTCACAGTATTGCTCGTCATCAAGTTTGCAGTTATGCAATTGTTAGTTGTGTAAGTCCTGTTCTTGGAACATATCAACATGGGCTGGCAAACTATTTCCTGAGTCTTGAATGTTAAAAATGAGACCCTTGCAGAAAGGCAGAAGATACAGAAGAACTTGGGAAGTTGCTTGCCTTTTTAGAAGTTGCATCAAGATTGTAGCTGAGGAATTGATGCGTTCAGATTTCTCTGCAGCCATCTGTTAATGTATTTTCTCCCCCTTGAGAAGGCAATAAAAAGATAAATATGTAACTTGAGAGAAATGTAGGTAATATGAGGTCAGGATTATGCCAAAATAGCAATTCAAGAAGATAATTGAGTAGTTTTTCAGGAAAATAAGTCTTTGACTTTTGTCGTCTCAGTTTCATAGTTGGTCATACCATGTGTGTGAACTAGTTCAGTTCTTTAGGACTACTGTACTCTCATCTTGTTCGTGGAGCATTTTAGGCTTGGTGTACCTGAATTTGGTATCTGCATCAGAACATAGAAGTCATGTTCCATCTTTTTTGACTTCAAAGTGAGAAGGAAAATAAAATTAGAGCCAAGTGCTGCCATGGACTGGAAACTTCCTGTGATCATCATCTTGCACTGCATCTACTCCTACTCCTGCAATGAGGAGATAGGCTTTGAAGAAGGCCTTGCAGTGCCATTGAGCTCTGATGACATGACAGAGCAGGTTCTGCTCAATGAAGAAGGTGCTCTGTGAGGAAGGGTAATCAGGTGATGACATTAATGATATTCTTACTGAAGAGAGAAGTTGCATTTCTGACATTTCAGAACTTTTTGCCTGGTTTTGTCATCATGTTGTCATTTCTGTTATGTAACTCTGTCAATATTTTGCAATACTTGGGTGGGGAATTAAAGGTTGATCTGCAAGATTAGACATGTGGTTGTTTGACTCTAATAATTATAAAGTGATATTCTTTTTTCTGTGGACCTGTGCTGGAACAGACTGAATATCTGTTTGACAAGTAACAACACTGTGCAAGGCTTAGATGAATGTTGAGTCTTGAGAGGTGAGGTGAGGTCTGAGTTATGTGAATCATCCTCTAGGCACAAACATGTTCCAGTTGCATTTTTTTTTTTTTTTTCAACTGTGCTGATAAGTTTCTTCAGAAATTCCTGAAAAGGCCCTGTTTGGAGCTGTTGGCCATGCCTGACAGTCACAGATCATCAAATTTGTCTAAGTTGTACGCAAATACAGAAAGATTAAGATCTGTCTAGGCATGATTTCCAGGTGAGTGGAAGAAAAGAGATGTCTCAGAAGGGCTGTGTGTGGTAAATCCAGGTTGCTTCATGCATAATGGCTCCTGCCTTGTTCCTGTTCTCTGGGTCAGTTGGGTCTCAGACCTTTTAGACTTTGATCTTCTCACAGTATCATCTGTAATGTGGCTTTCAGAGGGAATAGAACAGTACAGCTATAATTTAACAACTCTTGACAAGTAGATAATACTCTGTAATACCAACTGGGAAATACCTTCTAATACTTTTCTACCAAGAATTCCTCATCCTGGTTTTCAGTATGTGCAGCATATTGTCTTATATTAGTTTCTACTTGGTGCTGCTTCAGTTTTTGTCTCTCTCAGAAGATGCTTGTGGTGTGTTTCTTGGAAGAGTCCTATATTTGGAACAGACTGACCCCTGCCTGACTAGAGGCTAGAGATGGACAGCTGGCAAGTAGCTTTGCTGACAAGCATCTTGGGGCCTGGGCAGACAGTAGGCTGAGCATGGATCAGCAGCATGTCCAGATGAAAAAAAAGCCCTCAGTGTCCTGGACTGCATGAACAGGAGCTCAGCCCAGTGTTGGAGGGCAGTGCTTGTTACCTGTCTGGGCACCTGTAACACTGCTCTGGGTTTTTCACCCCTCCCAGTTCCAGGAGCACTGCCAGGCAGGGGGCAGGTGAGGTGAAGGTCACTGGGATGGCCAGGCCTGAAGTACTTCTGTGGTGAGCAGCAGGAGAAATGGGGCTTCTACCTGGAAAAGGGATGGGGAGACCTAATGGCTTCCTGCCCTTATCTGTGGGGCAGTACTTGAGGTTATACAGCCTCTGGTAGTGGAAGATCTTCAGCTTCCTGGAGGGAGTACTTGACAGCAAGAGAACAGGAGACATGCTCTTAAAGGGAGGATTGCATCTGAATATAAGGAAAGGTTTTTTTCTTCCAGTGGGGACAGGCAGGCAGTGGAGCATCACCCTGAAAGGCTGTGCATGCCTTGTCTTTGAGGGTTTTGTGGCATGACTGAGTGGAGCCCTGAGCAGCCTGATCTTACCTGATCTCTGACTTTGTTTTGAGCAGCAGGTCAGACCACAGACCTGCTGAGGTACCTCCCCTACCAAGTGATTCTGTAAAATTGGAAATCTTATGTTAAATTCTACTTACACTGAAGACAAATATTGTTCAGTGCTGAATCTGTTATCTGGGAGAGTTACATTTGATCATGTCTCTTGATCTTCTGTACTGATAAAGTCTTTTTTTTACCTCCCACATAGCCTTTGCTTATTGACCTTTCAGGTGAATCTGGGTGTTCTTCTCAGTCACTAATGTTCTGTATTTGAGAATACACAAGGGCTACTTAAGGAGATGTTGACTTGTGAGAAACAGCTCTTTCAAGAGACCCTGTGTATATTCACATCCCTTATACTTTCTCCTGTGCAATGGGATGACCCTGCCCGAGCAGGGAGGTCAGACCAGACAACCCACAGTGGTCCCTTTCAACTTGACCCATCCTTGGTTTTTCACTTCAAAACTTTTTAAATGAAGGTGCTTGCCAGGGGGAGCAGACTAGAGGACACCTGGTCTCAAGAAGCACTACTTCAGTGAAGATTCTGTAGCTGAGGAGGAGGAGGATGTGTCAGTGCTCCAAGAAAAATGTAATTGAGATCTTGTTATATGTATTATAGCAGGGTGAGGTGTGTGAGCTAAGTACCTTCTTTACCAGAAGATTCAAAAGAGCTCTCAGTTTATTATAACCTCAAAAGTAACTGACAGTAGTTTATAGTATTAGTGTAATGCTGATAAAATAAAACAATAATATTTAAATGTATTAACCTGTGAATAGCTTCAGAAGGGGGTGAGGAATTTATGCTAGAATAACTATTTCTGAATGTTCATGTTTGTTTTAAATAGCAGTCCAGATAATTTCATTAGTCCATAATACACAGTTGAGTGCCTCTACATACCCAAAAGGTATTAGGTGATCTGGCTAACAGAATGGGGAAGATTATTCCGATAAGTATTAAAAAACACCTGGAGGACAATGCAGGCATCAGTCACAGCCAGCAAGGCTCCATGAGAGGAAAGTCCTGCTTGTCAGGCCTGATTTCCTTGTATGACAGGGTAACCCACCCAGCTGATCTAGGAAAGCAGTAGATGTAATCCTCTTGGACTGCACCAAAGCTTTTGTCAGGCTCTCCCAGGATCCTTCTGAACAAAATGTCCAGCCCACAGCTGGATAAACACATCACGTGGTGGGAGGGCAACTGGCTCATGGGTCAGGAACAAATGGTGACAGTGACAGGGTGACATCAGGTTGGCACTGGCCCCTGGTGGGTTCTGCAGGGCTCCATCCTGAGGCCTGTGCTCCTCATCATCTTCATTAAGGACCTGGACACAGGACTCAGTGGAACACAGGGTAAGCTTGGCATTGACACCAAACTGGGAGGAGTTGTCAACTCCCCTGAGGGCAGAGAGGCCCTGCAGAGAGACCTGGACAAATTGGAGACTTGGACAGTCAGAGAGGCCCTGCAGAGACACCTGGACAAACTGAAGACTTGGACAGTCCCCAGCTGTGGGAAGTTTAATGAGGGCAAGTGCAGAATTCTGCTCTGGGACAGGGCACCCCTGGCTGTGTGTATGGACTGGGGAATGAGAGACTGGAGAGCAGCTGTAGAGAGAGACCTGGGGTTGCTGGTCCATGGCCAGCTGAACATGAGTCAGCAGTGCCCTGGCAGCCAGGAGGGACATCCATGTCCTGGGGGGCATCAGGAACAGCATGGCCAGCCAGGCAAGGGAGGGAATTGTCCTGCTCTGCTCTGCACTGGGGCAGCCTCACCCTGAACATTGTGTGCAGTTTTGGGCACCATGGTTTAAAAATTAAGCCATTGGAAGAGTCATAAGGATGGGGAAGGGTCTGGACGGGGGGAAATCTTATGAGGGGTGACTGTGGTGTCTGTTCAGCCTGAAGAAAAGGGGAGACCTCACTGAGGTTTTCAACTTCCTCAGAAGGGGCAGGTGCCAATCTCTTGTCTCTGTGACCAGTGACAGGACTTGAGGAAACAGCGTAAGCTGAGCCATGGGAGGTTTAGGTTGGATATTAAGAAAAGCCTCTTCCCCCAGAGGGTGGTTGGACACTGGAACAGATTCCCGGGGCAGTGGTCACAGCACCAGCCTGACAGAGTTCAAGAAGCATTTGGACAAAGTTCTCAGGCACAGGGTGTGACTCTTCAAGTATCCTGTGCAGGCCCAGGAGTTGGACTCAGTGACCCTGATGAGTCCTTTCCAGTGTGGCATGTTTTATGATTAACAGCTGCTCCCAGTATGCTGACAAGTAGAAATTTATTCACAACGTCCTCTTTCTACTAATTTTAGACAAAAAAGAACTGGCAACAACTGTTCCTCTTGCCAAATGCTGCCTAAACTTAATCAGTTCTTTCAAAAAGAAGTTGTAGAGGTTGCAGTATGAGGTTACTCTGCAAAAAGGGGATGTGAGGAGGAGTGAAAATAATAAAGCTTTCAGGGAGCGAATTGACATAACAGTTGTAACACATACTCCCTGTGATTAAAACTTGAAAACTATTTAAATCTTTGTGTGTCTTCAAAACTGTATGTTCTTTTAATGAATTAATTACAAAATTTAAAATGTGTGTGTTTCGACATGTTTGGATTTGGATTCTTTGTCATTTTCATTCAACTTCTTCATGATGGTCTTTCTTGTTCCCTGTCCTTCTTTGCCATTTCCTCATTTTTCTTTATTCAAAAAGTTGCTTGTTTCCATAATTAGACTTCTCAGTAAGCAGTGTCTTTTCATCTTTAGCCAATTCTATCAGAAGCCTCAGAAAAATGCACACCATTGAAGCAAAAAAATAAGCTTAATACAGGCTATTTTTTTTTTCTACTTGATATTTATTAGTGAGTTGCCATGTGCTTGGACAATCCTGCTACATTATCTCTAGGTTGTCAGATCTTCAGCACATCTTTCTTTATCTTTCTTAAATTTTCTTTCTAATTTAGGAACTATACTTAACTCCATTGTTTGTCCTATAGTGGATTTGGAACTTCTTGAGAATGGAAGTTACTTTCACCTAGTGGAATAGTATAAATAATTAAAATGTGATGTTTGATTTTTCAGCATTTCAATTTTAAAATACAGATCTCTATGAAGACAGCTTAATCTTTTGTTGACTCATTGGTAATGGTTTGTGTTACCCTGTAGATCTAATGTTTCAGGAATATTTACAGTAAGTGCAACTATGTTTAATTTGTTCAGTAACTCCAAATTACTCCTTTTTCTGCCAGCATGAGTTTGGAAAAAGCTGCATATCTGAAAAATCACATCAAATAGCTTAGCTGATGATGCTTCCAGAGAGGTTAGGATTGGCCCTTTGATACATGTTCAATTGTGTTGCTGCTTACTTTGTTAATGCCAAATTAATTCTGTTGCAGCAGACCAGAGTATTTAAAGTCATGTTTGAGCTTTGATAGGAGCTTAAACCAGCTCTTACATGTTAAAATGTAGACTAAAATACTGTTTTTCTTTTTGCAGCGAAATGAGAAGGAGAACTTGCTGAAGGAAAGAAACCACATTTTATCAACTCTGGGTGAGACAAAGCAGAATCTGACTGGACTTTGCCAGCAGGTGTGTAAGGAAGCAGCCTTGAGTCAAGAGCAAATACAAATACTTGCAAAATATTCTTCTTCAGATTGTCCGCTCTCCTTTTTGTTCCCAAAAAGAGAACAAACAGCACCATCCGATAGTGAGCTGGTGGTCGCAGCATCTGTAGAGTCAGCAAACGGCATTTCAGGTGTCACAGCTCCAGCTGAGCAGAGCTCCTGTTACCAGTGTGTCAAGAGCGCCTGTGAGGCCACCTATGATCCAGTGCAGGAACTGCATCCAGTTCCTGCCGGAACAGTGGAGCAGGCGTCGCTCGTGGAGCCCTGTGGACAGAGCAGTGGCATCACAGACTTCTGCCAGCAAATGACTGACAAATGCACTACAGATGAGTGAATCCCTCCTTCCCACTGCCAGCCTCTCAGCATTGCAACTACAAGTGGGATTGAGCATTGTTGGAAAGTAATTTACTAAGTGAGAGAAAAGATAAAAGTTTAATCTTTTGAAACTATATTGACAATTACATGGTCAACATTATTACCTGGCAAGCTTTGGGTTTGCTCTGTTTAGCTCAGAACATAATTTGTATGTGTTAGCCTTGGAGCTTTTTCTATGTGGTGATGCCAAGGAGGGTTCAGGAAAGCTGTTGGAAAGTACAAACTCTATTCACAGGTGCTTATTTGTGAGGAAGTTTTGTTCATGTATAAAACAGCCTACTCTGATTTATGCCATAGTACTTAATGCCACTCTGCATTTTAAGGAAAGCCTCCTGACAGCTGTTTATGCACAATGACTCCTATACCTGGAATTCTTCTAAGACTTCTTTTTTTCCTGGTAGACAAACCTTAAGAAGCATATATAGCTCTGTAAATGTTCATTTTGTAGATGGGCTAAGTAACATGACAGGGTGAGGAGATTCTGGAAAGTGCACTCTGGAAATAGCTCCTTGCTTCCTGCTGTTCCCCTGCCTGTCCCAGAGAGGACTTTTACTGAATTAAAGCAGTAAGCTACTACTAGTAGTAGAATTGATTAGTAGTAGGCTTTCATTGAGTAAGTGCTTTTGTCTTATCTCTCTAGTACAGAACCAAAAGAGCTGGAGCAGCAGAGGTGCTGCCACACACTGCTCTCTCTAAATTTAGTGGGAGGAATAACAACTGCAAGGCAGACATCTGAAACTGGTGCAGTTCTTGGATGAGTGTGCATTAGATCCTCTGGCATCTGAATCCCATAGGCTTATTAAAGCTCACTGCTGTATTGTGACTTCCTAGCACCTTTGAGCTTGCTGCTTGTTTGTGGCAAGTTGGAATCAAAAGTATTGTGAAAGTCTAAGGACAGACCTTTTTTTTTTTAAGGTATTCAGGCGCCACATTTTTTTCTTTCAGTGCCTAACTGCCTAAAGCAAGTTACAAATATTTGTTCTCTGATCACTGGGACCAGTAAAGTTCTGTTTCAGAATCAATCTTCAGGATACTTTATGGCTAAACCTGTAATATATTTTCAATGGCTTGTGCTATTAGCATAGATATATAAAAAGTTTATTGAAGAAATGAGCTGGAGATATTTGCTCTTACTTTGTGAAGGAGAAATTCAGCTACTGAAAATAATCCCCATTTTCTAGATTTTTACATAGCAGTGGATGCATATTGTATACCAATGATGCTTTGTTATTTAGATGTTATTCTCACACCAGAACTAAGTATTGAACCTCACCACAGAAAACTTTGGGTTTGCTGGTTTACAAAACATGAAGAATCTTGTACAAGCCAGTGGAATTCTTCATTTCCTACCTCAGAATGTGTATTAGCTTTTTGTGTCTTTGTGTGCATGTACAGTAGGCAGCAACTGAGCAAAGGCCCTTGTAAATACTGCTGTTCAGTTTTACCTTGCAGTGAGACAAAATTTGTTCTTGGCAAGGCTCTGGTTTTTGTTTTTTTTCCTCTCCCCCATAGGTAATATAGCATTAATAAATACAGTAAGCCACTTATTTAAAACAAAAATTTTAAATTTGACAGATTTCAACAGGACTTCTCATAACCAGCACGTAACACAAATGACTATACTACCTCACCTATGGGACTGAAAGTTGATTCAAATCTCTAGTGAATCCTTGGATTTTCGTGATATATCATTACTTTTTGAAGGGAAAAAATATGCTAATGGAGCATAGCTTGTATAAATCACAATGCTTGCAGTAATTGAAATCCATAATTGAAATAAATACTACACGGCATACATCATGATAATTGAATTGAAATTCTTTTAAATTACTGTCATTGAGATATGATCCTGTATATGTATTACTTTATGAAGCTCTCTGGGCTTTTTCTCCAGTTTCTGTAGATTCCTGGTTAATTTGATCCTGTCTCCCTCCCAGGCTGCCACTCTGGGAAGCATTTTGCTCTTACGTCTCCACTTCATTTAAGGAGCAAACCAACAAGAAACAATCAAAACCAGAATTCAAAGCCCAAACCTCTACTGTTCATAACTACTATCACTTTTAAAGCTGGTGATATTCTGAGATGACGTGGACAATGGCATTAAAGCATTGTCCTAATAGTGCGCATAGTTGGCAATAGAATTCCTTGGGGTAAATCCTTGTTATGATAAGGTGGAGCATCTTTGTAGGGAATGGCTGGCTGGGAGCTTATCCAGTGGCCCAAAGCCCTGACACACTTGGCTGCAGATGTTGGAAAACAAGGTCAATGATGACCAAGTGTGAGGCTGGAATATCCCTAAAGAGTTGTGCTCCACTGCTGCAGTCTGGGAATCAGCCACAGCCTGAATTCCATATAGCTGATGGTGGAGGGATTCCAGGGCAGGAATCATGGCATTGACCTATGATAAAAGTAACACCATATTTTTAAACCTGATAGGAACTTGATGAAGTTTGAGGGTAGGTTTTTGCCTGACCAGCTGCATCTATTTAGTTTTTAAAATATTTATTTAATACCATAGACCTACAAGTTGCATGTTGACTTCTATAAGCCTATATCATCAACTTGCAAATGTTACAAATGAATGACAATTTTATGATACAGAATTCTCAGGAAAATGTTTTTGGCGTTTGGGTTTTTTTTTTTTTTTTTTTTTTTTTTTTTTTTTTTTTTTGTTCCAGGAAAGAAATACTCAATTTTGAAATTGTAAAATACTTTGTTAAAGCATGTTTTAAAATACTTTGGACAGACTATCTTAAAGCCATAAGGGTATGATGGCATGCAGATTGTAAAATAAACAGATAATTACAACAGTTGATTTTGTATTTTTCATAGTTCAGTATTTTCTAAGTCTACAATAAAAACCACTATCCTTTCTACAAAGGCTTTTCTATTTTGTCAAAGTCTTCTGCTGTGAAAGTCTTTACTGGTGCATTATTCATTTATGTAGTACTGCTCAAACAGTTCTGAAGATGGTAGCACAGTAGTCTCTGTATAGTTTATGAGTTTAACAAGCCCAAACCACTGTCTTAGGATTCTTCAGACAAAGCTGAAATCTAGTAACTTAGAGAGGTAATTTTACCAAAGTCAGGTATCTACTGAATTACTCATGGTATTTCCTCAGTGTTGTGTATTTTGTTCTATTCATTTTCTTTTTTAATTGCATATTCTTAAAAACGTGAATATTCTTCTCAACCTACTGAGATTAAATTTGCCATGTGGAAGATGTAGTTTCATATGAATGTCAGAGCCAAGACAGGCCAAATCTAAAATAAAAACCCTAAAAATGGTTAACAAATAAGTAGTGAGTGAGAATAATGCAATACAAGTAAGGTAAGTTGAGTATATCTTGTTAACTTGAGAAATGACATTTAAGGCTTTCTTGATATATGATAATAGTCTAGTAAGAATTTTAAAGGTATGAAACCTTTAACAGAGTTTTCTGATTTTTTTACAATCTACTGTTTCATATTCGATGGGAGAGACTTGAGAAGAAGCAAGACTCAGCAATCAAAATAGCACCCCAGAATATATATTGTATAGATTCAACTTCATGAACTTGGTGAAAGCTGTAAGTCTCAAGCTTTCAGGTGAATTGCCATGATTTTGTTTGTTTAAAAGTATTTGGTGGTGAGAGAGACTCAAAAGTTATAAATCATTGCAATTTTATATCTCAGCCCAGTGGTGCTAAATCAGACTGTACATTTCATGTCAGCCTGGCAACATTTGGGACTTTGTCAGGCAATGATCTAGGAAATAAGGAAGATTTTCAGTGAACAGCCTCTAGTGGTTCTGAGCTTTCATTCCTGTTACTTTGCCTCGTGTTAAAAATACACTTGATTTGCTTTAATACAGGATCCACTGAAGTCCTTCAGGTGGAGCCTCATCAGGCTGCACTTATACAGGCCTGTCAAATACTTTTAAGTGGCAGCGAAAAATGGTGTATTGAATCAGCATGTGAAGGTAATTTAAATGCAATGTTACACCAACTGTTGGTTGGTATAGTTACATAATTGCTCCTTGTAATTGCAACTACCCATATTTACAACATTTACTCGAATGCTGGATAATCAGCTAGCAAGTGTGTGAAATTACTATTTGTAACAAAGTAGAAGGTTAAAAACCGGGGTACAGGTGCAGGGATAAAAGACAATAGAAGTCACAGGATCCCCAGATTTGGATTAATAGCAGACCATGGGAGTTTGGGGAATATGACTGACAACTGTCTGTTGGGCTGGTCTATTTTTCACACGTGGTGTTTGAATGTAGGAGTCTTAAAAGGTACACATAATTTTCAGACTCTTCTTGTGGTATCTGAAATAAACCAGATCTGCTTACGCATAAAACCAAGAAACTTTGCTAACGTGCATCTATCCAGATGTTATCCCAAAACACCTGTGCACCTGTCATTATTCTCATTGAAAATCTGTCCTGTGACTTGTTTCACAGGCTTTTACAAGGACTTTAAAAACACTGACAATTGCTGTGCTTTTTTGTCCTTTCTTTTCTCCTCCCTCTACAAGAATTACAGTAGACCTTTTACATGCAAATCAAAATGGTGGATAAAAGGACTGAATGAAATTCTGTGCTTTGTGTTATACAGAATACCAGAATTTGTCTTGGTCTTCCCAGTTATAAAATCTGTTTCAGCTTTGTGGTGGACTTACAGTACTTCAAATTCTTACATGGGAATCTGGACTCTTGGCTGGGTGAAAGTCTCAGACTAATGGGCAACAAAAGAAGGGTGTGTGGGGATGTTCTTTTGCAGGTTTTGTCCTTCAGGTGTTTCCCTTCTGCTACATCCCAGGCTGACATGAACTTAGTGTAGCCACTCCTGTGAGTTCAGAGCAAGAGACTTTTAAGTAGAACAAGTGCTGAGGCCTGTGTGCCCTTGGAGATGCCATCAGAGGGTACGTGGGTGTTCAGACCAGCTCTCACCATCCATCTCTAGTAAGGCATTAGGGACAGAACTGGGAGCTGCCTCTGCCCCAAAAGGCAGAGCGTCGGTGTTGACCTCAACAAGTAGGATTTTGTGTCTGTGTGTGACTGCCTTTGTGAACTCTTCATGTTTACATGTAGTACTATGCAGTTCTTTTCTAGGTCTGTAGAAGGCAAATTAATCTCTTGCATTAAACTTCCTTATGCCTGCTGTCATTTCAAGTGAGGGAGAAAATACCCTGATGTGTGGTGGGCTCCTGAAAGAGGATGATGGTGCCTTTTGGGGGAAGGAAAGCACCTGGCCACAGTATTGGGGTGGAGGTGATTGGTTGCCCAGGGAGGTTAAGGCCAGCAACATCTTTCTCTCTCAGCATTGTCTGTGGGAGCAATCCCCAGTGCTATTCAGTTTTGGGGGTGGTATCCAAATTTCAGAGGTTGACTTGTGAAGGAGGATTCCATTACCTCTCCTTGGCAAGGAAAGCACCCAGCTCCTGAGTTGGTAGTGCAGATTTGTAGGGTACCTATGGAAATTCTTGGCCAGGAACAACTTTCTCTCTTGGCACTTTTTGTGTGAGAGCCATCCCCAGACATATTTTGGAGGTGGTCTCAAGTGACAATACTTCCCATAGGAAAGAAATATAACTAACTCCAATGTTGGTGCTGCAGAGAAAAGACAGGGGAGGTAAAGGCCATCAATAGAATTTTCTCCTGGAACCTTATGTGTGAGAGCAAATCTTGAACATACTCAATTTTGGAGCTCAGCTGCAAATTCCAGAGGTGGAATTCTGAAATAGGATGTCACTACTTTTCTTTGGGAAGGAATGCACAATAGTCTCAGTGTTGATGGGAATTTCGTTTTGTCCTGCAAGATCAAGGATAGCAAACCATCAAAATAAATCATTTACTCCCAGTCTTCAGATGACAACATCCCCTATTTGGTTACCACCTCCAAAAAAGAATCAGTCTGGGCTTTGAGCCCAAATGAAAGGTGCCAGGCCAGGAACCTTGTGCTGGCCTTTGCCTCTCGTGGGCAGCCTCTCATCTGCACCACCTCCATGGAGATTCAGTGCTTTCCTTGAAAAGGTGAATGTGCTGCCACAAATTTTAGAATACTGCCTCCAAAACTTAAATCTGAGCACCATCATTAAAGACATGCAGGGATTGCTCCCAAACAAAAGATGCCAGAACACAAAGCTGATACTGGTCCTTCTCTCTCCTTGGCAGACTGTCATCTGCTCCACCAATATTGTGGCTTGGTCCTTTCTGCCCAAGGAAAGGCAGTCTTGTCCACTTTCTGGGGCCCACATCCAAGACTGAAATAAAACCTTCAAATCTGAGTAGGTCCCAAAACTGAGGCTATACAGGAGGCCCCATGAAAACAAACTGTTACTGGCTTTTAGGTCTCCTGAGGAGCCTGTTGACTTCAACCACCACTGGGGCTACGTGCTTTCCTTCACAAGGAAAGCTCCTACCATTCAATTTTTGCAAAATTTCATGCAAAATTGAAATTCAATCTTTAAAACTAAATAGGGCACAGGATTACTCAAAAAAAAAAAAAAAGTCTCAGGAAGAAAGGTTTTGCTGTTGTTTACCTCACCTGGGCAGCCTACCAGCTATGGAAAAAACACTGGGGCAAGGTGCTCTCCTTTCCCAGCAAGGCTGTTTCACCCTCTTTCTCTCTCCCTCCTACAAATTTGGATGCCACTGCTCATTCAAATACATCCAGGGAATGATCCCACACAAGAGGTTCCAGAACAGAAAGCGGGAGCTGGCCTTTTCTCTGTGAGGCAGCCTCTCATCTGCAGCTGCCACACTGGGACACAGTGCTTTCCTTCTCAGCTAAAAGCACAGTCATCCTTTTTCAGGAGCTTACAGCCAAAATTTGCCTACCACTCCAGTACTGAGTTTATCCTAGGATTGATCTGAGAGAGAAAGGTGCCAGGACAGAAAGGCCTTTACCTTCATTGGGCAGACAATCATCTGCAGGATGCATTTGTTTATAGTTCCAAGGAAAGATAATATGTTTCAAGTTCAGGACACCAGCTCTGATAAATGGATCCAAGCTGCAAAGGGAAGTGTTGCTGGTCTTTACCTCCCCCGGGTAAGTTATTGTCTCCTACTGAAATACCTGCTCTAGGTGCTTTCCTTCCCATGTAGAAGAACTGTTGTTCTCTTTCAGGATACCTCCTGCAATTTTGAATACATCCAAGGGGTGCTTGCACAAAAAAAAAAAATTTAGGACAGAAAGTTCTTGCTGGCCTTTACCTCCTCTTGAAAGCTTGTGATCTGCACCAGCAACACTGGCACTATGTTCTTTATTTTCAAAGGAATGGTACTGTCACTTGGTTCCTGGACCCCACTTTGGAAACTTCAGGCTAAGCTCATAAATTGAATATGTCCAAGGATTGCTCCAACACAACAGGTGCCAGGCTAGAAAGCTGTTGCTGGCATTCACCTCCAGTGGGCAGCCTATGACCAGCTTTCAAAAACACTGGATCTCCATGTTTTCCTTCCCATGGGACAGCAGTCATAAGAGGGGTGAATGCTACTAGAGCAGGATGTAAATTAAGGGTTGGAAATGGAATCTGAGGGCCAGACAAACTTTTCTGTCCTGGCACGCTGCTTTTTGCCAGTACTGGCAATTTCAGCTTGGGATGTGCACACTTCATTGCTCCTGGAGAATCAGGACATTTACCTCCTTTCCAGCTCCACTGCCGCCATCGTGTGGAGCTGAGCAGCCACGATGGGGAAGGTAAAAGACACCACCAGCTTTTTGTTGTGATACTGTTAGCGTGGGAGCAGTTAGTAAACAGTTTGGGATCTTGGGTCTGCTAGAGGGAAAGGATGTGATGTACATAGTGAAGGAAACTGAACAGCACCAGGGTGTGCACAGGCTGCAAGTGGAAGGTGATGCCCAGCCCTTCCTTTTTGTTCTAGGATCTTACTCTGGGGGATTTTGGAGATTTCAAATTGGGAGGTGGACTCACAGGACTGTAGGAGTATGAGACCTACGCAGAGAGGGGAAGAAGAGTGCATAGCTCCAGTGTTTGTGGTGCACTGCTTGGCAGTGAGGAGAATGGGCAGAGCAGCAATTCCTTCTTTACTGGTGCATTTTCTGTGAGCTGTAGCTATTTAATTTCCTGTATCCACAGCAGCTATCCCAAAAGTCAAATTATGTCTAGTTGGGTCCTTGAAATACCCTCTCCTGAGGTAATCTATGCCCAGGATGTCCAGGGCCTCTGGGCCAGTCACAGTGGGATGATTCTGCCATTTGCTGGCAGTCAGGCTCACTGCAGCTTCCAGCACAGTCACTGTTGGGATCACTCTGTCACCCCAGAAATACAGAGGATTCTTCCCCTACATGTCTTGATGGCATCAGGGTACTTTGTGCACCAGTGCCAGTTAAAGCCTTATATTTGTGTTAGGCCACTGGATCCACACAGTCCAATAGCTCAGATTGTCCCTTTCCTCCACCTGGCAGGAGACAGGGCCCTTCTAGTTCTGGTCATGGTATGCACTGCTCACTTGTAAAGATGAACCTTTAAAGAGGATCAGAAGTAACATTAGCCCTCCTATGGTGTCTGAGGCCTTGCCCACAGGAGACTGGAAAAGCATTTATCCTTGAGGCATTTCCTCAAGGATGATGTTCTTCCCATCAGCTCACATAGCTGTGCTGCCAGGGCAGAGGTGGGTTTTCCTTCCCACTCCTTCATGTTCTCCCCATAGTCATGCAGATAAAACCACGGGTTACTTGTGGTCTCTTTCAAGCAGAAGATTCCTGCTCCTGATAGCAGAGACTCCAGGCTGTAGTGGTGGGGTGTGGGACACTTCTTTTAATCACTAGTAGTCCTCTTTAAATTGCTGCAGGTCCTTGGACAATCTTTCCATGGACAAGATGCAGGCCTGGGGGGTGGGGGGGCGCAAAAAACCCCACTTCATATAGTTGAAGTTTGATAAGATTTGGTAACTACTCCTTATTCTTCTTCTTTCCATGACATCACTGCCGATGATGTGGCATATGTGAGAACTTCTGCCACACGGTTTGTATACACTGGACTTCATCTGGATTTACAGGGCACTGCTCATCATTTGAATCCTTACAGATTATCTCCAGCACAGCTTATTCTCTCCAAGATACCGGGTATCTTGCTCCATGGTGTTCCACTTGTCTCAGTGCACTACTCCATCATGCTTGAGAGAATGCCTTTCCCTCAGGCTTGACAGGAGTTGCCTTCAGAGCATGAGTTTTTGTCCTCTTCCTGATGCCCTCGTCAATGTTCACATCCCAGGACAAGGATCCCGCTTGCTTGGCTTCACTACCATCCCGTTCCATATGTGGGCCAGGATATGCCAGCACTGGAGTGGCCAGGTCACCAGGGGCTCACCTAAATGGCAGCTGGACCCTTTTCCCACATCTTACAGCTCACCCAGGGACATGGAGCAGGTGATTTTCTCTGGCCCTGCCTCCTCCTCCTGTTCCGAGGGCCCTGCTTTGCCACCCCTCACTAACTGTACTGATGGTGTCTTGGATTCTTTCTCCCATGCAGGGCTGACTGCTCCCAGCACGGTTGTTCCCTGCCTCAGCTGCACCTGGCATGGCCACGGTGCCTGTTGCTGTTTCTTCCTCCTACCCTGAGAGTGCTCTCCACTGACCACCAGTGTCCAACAGAGAGCAGCCAGGGCCCACACACTGCAGAAATCTGCTCATCCCTGGAGTTGCCACAGCATTCTCCTTGCAAATATCCTGTCACTCTGACAGAGTCCTGTAGCTGTTCAGGGGTGAACTCCCAAATGTCAGGAACAGAGAATTTCTCCAAAAATTGGCCATTTTTCTCACACATTCCATGTCACTCATGACTGTTCCCCCTTGGGACAGGTCTCTGGAAGGCCTTCATGGAAATCTGTTCTGCCTCCAAACGTGACTCTAAACAGAGTGTGGACTGTACTGAGACATAGCAACAAGAACATGCTTTCCTTGGCATCCAAAGGGAATTCGAAATTCTCAAAAGCTGTTGTAACAGGGCTGAAGGAGGAAAAGAGGAAAATCATCCCTCCCCTGTTCCCCTCACAGACTGGGGATGGTTGTTAATGGACTCCCAAAGGTAGTGCTGAAATAAGGGCAGGAGAGCAGCACTGAATTCACATCCCAGAGTACCCTCATTGCACCTGATGTTATCATATGATGATAACATGATGTTATCATATCCTGCAGTAACACAACAAAGAAATGCTGATCTTCATCCCTGCTCTGTAAAATGTCACCCTGAGGAGCACTTACAGGAATACAGGAATAGAGCCAGGGTTAGGTACCATACCACATGAACAGACCAAGCACTACTGTGACCAGTGGCTCTGGACCTAATACAGCAAATGCCGAGATCAAATTTGTTTCCAACCTACTCTTTTGTGGGTTGTGCCCTCATTGTGCCTCACACTGGGACCCAAGTAAGGCTGTCTTGGTTTAGGAACCCAGATTTACTGCTCAAACCACTCTGAACTATGAGCCACTTGCTCACTTCTCCCCTTCCCCAAGGAGATATTTGGGGGCACAAAAGGTAAAGATCATGGGTTGAGATAGGAACAGTTTACTAGAAAATAGCAATGAGAGAAAAAAACAGCAACAACAGCATCAATAACAAAGAGAACTGTGACCATCAATAACAAAGAGAACTGTGACCGCTCCCTCAGCTCCAATTGACACTTACCTGTCACTCCAGCCCTCGTCCAGTCCCTCTCCAGCTCTTACAGGCTCCCTTCAGGTCCTCTTCAACATACTGAAATCAGTAACATATTCAGCACAGAAAGATCAATTTTGTTACTATTAAATCATGCAACTGCAACTGTAATGGTATTTCAAATATCTAAACTATGACTTATGTAGGTACGTGATTTCCCGTGTTTATCCTACTGTTGTTCACTCCAGAAATCCAACTTTGAAGGACACTTTTTTCTGATGTATTGGAATAGTCAACCAGAATCAGTACCCAGATCCTTCCCTTCACTCCCTTCCTAAAGGAACAAAGCTTACCAAGTTGCACTGAAACAACTCCTTGACAGATGAGTTTATTGAAGCAATTTTTAAAAGCAGGTATGTCTGAGTATGCTCCATCAATCCCAACTGTTCAAAATAACTATCTGGTGTCCCAAGGAAGCGTGCAGGTTACAAATGGTACGTGTTTAATATACTCATTTATACCACAGGACATAAGTATTAATAGTCAGTATGCAAATTAATTGCTACAGTTACCCTAAAAAAACAGTTGGGCACACATGGAGAACAGTTTTTATCCCTATTACAGCTGTCCACCTGCCTTGGACCCCACCTCTGCCAAGGCACCTGTGTTCTCATGGATATCAACAGATTTTTGAAGTGGTTCTTCACTTACACTTAAATTAAATGCATTAGGTTTTTTAGGACTGTATTTAGATGGTATTAATAGGAAGTGTAACATCTGAATATTTGCTACAATATAAATACTTCAAACTTTTTTTTCACCTTCATTTTGCTCCATATCTTCAGGCATTCTAATCTGAAGAAATAGGTTCCATGAATGACATTATAAAATGAAAACAAAACCAAAGCAAACAAAAAACAAACTCACCCCCCCCCCGCCCCAAACCCTGACACAACTTAAGCAACTTAGGAAAGGAAGGAGTGTCCAGAATTCAGAGGCAAACCATTAATTCTAAAAAATGAAAGGTGTTTGGGGCTTAGGAAGTGCCACCACTTACACATGCACAATAATCACAGATTCTCAAGTGTTTACCTGTATCAAAAACCCAAACTTCACCATTTATCCAGATCTTCCTTTTGAAAACAGTCATAAGAGTTCTGTATTCTGAATGCAAATCACTTTTTAGTTACTTCACTTGGATGTGCACAGCTGCTTTTTAAAGGTCAGGATCCACTTCAATGTGTCCCTACTCTTCAACACATGATTTTTCACATATTTCAATGTTTTACCAGCCCTTTTGACCAATAATAAGATCATTTTATTGTCAAAATAAGTATTTTTTAGCAAATGGAAAGCTTATTGCGACAGTACAACATCTCTATATCCAGTGTGAAAGCAACATGGTGGTATAAATATATGCATACATTGTATTACACAGAATCTATTATACACATTCCAGTTAACCATGGAACAATTAACAGGAGTAGATGACCACTGAGTATGGGCACAAAATGTTTTTATGAACAAGATTTTGAAAAACTTGAGGGAAAATCTGGTTTCTGGAAAGATGACAACCTTGGGATTCAATTTTTGTTTTCAATGAAGTCAATGATTTTTATTTTTACGGATGCTGTATATAAGAATGCACTTTGTATTAAAACAAAGATCAATACTTTACAGTTTAAGAAACTTTACATATGTACATAAATTACACATCAGGAATGGTTTTAAAGCTCAAATGAGTGGTGGGAAAAGTCTATTTTCCTTCTATTAAGATCTTGAACTCTTTTACGTTGTGATCATTTGCAACAGCAATGGCATGATCCAGGGCTCGGATACTTGCTAGAAGCTTTATGATCTGCTTGATGTGCTCCCTAAAAAAGAGGCAAGAGAAGTCAATACAGAAACAGAACAACCAATAACATGGATTAATTTTCCAACAGAGGACTACATTACAGAGCCATATATGTCATATTCCTGTTGCAGATTTATTGTATTTTTTTAATGAGGGTAATGGCAACAGATTTGTTAACTGCTGGGAAAAAGCAGATGGGCAGAAGATAGAAATTAGAACCTGCTATGTAAACAGGGTAATTAGATGTTTCTCTTCCAATAAAATTTTTCACCAAGTTATCATTTCACCTGGTGAAGAAAGTTGTTTTAAATTTAGAAACACACCACCCAAAGGAGAGAGTTCAAAACCAAAACTATTACACTCAAACACAGGACTGGACTGTTCATTCCTGTGCTGTTGCTGTTCCTGTAGCACGTCAGGTTACTTGGCCAGCAGTAACATGCCTAATGCAAACTTTTAATTAAGCTGATCACTGGATTCAAGTAAAATTACTCTTGGATCTCAGGCAAAACAGGTTCATGCAGTTGGCTGTGTAAATAGTCAGAACTTTTGAACTGTATACAAAAGACAGTTTGCAACCGAGAAGCCACTATGCAGGACAGCAACAGGCTCACAAGGTGAAACAGTCCAAACATGGTAGCTACAAAATTTGGCAGAATCTTGGAATGCTTTGGGTTGGAAGGTACCTTAAAGCTTATCTCAGTTAAACCCCCTGCCAGGGACATGGACACCTTCCAGCAGACCAGGTTGCTCAGAGCTCCATCCAACCTGGCCTTGAGCACTTCTGGGAACAGGAAGCTTCTCTGGGCAACCTGTGCCAGGGCCTCACCACCTTCACAGCCAAGAATTCCTTGCCAATATCTAACATAAATATCTCCTCCTGCAGGTTTAGAGCCACTCCCCTTGTCCTGACAGTATTATATATAAAAAGTGCTTCTCTTGCTTTTTATAAACCCCCTTAAGAATCTAGGACACCAAGCAGTAGTGCAAAATGTATTATCAGGGTATCGGTATTTTCAGCAGTTGCTATTTTCAGACACCTTAAAAATATCCATTTCTAACATGTGAATTCAACCAAGTTTCCAAAGACACAGCAGGATGGAGAGTTACCCATGTCTGCATACATTGGCAAAAATAAATCAAATCACAAGAAGTGCAACTGCTTTAACTCAAAATAATTTACCTTGCATTTCTCTTCTCTACATCAGAACACCCAATGCTGTTCCTGTAAATTGTATCAGCCAGGTGAACAAGGTATCTACAGAAGTTTTCTAGCTGAGAAATAGTCTTGTCTCCTGTTAGATTAGTGAACCACTGCTTAGGGAAACAAGCAATTACCTATGAAAAACAGGATAAAGGAAGTTAAACCCAATGTAAGGAAGTTTTTAAAAGGTACATAACATGACTTGTGAAGTCTGCCTAGTAAGACTGCAGGGACATGGCCCAACTGAGTGAAAAAATGAGAAAACTACAAAAAAACCCACACCAAAATCCAAGCAGTAAAGCACTGAAACCCACAGCAGACCTAATCCATCTACAGGCATGAGTCAGAGCAGGTTCTTTCTTTTGTCTGTATACTAAAAAAGATAAAGTCTGTTTTTCACTGACTACAGCTCTTGAGGTGTCAAAGCCAAGATTTCACAGGCAATGTCAAGTTTTAACTGTATCTTCCTTTCAGTTGAAATCCATTACATTAAACACTGCTTGATTTTACTTACACTTTGAGCTTTCTTAATGCTGTCCTCTCCATACTCTGAGTTTTGAAAAGCCATAAGAATGTATCTATTTAGCAACCCATCTATGGACAGCTCCTGTAGAGTTTTGTTAGAAAGGATTCCATACCACTGGAGAAAGTTCCCCAATAACTGAAAATAAAACACCGAGAAACGATTATTTCAAAATGTAGTGAAACCAGAGAGCAGATTAAACACATCAAACGTTTTTAAATTTAAATGTTTTGCAAACAGTTTCCCTTCCTGCTTCAATTTAAACAGAAAATCCCAGAGAAGAGTTCTGTTTGTGTGATCAAGCAGTTCTTCAATCAACATCAGTATCTACTTTTCTGTTTAGCTGGGAATTAATTTTCTTCACAGTCTTTTATTGAAAATAGACTATATGACAGCCACAGCTTTGAGCTCCTGCATTCCCCAAAAGCAGAGTTTTTTATTCTGACAAGCACAAGGATATAAAAAACCTGGGGTGAGTAACCCCATAACATTCAAGTTGAAATGATGGTGCTTCCACGTGACAACCTTTTCAACTACAAAAGCAATTAGGTTGGAAAAGACCTCTAGATTCAAGTCCACTCTTAGGCCAAACACCACCTTGTCAACTCAACCAGAACAGGGAGTGCCACATCCATCTTCTTAAACACCTCCAGGGATGTGACTCCACCACCCCACTGGGCACTCCATTGCTATGGTTAATTCTCCCTTCTGTGAATAAGTTCTTCCTGATGTCCATCCTGAAGCTCTCCTGGCACAGCTTGAGGACATTTCCTCTCATCCTGTCACTGGCTGCCTGGGAGCACAGCCAGACCCCACTTGGCCACACCCCACTGGCAGGCAGTGATAAGGTGTCCCTGTCCTGTCTCCCCCCCTTCCCTGCCTCCTCCAGGCTAAACAACCCCAACTCCCTCAGCTGCTCCTCACAAGATTTCCCTCTAGACCATTCCCAGCTCTGTTCCCATCTCTGGACATGCTCCAGCCCCCAATGTCCTTGTAGTGAGAGGCCCAGAACTGACCCCAGGATTGGAGGTTCCTCAGCAGTGCCCAGCACAGAGGGACAATCCCTGCCCTGGTCCTGCTGCCACCCCAGTGCTGGAACAGGCCAGGTGCCCTTGGCCTCCTTGCCCACCTGGGCACACCTGGCTCCTGAGCAGCTGCTCTTGACCAGCACCTCCAGAGCCTTTCCTGCCCAGCAGCTTTCCAGCCACTCTGCCATAAGCCTGCAGCTCTGGGATTGCCATGGACAAAGCACAGGGACCCAGCACTTGGCTCTTGGTGACCCTCATCCAACTGGCCTCAACAATCCAGGTCCCTCTGCAGAGCCTTCCTGCCTTCCAGCAGACCAACACTCCTGCCCAACTTGGTGTCATCCACAAATTTACTGAGGGTGCACTTGATTCCCTCATCCAGATCATCAATAAGGATATAAAAACGGACTGGGCCCAAAACTGAGCCCTGGGGGACAGCACTAAGTGTGGACTGGACACACTCTGAAGAGGACACAGGGTGTCATCAAAGACTAAGAATCCAGAGTTGCAGTGATGGCAAATGAAGTTGAAGCAGTTTCTATCTACCATTTTCCAAAAGTCTGAGGAGGATTTTATTGCTACACTGTCTTAGGCCAAAATTTACTGGATGTATTGACTGTCTTACCTTAACAGAGGACCAAAACTGACGTTGGAAAAACAAATATGGACCCGAGTTCTTGTTTTCTAAGATGCTGGAAAGTAAGAAATTTTCTTTAATGAGCAACCAAGACCACTCTTCTGTTTTGAGTTTGCTGGCTTTTTCCTTCCAACACACAGTTCAATTCCATAAATACTCCCTTGTCTTTGCTAAATGCCCTCAGAAGGGAAACAAAAGATCTCCTGTACCCAGGCACTGAACCACACTGGGAAAAACCCCTCATAACTATGGACAGAACACAGTGGCTTGCTAAGAAAGGTTTAACACCACAGTTGAAAATAAACTTACTTTTTTGGATACAAGGGCATGAATACATCATCATCTAGTGTTTTCCTCATTCTTAGCAGCAATGCCTTTAAAAGCATCTGAAACAAGTAATTTTTTTTAATGTCCAATGCACTGCTTAGTAGTTAAACACTCAGAGACTGATTTTTAAAGCAACAAACACTTGTGACCATAACAACAAACATACATACATATTTGAACACACAAATAAATAGTCTTAAAGAAGGCTGTAATAATTAACAGAGCTGAAACTTGATGACAATTTCAATTAAAACCTGCACTCTTAATACCAGTTCCTGCATCCACAGAAGGCAAGTAAAACAATCCTATTTCCAGGCAATACATTTGAAAAGGCTGCACAGATCTAGAAAAGAAAAGCCTATGTATTTGTAGCCAACCCTTACAGCAAAACTGGAGACCAACAAGTCTTAGTACATCTGGTGTATCTCTTTATCTCTAGTATCTATTTTGAGGAGGCTCCACTGAGTTTCTTCTTTTAATTTATCACCACACTTTAGTCCCCACAATCAGGCTGAAGAGCACCAAATAATTAAAAAATTATTTTTCTTGCTGTGTTTCCCAGCATAAGGTATTAAAAATGTATTCAAATTCCTTAACTTATGCAACATATATTTCAGAAAAAAAACCCAACAACTTACTTGTGTATTTTTATTTTCTGCATTCACCACTGAGGGATATCCATCTATTAGTTTCTGTACAATTGCTACCATTCTAGATGTCTGTGTGGTAGAAAAGGGATCCCAGATATTTTCAGAAATTACTGTAAGAGATTAAAGAATAACTCCACTTTACAAATACACAAATACAGGTACTGAGACATCCATGCAATTATTTATGAAACAGTAAAATCCAAATGCACAAACAAGCATCAGACTCCACAGCCCCTTTCCTCCCATTTTCTAAGCCTGTACCTGTTAATTTAGGAAGAACAACTCTCTCTACAATGGTAGGCAATAGTGAAATATCAGCATCATCTTTCACCTGCTCCTGCTCTTCACAGCCATAAAACAGCAATGACTCAAACCACAACATCGTTTCAAAATCTCGACACTTGCCCTAATAGAAAAGAATTGGGGTTAGATTCCTAAAAAAAAAACATTTGAAGTCAACACATAGAAAATGTATTATGTATGCAAGTACAACACTCACAAAAACAGCTTTAAAACACTCTGCCAAATGAGCCAATTTGTTCTACCAGCACAGCCACCAGACGTAATGAAGAGAAAATGGCTGAAGCAAGATTGATTTTTTTAGCAGTTGTTGCCCAACAGATTTCAACTTCTACTTACACCTGAGCCAAACAAAAGCCTACACATTAGGGTACAAGTTGGGAGTACAGCTCAATTGTGCTGCATTATAAAATTATGCCACCTGGATTTAAAACCCCTCCTTATGAGCACCTTGTAGTTTTTCTACTTTAACAAAATGCTTACCAGGAAGAGTAACAGAGAATAGCGAATACAGTTAGACTTGACAGTTCTGTGCCATGCCTCCAACTAACATGACCTTTATTTTATCAACCTGAAAACTCAGAGAAATAGCATGGGGGAAGAGAAAATGCACAAAAAATGCTTTAAATTTGATGAGGGCATCTTAGATTTTTCCTTGTTTGATTAATGAAGTCAAACATCAAATAATTAACATTATTTTAACTCTGAACTTTCTCTGAAGAGGAGTCATGCTTCCCCGTCCTCTGCACTTGGAGAAGAAGTGACAGAAAATCCCCTTCTCCAGATATTCTCTTAGTAGTTAAGGGGGGGAAAAAAGCACTTCTGAAAAAAGGAGGAACAGAGAGGGAATCAAAAGCTACCTGAAGTGTTTGTCCTGGTGGCATCTCATGAAAGCATACATATGCAGACTGGACAATGAATGTGTGCCAGGGATACTGGGCTGCCACAGTGCTGTCCTGCTTTTCCCATGTTCCCTACATAATAACTGGGCAGTGAGTACTATGAGAAAGACTTGGAAATTGCCAGCCAGAACTCTGCAGGGTATGGAAATGTACGTGAGAGAGATACATAACCCAGACACACAGGTTGTAATTCCATGTAAGGACAACCTTCTAAGTTCCACTTCTGGTCAAACAGCATTATCCAGAGTCACAATTTCCTCTGAAGTATTTTAAAGACTAAATGCATTTTCAGAGAACCATACAATGGTTTGTGTTGGAAGGGATCTCAAAGATCACCTAGTTCCAACCCACTACCCTGAGCAGTTGCAGACCTTTCGGTCTGCACCGCTTCCTGAGAAGGAACTGGCAATGTGCCAAACTGAACTCTGGTCTGCTGGGAACATAGAGGATGAATTAGTTCAGGCACTCCCCAGGAAAACTTTGCCCCAAGACAGGTGCTCATTTGAAACTTCATCCCTAGAACACACCTTTAGGAGAAGCACACATCAAAGGTGCCATTTACTTTGCTCTGTTCAAGTGTGAAAGAACCACCATGTAGCAGCTAACACAGAAGCTGCTGGCAGAGAAGCTTACCTCCAAAGGAGTCCAGGTAAGCAGCTGAAGTCTGATTAAAGGGTTAAACAACTTTGGTAAACAGAGGCCAATATAAGCATCCTTATAAGAAGCAAAGTACTTGGAGCGCCAAGCTTCAAACTGTGACTTAATGCAATCAATCGAGTAAAAGCTTTCCACAACATCTTCAAAAACTTTGCTGGATTCTTTCAATATACGATCTAGCAGGGGAGAAAAGGAACAAGGAGTTATCACCTACTCCTCTAATGCCTCTTTCAAGACATTCTTTGATGCTCACTGGCATAAGCTAACTCCCATAAAGAAAACCAGAAGAAAAGCCCCCCATCATCTTTAGAAGTTGTTACTGCTACCTCAACACACAAAGCTATAAAAACAGGAGCAGGTGAGTACTCTCCAATAGACTGTTATACCATAGGTCTTACTCTAAACATTCCATGGAAGGATTTTAAGTTACCAAATGTAATCAGGACTGGTGGTACTGGGCTGTATTCAGAGTGGATCTAATGTCAAAGCTGGCCTTGCTTTGCATGGGAGCTTCAGAGAGCTGATATCCAGGTCCCTTCCAACTCAGATTATTCTGTATTTCTGATAATCCAAGTGCACATATAGGAGGGCATCTCAGACAAGCCAACTGAACTGGCAGTTCAGACAGGGTGGGTCCTGGCAGACACCATTCTAAAACGCTGCCTAGAACATGCCTGTTGACACTGGGCAGTGATTACAATCCTCCAGTACCTTTTCTTTTCTTTTTTAAAATTAATTTACAGTACCAGTATTCTATGCAGTCCAGACCTTTTACTCTATGTATTATTTTCCCTCCACCTTTCCTACTTCTCAGGGTTAGTTTCATTTTAATCAGTCATATTTGCTACAGCCACAGTTGTAAATGTTTGGTTACAGTAGTAACCTGTACACAATGAACACAACTAGTACACACAGCAGGCAGAGACAGGACTGAGGGAGCAGGAGATTATGTCATATAACCACACTTTTCATACTGGGATTAAGAAAAAACACTACATATAAAGTCTGTAGGTCCAAAGTGCACTCCTCTGTTCCACTGCTGTTTCTGGACTAACATGAGAGCTACAAACAGTTGCAAAAAACCTTTACAAACACTATGCCTATTTCTTCAGAAACTGAAGAAATTTTTACAAAATGTTTTTGCACACATAAACTGCCAAATTACCAAGTGCAATTCAGCCCCATTGAATCCAGACAATTTAATTTAGCAAAGTTAATGACAACACCTAACAAGCCTGAACAGTTGTTCCGTTTATCCAAGACCCCTCCCTGTATGCAGAAAACCATTAAATCATAAAATTGCAGTAAATCAGCCAGCAATTAAAGGTGTGGAAACTGTCTGCATATCCGAAGGACCTAACAGCTAGACAGTTCATCTAATTGCTTTTCTAATATGTTTGTACTTCAGGTCTCCACCTACAGCAATGACTTTGCCAATTATTACCTTCTCTGTGAGAAATGACCTCTTTATTTTAAACCTATCCTGTCACTTAATTTCATGGTCCCTGGCTCTCCATGCTGTGAAAAGTCTATATTGTTCTCCTAATTGAAGAGACCAAAACCATTCAATCCCTCCTCAAATGCCACAAAAGCAATTCTATGTATGTAATCCTTGCTGTTCTCTTCCTCCTCATTTCTTCTAACCTGATTCTCTTTTAATCAGAGCAATTCCTAATTGTACCACAAGATTTTTCAGTTTTTGAATTCAACATTGTTTTCTATCATTTGCACTTTGCCAGGCTGTAACAAGACTCTACAAAACTTTTGTCATTGCATTTCTAGAAGCTTACTCACAACTCCACTAAATACTTGCTATGAATCAAACAAACAAAAAAAAAATTAAAGCACTGAGGTTTTCGAAATTTCACAAGTAAGACAAACATGTATTTCAAGAATGATAAATTATTTTACAAATTGGAAGGAAGACTTACTGACAGTCCAAAAGCTTACTGCTTGCCAGCACAAGCATATTTGAATTAAATAAATAGAACCTCATGAAGGATGGGCTACTCAGTCAGCTGCGAGACACTCAACTGGTTGGTGATAGAGACTATTCTGGTCACACTGATGATCCAGGAATCAAAAGTTCCTAAACTCCTTCCAAATATGATGAAGTATATAAACAGGGCTGCATATGGATCAATTTTTTTTCCTGTCAAATATTTGGTATTTTATTACATAAGAGAATTGGGATTGTTCAGCCTGCAGAAGAGGTTTCAGGGCAACTTAACTGTGACCTTAGAGAACCTGAAGGGAGTCTGCAAAACGGAGAGGGACTATTTTACAAGGGCCTGGACTACCAGGACAAGGGGGACTGGTTTCCCACTGACAGAAGGCAAGGTGAGATGGGATATTGGGAAGAAATTCTTCCCTGTGAGGGTGGTAAGGTCCTGGCATAGGTTGCTCAGAGAAGCTGTGACTGCCCCATGCCTGGAAGTGTTCAAGGCCAGGTTGGATGGGGCTTGGAGCAACCTGGTCTAGTGGAAGATGCTCCTTCCCATGGCAGGGGTTGGAACTGAGTGGGCTTTAAGGTCCCTTCCAACCCAGACCATGCTGTGATTCTGTGATAAAAGCCTGGGTAGCTTTTCTAACCTCTCTCCAAGTTGAAGTTTGTGATATCTGTTGAAGTTTCCTCGTCATCGCTGGAAAGGCCTTCAAGGTGATCTGCCATCTTCCCAGTTTGCTCTCTCGCTTGTCTACGGCGAGCTCTGGAAAGGAGCAGCAGTATAAACCACCTATCACCTGTACAAACTAGCTATAAAAGCAAGAGAAACCAGCTGTTTTCCCCACCTATACAATGAATACGCCCACTTAGGTTTGTCCTTTTAGTTCTAGGGAAGTCAAGCTGAAAGAACTACTATGCTACTGCCTCAAGCATTCCACTGTGTTGCTGCCTCCAACAATTAAAAGAAACAAAACCAGCAGAGACCATAAAGATATGGAAAGTATTTACTCTGCTTTCTTTTAGTGATTTTAAACCTGTATCATGGAATGTTTTGTACACTCGCATGAAAAGCTGGGATGTGTAAGAATACCCCCACCCAGCATACCAGCTGAAATGTTTTCTCCCCTTTGCAGGGAAGAAGCAAACACTGCCACTCATGTTAGTATGTCACAGAGGACAGCTATGTCTTGCCAGAAGACAAAGGAAACTCCTAAAGGAGAAATCTCATTCTCTACCTTCTAGCCTCTCTTTCTGCAGTTCGACGCTTGACTTGTTCTTGATAGATCACTCTGTCTCGCCCAAAAGAATCAAGATTTGGTGCCATCAGTGCTTTATCTGTAAAATTACATGGATGAAAATTAAAATGCTTATTTATGATTCTATAAATGTGCTGTAGGCAGTTTCATAAGAGACTTTTACCCACTTTTAAACCAAGTGTAATTTGAAATAGAAAGTTGAAGTATAAAAAAAAGGAAAAAACCCCCCCCAGAGGCCTGAATTCATGATGTGTAGAGGTTAAAACAGAAAGCAGGGGAGTTTGGAAAAATTTCCACTTAAATGTCAAGCAGTTTTCACCATATTTCACTCTTATCCCTCTCACAGCAGTACTGAACTACATAAAAGTCAACAGTTTTAACAGAAGCAGCTTAAATGAAACGTCCAAGAAGAAAGTGCTTCCTTACAGATTCACCACGTAATTTTTGAGAAGAAAACTAGCAAAAAAAGCAGACAAGAGTGACTGGGGCAAGAATATATGTTATTTCAGAGTTCCAGTCTTAGGTGTTTCTAAGTTTATATGCTTTAGATTGCCTAAAGTTTAAAACACATCAAAACCTACAGAAAGACAAACCATTTTCCCTCTTCTTTTCAAGCTCTGCTTATTTATGTTCCTGGCTATAGAAAACAACACAGCTAGATCAGCAGAGAGCAGGCACAAGTGTTTCCAGTTCCTCCTTTCCAGGTAAATTTTAAACAGCAGACTGAATGTTAGCCACTGCTCAAGACCACCAATTAAAGTATAAACATTAACATTTAAGCAACAGCCTATCCAAACTTCAGGAATAAATTTACAGTTCTGACAAAATCTCTTTACAAGTTCATCATTTAAAGTATTAATGCCGATCTGTGTCAGTATTCCAATTCAATACCTGAACTACTAAGAGCCTTCTCTAAACTTCCAGGTACTAAAAAAGATCTCTCTGTAAAACCCAACCTCAGCAATGAGAACTACACCCATCCTATCATTAATTTCAATATAAAAGAATCCATTCTAAACTTCTCTTAGAAAACAGGTTTCTAGTTCTCACAACAGCATTCTCATGATGAAACTGCAAGGCCATGTGAGGCCTGGAACTCCAAATAACAGACCTAGAAAGAATATGTATGCTAACCACTCCATGAAGGAATAACCCACTCTGACACCCTAACACTTCATCATCTTCAGTGAGTTCTAGCTAATGGTATTAACAAGACTTAATTTCTGGCAACTGTGGCAGAACAGGGAAATGCCACTGATTATAGAATTTGACATCAGCAACAGGACAGAAAGCCCTTTACAAAACTGGGAAGCTCTCTGAAGCATAAAGAAGACTCCTATTAATAAGATAGTCCATCCATTGATTTAATATGCTGACTAAAACCTCCTCCAAGAAACATATATTTCCATCCAAGTTAACATTTATGCTTTTGTAGAGTTTTATGTACTGAAGAGTAATCACCTCCTCAGTGAGAATCCCCCACCCACAAATTCACAGTCAGCATGAACTAGCTATTCTTAAGCTGTATTTCATACAGGGTCACTGTATTAGTCTGATTAGTCTTCCAGTTCTTTAGTTTTAGCAGTTAAGTGTCTGAAATCAAATACTTATACTGGCTACAAAACAGAACATTAGATAGAAGTCTAGGCCAGTGCTTAGTGGCTTTATACAGTTAACTGTGCATGCTAAATGATGTTCATAGACTCAGGAAGGTTAAAATAAAATCTTTAGAAGTCCTGATGTAAGAAGAAAATGGGGAGCCACATACTACCACTACTCCCACAGCCACCATGCATACATTTTTAGTGCTAGGAAGGAGAAAATACAGTTAAGTGAAACAGAAAGGAGAGATAAAGTCACAGTTACAGTGGTTTCGAGTTTAAAACAAAACAGATTAGAGAACTTTCATCTAAACTTGCTTCTACTCATATCAAGAGTAAGAATAAACTTTAATAAGACAGTCATACGTTAAACACATTTACATTTCAATTAAATCATACTAAAGTAAACAAGGTTGTTTAATGAATAATAAAAACCTTCAAGATGGACTGACTTGAATGGCTTGAAAACTCCGAAGATTCATCTTTAATATCATCTTGTCGTCTTTGGACAAGGCGGGAAGCTCGCTGTTTGTACAGCTGGTGCATTGCAGATTCAAGCTCGTTAATCAGAGGCACCTGTAAAAATACAACACACCACGTAACACCCGGATCCTCAGCTGCTCAGCTTCTGGGGTCCCAGTCTATTCCGGAGCAAAATGCTGTCACTGTGCTCCCAGCAGCACAGAGTCCTGCCTCTTACTCCTCTGTATCATCTGCACCAGGAAATAGTTCAACATGTGGAAAATGCAGACATTTAACATTGGCAGCTTTCAATCAGAACAAGAGCATTCTGAAAGCAACTTCCATGGCTTGAATGAGTCTACACGGCCAGACATCCTATTTAGAGAGTGAAATATTCTTTCTGGTACTCTTGCTTTCCCTACCAAGTGTGTTATGTGTTGTATAAAGGTCTGCAGTTCTCAGACATCAGTTATTTCCTCTCTGCCTTTAAACAAGAATGTAGAAGTGTTCTATACTTCAGTGAGAAAATAATCTTGACTATGCAGTGAAAAAAACACTCATCCATCTAACCTACTGAAGCCACCAGCTATTGTTTTGCTCTAACTCTTAACAGTGTATGCTGAAATATTACTGAAATTAAATCAAATCCTGCATAAGGGTGTTATGCCAACAGGTAATTCAAATCAGTCAAATACTGCCCCAGCTTATCACCAAAATTAAAATAGTACAATTTGTGCGAGTTATGCATTAAGTATAACCCTGAATTAATGAGGTAGGTCAGGTCAGACCCGTCAGCATTTTTTTCTTTAATGAACTATTTTAGTAGCATCTCTGACAAAAATAGATGATATTATGACAGCCAGGAATTTCCTGACATTAAATAGCAGGTTCTTTTTTTTTTTTTTTTTTTCCCTGGGACAAGTTAAAATTAGATCATTATAAATATTCAAATGCAAACCAGAAGTTTTCACAATCTCTTAATTTGGAAAGGCAAGTCGTTTTTCTGTGAACACTTAAACCATGTCCTCCTTACCTCTGAGATGTATGCTTACTCCAGTCTTCCAGCCTTTTATATTTCATTGCTGCCTACCATCCAGGATTGTTTTTTTCAAAACAAAAGATAAAATCAGAATTGTTTCCTGATGTATTTTAGAATGTGACTCAGCAGCTATTAAAGAACCTCCTTTAGTAAAATGTAAAATTCTGAGTTTATAGCTACAGGGCCATTTCAGCTCGCTGAGACTGACACACACATCAGAGAAGAAAAAGGTATCAGCTTTGTGGGATAAACCAGGCTCCAGGGATTAAAATGAAAGCAGCTCTGCACCAACTCAAAATACAGACACCATTCTTTTGGAGAAAAGAGTAGAGAAAGATAAGGAGGGAATAAACTTCCAAGTGCTGGAAGTTTATATTCAGAATTTAAGACAGCTTTGAAAACTGAAATAATAGTTTAAAAAGACTAGTTTTACTGCAGTTTACCACAGAAAATATAACTTCTTCTCTTAAGCATGTAATTCTAAGGAATTTCTAAGATTGTAAAGTTAAATGAAAATTTTTCAAGGAATTCCTATTGGTTCTTTTTGTAGTTTTCTCAGGACTAAAAAAGAAACCTAGTGATGTATTTAGATATATGAATCCACTCAAAATATTTCCCTTTTAGAATACAAGAGACTCAGAACCCCTATTCTTCTCTAATCAATACTGTGGTTAATGAGTGCCTGACATTTCACTGACCATTATAAAGTTACAGCCCTTATTCACTGTTTTGTTTACTCAGTATCTTAAATTCAGTGTTTTCAAGGGGACTTTTTGTTCACTTTCCCTGTATACAGTGGAAGAGGAAATCCGAAAGGTCTCTAAACATTTAGATTACAAGGATAATTCTGACACACAGAGCATGTCTTGGTAATTCACTTTTGCAGGTAAAGTAACAAGTATCCACTTGTGCTGTTGAAGGTATGCCCAGAACAATTCAATCTTTTTGTATCCACTGTACATTCCTACATTCAAATATAGAAGTGTCATTGTGACCCGCCAGCTTTCTCAGAAAGTATAATTTTGACAGTAATTACTTCTGAAGAAATTCATGCAACCATCTTCTACTCTACTGGTTTTCTTATTTAAGGGGGGATAAAAGGTAGTACACAGGATTTGAGCTTTCTAGTGCTTGTTTCTAAAATCTGTATAATATCTGTATTGTTATACTCTCTGCTGAGCCTTAAGAATGGGCAAAGTGATCTCATATTTAAAGATATATTTTCACATATGTATGTATACAGATATATGCATATACACATACAGTATTATTACACACATATATATACACACACATATCCTCAGGTATATTATAATAACTGCATACATACATTGTAAATAATAATAATAACAACACTTTAAATAGCTGCAGTCAGGGCCACAGGTTCTGCAAAAAAGCTGAAGGTAATTTATCTCTACACTCAAAAGATTAGAACAATTTACTGTCCTACTGCATTTCATTTAAATAAAAACTGATACTGATTTTATTACTTGACTTTGTGCCCTTCTGACACCTCCTTTTCAGAAAACTTTTCAGTGGCCTGTGGGCTACTGGTTCTGAACTTGATGGTACTTCTGTCATGCTAAAAGCACTGATATCCAAACCACATTATCTGGACAAACAATACCAAAATACACAAAATGCTCCTGTTAGACTGACCACATCACCTGCTGCTTCTGCAAGTCACTTTGCATTCAAGTACAGCAGCATCCTCCACCTGAAACCAGCAAAACTCTGTGAACGCCCCTAAGGAGCCTGAGGTGGTAAGTCACACCTAAAGAGTATTTGAACAGGATATTTATGCTATCAAGGAGAACCCCCAGATATGGTTTATAGTATCACAAAAGTAATTTAACAAAAGGTGTTTAGAAAGCAAACACTGAATAGAGACACAGATATTTAACTTGACTTCTGAAATACAAATTTATCTCAAAGTAATAACGTAAAAAAACTTATCTTTAGTAGGAATTCAGCCATCTGGGTAACCAGCACTGCCAGAGCTGCTTAGCAAAGTACCTTCACTAACCTTCAACAGCTAATGCTAATTCAGACTCAGGAATATGGCTTCTTAAGTGAACAATCAGTTGCAACTAATTAGTTACACTAATCAATCAGCTGGGTGAATTAACTGTCCCACACTTCCTGGATTTGCTCGTGACATAGTTACTCTTCACTTTTACCCTCCCAGTTCCACTAATAGTGGACAATTAATGTCTAATCCCTCAGCACCCAAAATGCTTTTCCATTCCTCTCCCATAGCTAACAGGCTAGGCAAGCAGTAGCTTAAAACTACTCAATTAATCTGACAAGATATTAAGAAATTAATATACTACTACTGTACTAAAGTTAGAATGAAGAAATAGCCAATATATTGCTGACTGAATTCTACAGTATGTGCCCAATATGTATATATAATATATGTATATCCTGTGTGTGCCTAATATGTATTTATATATATGTATGTATATATATATTCAGGAGTTTCTATTATATTTAAACAGAGTAAGTAATCAAAGCACAGTGCATAACATAAGAAAAAAGACTAAGTTTTTGACTTAGAGATGCATTAAAGTATCACACTACATGAAAGAAATATATATTTTAAGTGTGGGTGTCTTTGAACAGCTATGCTAGTTTTAAAACTTCTCTCCTTCAGACTCCAAAGCAATACCAAGAACCATCTGGCAGGAGGAAGTTTAATGTAATACAGAAAATACAAGTCTTTGTTATTGTGTACACCAAGCACTCCAGAAAGTAGCAATGTCATAATTCAGCCCTTACTTTTGCTAACTTACATCCAACACAAGTAAAAAGGACTATCTGAGTAAAGTTGAAATGCCAGAGTATCTACCAAAATCCTGAAGACATAAAATCTGCAAGTTTTTAGGCAATCTAAAGTCAGTGAGCTGGGAGGAGAGATTCCTGATAATCAGCTTAGCATGATAAAAAGTTATTTTCAATCCTCAAAAAACCAAACCTTTTGAAGAATACGCTCTCAAAGGACTTTTTTTCGAAAACAGAGGGAGATGTGGTGTTTGGCATGTAATAAGAGACTTTTTTTTTTTTTTTTTGTAAAGAGATTAATGTTTTTGCATCCTTACCTTTTCACTGAAACACTCAAGCAAGTCTTGGACATACCCTCGCATTTCTTGCAAAAACTTATACCGTTCACCAATACCCCCAGAAGACCCTTCTAATCTTTCAATTGCCTTGGTGGAGTCCTCTTGGCTTTGCTGGTGTTTCTCATATTGCTGCCGGTTAGCTTTGTGCATCTCTTTCATAGAGTCCAACCTGAAGGGCAATGGATAAATAGTAAATTTACATCCAAAAGTCTGTCTAATTCAGACCATTGAGACATCAAACAGACAGCACAGTGCAAGTACTGAGCCTAGATATGGGAAACTTTGCAAAGACATTCTCCACCTTTGATTTGTCACCTTCTCCCCTCTCTTCATGAACCACAAGGCTAATGACTGAAACTCATTTGCTGGACTATGCTCCAGTGCATTGTATTGGCCACTCCTATAAACTTTCACAGGAGTTGACAGCACACAGAATAATGCAAGGCTGTCCCTAATGAAAAGCTGGCTGGACAGTTTGGGGGTGGACAGGAACTACAGCTTATACAAAGCTGTAGTTCTTTTTCCTCTGCTAACTTGATTCCCTGTCAAAGGCTGCAACACTACAAGGGGCATACAAACCAATTTCGAAGACATGGAAAGTGCAAGCTGTACACGTGATTTCTCATTGCAATTGTGTTGTTCATTCCATATCTTCTGCATATCTGACAAGCAGATTACATTGTTTGAGCAAAAAAAAAATCCCTGTCTACACTAAAAATTAAATTCTTTATCTACTGAAGGGGAAATCTATGGTTCACAGGTTAAAGGAATGCAGCTTGATAAGCTAAACACCTCACTGGCCTTTCATTTCTTCACTATAAGACTGTGCAGTGTCCAGAAGATGCAACCTCTCTTCAACAAGATCAGTGGCCTCACATTTAAAGTTTCACTTCCAGAGAAGCAATCCAAGGAGATTTTCGAACAAAGTGTCAATGTCATCTTCACTTAAGAGCTTTTTTGTTTGCTTTTTTTTTTAATGGATGTGCCAGTCAGTACTTTTCCAGCGATGAAACTCTGTGTTTGCTCACCGAGACTAAAAGACACCTGAGGAACAGAAACCTAGGGAACAGGTCTTTAAGTCTAAAAAGATGGTCTGTCCTACCTGTCTTTAAGCTGTTTCTTTACCAAATCAATAGTAACAGGAGTCATCTCATTACTGGGAGTTTTGAAAGGAACTGTATTATCTGTTTTTTGAGACTTGGTTTCCGATGATCCATAGGCAGCATAGGTGTATGGAATGCCATATGATGAACCATAAGACAGTGTCTGGTAAGTGTTCTGGTAGTACACATTATTCACTTCTGCAGGCTGACTTGGTTGAACCTAGTAGCAGAGGAAATGCAATTGTACTATATCAGGCTTTAAAGAAAGGGGAAACGTTTTTACACATCTCACATCAAAGTGAAAAATATAAGAAGATATGGTTACAAAATGTCATTATCAAGGGGATTTAAGAGTCCAATATATCAGAAGAAACAAATGACCTCAAGAAGGTAAATGGACAAATTCTTAGTATCATTACCATTCTAAATACTTACACTATTTCTCTTTAAAGAGCATCAGAATTTACAGACTTAATTTCTCAAATGAAACAGCTTTCTGTAAACTACTCAAGTTTGTAAAGGATTTAGCCAATGCTTGCAGAAACAAATCAAAAAAGAGTGTACAATTATATACATGCCTGGGGTATGTTGATTCCTTTCCGTATCTGCTCTTGCTCCCATCTACTGAGTTCTTCATCTTGCTCCCCTGCCACCAGTGCTTCATCATCGCTTCCCTCAATACCTTCATACAAGGAAAAAAAAAATGAAGATAATGCATTCATAATTATATGGGCCACAAATTCTAAAACCTGAAACCATGCCTCAGTGTGAACAACTCAAGAGCGTCTTCCTTTCCTCCTCATGAGGAATTAAGAACACTGGCCTGGGCATTATTAGCACAGGGGTTCCACTTGAGAGATCCAATGGGAAAATTTGCAATTCACTGCTGGTAAAATCCTCTAATGTCTAACTCCTTTTCCAAAAGGTTATTTTACCTGCTTGACACCAAGAAGAATTCTGTATCAAATGTTTTTCTTTTCACAACTATATACTTCCTAAAAACAGAGTACAGGAAAAACAAGAATTGATCCTTAGTGTAAGTTTCTATCAGTCAGCAGTGTGCACAGAAACCAGTTCTGTGCTCGAAATTCTACAAGCATATTCCATTATGTAGTACTTTTCCCCAGAAATGTTATGCAACCCCAGACTGTTTGAAAAACATGGTTAAAAATGCTGAATAGGAGCACTTGCAGTGAAAACAGTGTGAATATTTATCAGCTGACCTTCCAAAAAAGGGTTTACCTATTTCCTCAGCAATCTTTTGCCTTTGGGATTTTTCCTTCACTGTAAAAACTATCCTCCTCTTCTCGTCATCATCTTCATCATCACTGGCATCATTCTCATCTTCTCGAACAAGGCGGCTTTTACCTGGTTCACTGTCAACCGGGGTAAAGTCTCCAAGCTCACGAGCCATTTGTCGCTTTTTCCTAGCGGCATGAATAAAAGCAGCATCTGGAATTTCTCCTAGAGACAGATGTGTGCATTGTTAAACAACCACTGCAACAAAACAGGTGTTAAGAGTTTCTTACTGCTCATCTCTGTCACCATACCAAATCATTTCTGCACACCGAAAAAAAAATTGAGAGGAAACAAATCCATACTCATAGAAAATATTTGTAAGCAACTTAGATGCTAAACATGCCAACTTTCTGACCAGAAACCCTCAAAGTTGGGATCATCACAGAAAGTCTGGCTCTGCTTCCAGCAGTTCATGTCATAAGAGCAGAAGCCTTGTGGGAAATACTCTTAGAGAAGAGGAAGCCCTTTTTAAAGGAGCTGACTATTGCAAAGGGAGGAAGAAAACAAGGTGTATGATGGTGTCACTTCCTATCCCAATACTACTCCCAGCTCTTCTTGTTTTGGGGGAATAAAAAGCATCAACCATTTCAACAATTATCAGCCAGAGATTAAGAGGACACCAAATTAGACAGTGATGATACACAGAAGATTGTACAAACAAGGGGAAACATTGAAAGTGTCAGACCTAATTGAAAACTCTAAAATCTGCAGCACAAAACTTAACACAACTTACATAAGACATAAATCAACGTGGACCCAGGACACCCATCTGGTATTTGGGGAGCAGGCTACCATAACTAGAAAACTAGTTTCAAAAATATTGTCTCAGAGTGATTTCCTTGGCCTCAGAGCCTGACTAGAACCTCAGTACACGAAATAGGATGGGAAAATATTTCAGACACCTTGCAGACCCATAACTGAAACATTTGAATTAGATGTTTTTACTGAAAGCAGTTAAATCTCATGTGAAGTCACCTATTCCAAATCTAGATTTTCTTGCAGTTTGTCATCTACTTGAGAGACAAATTCCTGCTTCTGATATCAGGATGAAGCATTCTGTAGCAAAACATTTTCTCTCATAAGGCTTGTAAAACTGAACACCTTTAGAAAACTGGTTTCTTGAATTCTCAGATGCTAAATTGTTGGAAACTATTTCCTAATCTCTCACACACATTAGTCTGCTGCAAACATCAGCTAAATCACTTGGTAACTTATCAGACATGTTACAAAAACCAACCTGGGCGGAGAACATTCAGTGATGACAGAGCACTTGAAAAAGCACCACCAGCTTTTGGTTTTTCTTCTTCTTTCTCACTTTCAACTTCCATTTCTTCTTCACCGTGCTCACTGTTTGCAGCCCCATCTTCTTGGCCTATATCCTTAGTCTGTCCTGTCTTTTCTAGTGGTGCTTCAACTGACAAGACAGCAAAGTCCATGTTTTACTCCTTTTATAAAGATCACTCAGAAGTATTTTTTTAAGATATAACAATCAGAGGTGAAAATCAAATGAAAATGTTAAGTTATAATTTTACTGTTTGAGATCTAGGAAAATACACTTTCTTAATTGTGATTAAATCACTGACATCCCCTCAAAATAAAATGTGACAAGGCAGGCCCCACCAACCATCAAACATTCTCCATATTGTCAAGTATTAAGAAAGTGGGGGAACTCAGCCTTGTCAAGATCTTTTAGCTACGCAATGAGAAAGCACTGCCTGTGTTACACCAAATCTTTCCACAAGAACCAACTGGGCTACACCCTACATTAGGTGGGTAACACAGATACAGGCAGCAAGCAAAAATAATGTTAAAAAATGCATGCTAAACCCAGCTACCCAATCCAAGCTGCACATATCTGAGGTTTCAGACTCAAGCACTTGCTTAGAGAATCTGGGCTACTCTCAGTAGCAGCCTCGAAGTCTTTGAACTATAGCCACATGAACTAGGGAGAGCAAAATAAACAGAAATTGAACAAACATTGCCCACACAGCCATGTGCAAAATGCAGTGTGTTTTAAGGATCTTTGTCACAGATGCAAGAATCCAGGTTTTCACAGATGACCTAAATATTAGCCACAGAAATTATAATTTCTGGTTCTGCTTGTGCCCCACACCACTGCAAAGGCAATTTAAAGAATGATTTTGTGGGTTTTCTAAATGCAGACAAAACCCTTAAAAAGAATTTAATTAAATTATTATTAAATTAAACATAGTAGTTCCTCCATGGGACCATGTTCACCCCCATGTGCTTCTCCAGACCATTGCAATCATTATATCAATAAGCCTCCCAGCTTGTTCTAGTAGAATTACATAATCTATGTAAAAACTTAAGTGGAAAAGCAACTACTACACTTTACCAATGAGCCTCCCAAAACCCAGTAGTACAAAACAGGACACTGAAGCCCCAGGCTCTATTTCAAGCCCTCAAGGACTGTACATTGTTAACAGATACTTTTGCTCCAACACTTTCAGCACGTCACCTTAATCAAGTCTACTCGAACGTCCAAGTCCTGACACAGGCAGCTGTAGAACAATTAATAACAAAGACACCACCCTGCTCACCCCAACCATCTTCCTTTTCCAAGAAAATGCATTACAAGGGCACATCCCGTCAGACAAGCACCAGGTACGTCTTCCAACTAATGTAATTCCTTCCTAACTCAATAAGCAACTCATCTGTCAGAAACACAGCTGCAATTCAGAATACTGATGTCTACTGACAACCATCTAACAGAGCTGAGAAGTTCCATGCTTCTGCAAACAGCATTCCTAAGGCTCAAGTAACACACTTCATTTGTGCTTTACTTCAGCTCTAAGTGTGAAATGCTCTAGAAGACTAACAGTTCATCTTGAAAACAAGAAATTAAATTACAGTACTTCATCTTTTCCACTACAGAAGTTACTATTAGTTTTGCAGTTACCATCTGTTGGAGAATTGGCTTCTGTTCTAACTTTTGATTTTTCGAGATCTTCTTTGTATTCTTTCTTCAACTGTTTTACAATCTTTTTGCTGTAACTTGATTTCTTCACTTTGAAAACTTCTTCAGTTTCTTTAAAAGAGAAATTGGATAACATTACGTTAGATCTCTCAGGCATACTTATTTATTCAAGCTCTTAATTCTGTACCTAGAACTTCACAAATGCCACTAACAAACATTGCAGAGTTCTTTCACAGTCTATAATGAAAGTCTAGTTCTGTGCTTTCAGTATTTCCATCAAGATTTCAAATCACGAGTCTCAGAAACTAAGTTCCAGTGATTTCAAAATAATTCCTTCTACGACTCAAAAGTATTGTTGGGACAAGACGCGTGAGTCCGAGGTGACCCGTGAACACCAGCCACATCAGAGTAAAACAAACTCGACACAAAGCCACGGGACTGACGCTTCTCAGCCAACGCTGCTGGCTCCAGGGGGAGACTACGGGCTGCACCTACTCCCGCAAAGCCTGCGGGCCACAGGCGCAATGAACGCAGCACAGGTGATGCACCAGCGACACAGCAGCACAGGCACAGCACGACTGAGCCCGCCGGGAGCATGAGCCCCGCAGGAGCCAGGTCGGGCCGGGGAAGGCGCGGGCACGACGGGCGCTCCCGGCCCGGGCATCCCGGGGGCCCGTACCGCGCCCTCAGGGCTCACCC
>WEIU01015607.1:220792-255679 GCA_013389925.1 Aegithalos caudatus
GGAGAGGGAGGAAGGAAGGGGAGGGGCGGGTGATGTAATTACAATGTGAGTTTATTTTAAAGATTCATCATGCGAGACGAGTTTGTTATACAAAATTTGTTTTATTACGCCCGACATACACGCGTTTTGGAGATCCTGCTGTGGAAAAATTTTGCCAGCTTCTAATGCAGTAGTTCCGTAGTCAAAACCACATAAAATAGAATTGGGAGAATCCGGTTCTTGGTATCCGCTGGGGCGGAGTAGGGCGGTTGGGGACATCACCACAGTATCGGAGCAGTTGATTTCTGGAGGAATTGCGGATTTTTTGCTCTTTCCAGGAAAAAAAAAAAATCCTGCAGTGCTTACTTGGGCAATGGAATAAAAGGTCTTTTGCACGAGCCTTATTCAGAACACTGCAGTGACAAAAGTAACTGGAAATTTAATTTGCTCTGTTAGAAAGCCCATGGATTTATTAACCTTGTTTCTTCCCAACAAGGCCAGGATACATGCATCCTCAGCTACTGCTGCATGTGTGCATTTTTGGCCAATGGTGTCATGGAAATGGGGAATTACTGTGATTTCAGCACATCTTTTGCTGAAGATCATCTAGGTTTCATTTTTCCAGATCTTGGAGAAAGCCTTAGTAACATTTAGAAATCAATATATTTGTGTGCTTATTTGTTAGGATTGGTGAGTTGCTGGTGTGTGAAGGCAGGGTTAATTCTCTTGCACAGACAGATGGAGAAGGAGCTTCCTGGGCAGATGACATGAATTATGTGCCTGTAATAGTCAGACATGAGAGGTATCACTAGAAATATTTGTAATTTGGAGAAAAAGTTTTATGGTTTGTTGCCAAGGTGCTGACAAAGGAAACTATGTCTTTACAACAACTGATTAAATTCTTCTCTGGCTGAGTTAAATGAAGTTCGATACCCAGCGTGCAAACACCAGTGTGCTTAAATCTATCTGCAATTGCAAATAGACCCCATTAATTCCATCATTAGCACATAGTTGATTTCAGTGGGAAAGCTCACAGTAATGGGGGGTGGGCATGTATTTAAGTCTTGTGAAAAAATAAGTTTTGCTTCCTAGCAAAGCTGCTCCATCGTTGATTACAATTATATCAATATGACTATTTAAAAGAGAAATAATATTTCTTTAAAATTGCAACAGCTTCACTTTTTCCTCAGAATCTTGATAGCTATTCCCCTAAGTGCACAGAGAATCATGGAATGCCAGACTGGTTTGGGTTGGAAGAGTCCTTAAAGACCATGCAGTTCCACCCCCTGCCATGGGCAGGGACACCTTCCACTAGACCAGGCTGCTCCAAGCTCCATCCAGCCTGGCCTTGGGCACTTCCAGGGATGGGGCAGCCTCAGCTTCTCTGGGAAGAAGTTTTCTTGTATTTTATCTCAGTTTCATGTAATCCATTGGTGACAATGCAAGTCACTTACAACTTGCTGTTTCAAAGCCTTTATTGTACTACATGGATGGATCCAGTCTTAGTCATATCTCATGGAATTCAAAACCTGCAGACACGGGCAAGGAGCAGATTTTGGGCTATTTTAATAGTCCTGGTGTATATTTTTCAGGGGATGACAACCTTTTTCATGCAATGTATCTGAAAATTGTCTGCCTGGAGCCTCGCCTCCCTTGTCAGATGAGAGTCATTGTATGGAGAATTTCCACTCTCTCATATGGGAGAACATCAGCAGTTTGTCATTATCACAAAAGTTGAAGCTCCCTGCGTTTGGGGAAATTGCAGTTGTCGGGTGTCAGCACATCCATCATGCAGGTGGCAGTCTCTCCCTGGAAAAATATGGATCAGCTGGAGTGGTCCAGTGGAGATCAGTGAAGAGGGGCAGGGGCTGGCACGTGTGATTATGAGAAAAGTGTGAGGGAACTAGGCATGCTCAGCCTGGAGAAGGGAAGGAAGGCTCATACATGGAAAAAAGCTTCCCAGTGAGGACAGGCAAGGCAGTGGAGCAGGTTGCCCAACTGAGATTGTGCAGGCTCCATCCTTGGGAGCTTTCAGGACCCAACTGCGGAGCTGCCTGGTCTGATCCCAGAAGCAGTGGTGCTGACAGCAGGGAATTGCGCTGAGGAGGACACAGCTGAATGCTAGTGACACCCAGGTCGGGAGTTCAGTCCCCACAGGGGCCATTCACTTAAGGCTTAGACCTGATGATGATCCCTGTGGGTCCCTACCAACTCAGAATATTCTGTGATCTGGAGGTAAAGATTGTGTGAAATAAGGCAGAAAGGACAGATGCAGGGAAATACCTGCTTCACAGAGGGAAGTCCCAATACCTCTGTTTCCTAAATCTCTGAGTGTAATGGGAGTAGTTTGCAGCTTGCAAAGCAACTGTGAATTTACCTGCTGAGCTGCCATCTAACCTGAGTGATTCTCTGGCGGGGCTTGGATTCTTCTGCAATGAGAATTACGTGGTTATGCCTTTTTCTGTCCGAGGCACAACCTTAAAACAGAACTTATCTGCAGATTTCAGTTCTCGGCTTAGAATATATATATTCAAAAATTCTAACAATGCTTTGGAAGACAGTTGTTTCACATACACTTTGTTCTTTAAGAGTTTGCTGAATTAATCTGATGAGTGTCTTACTTCAGACACTTCCTTGTAGAGTTCTCTCACAGTCCCCTAACACATCCTTCTGGACAAACCAGACAGACATTAAGGCATCCTATCTCTCTTAGCAGCCTCCCATGCCTCTCACTACTGACTGTGTTAAATAACTCAGTAAATGAATGTTACAACATAGCTTTCGTTGTCTGAGGTTGAGAAAACACCAGAGTACAGCAGGCTGGGAAACTGCTTCATGGAGACGTTTTCCACACTATATGACTTCAGCAATGAATCTCCATTAAAAAGTGAGGTATCCAGAAAAGAAATGTGTGAAAGCATTTGTCTGTTTTTGTTGTGCACCTCAAGCAAGTCTTTGTCATTGTTGCTGCTGCTGGGGATGGTTACACTCTGCTCTGGAAATTGTCCCTTGACCTTATTTACCCTGAGCTTCCGAAGTCCCCAAATGGCCAAATATTCCGTGGGGAGAGGAGTGGTGCCACAGAAGGACAGCTTCAAATCCCACACCCGTGTGAAGCTGAGGACCATCTCCAGCACCGAGGTGTCCGTGAACCAGATGGTCAGGTGGCTGTTGTAGGTAGTTTTTTCCATCGTAGAAGGCAGCACTGTTTTGCAGTTGCACATCAGGTTTGCCAGGCAGTAATCGCAGTCACAGACAGGCACGGAACAACTGCAGTTGCGAATTGTGTTTTCCTTAGTGAAAATCAGTGTGTGGTTCTTCTGACTTCTCACAAAACTGATGTGTATGCCAAGGAACGTGGCCAGAATGAGAGACAGACAAATGGAGAAAGCAGGGTAGGCTATTGGCTTCATTAGCACTGGTGCCAAGCTGCCAAGTGTCTCCTCCTTTTACTGAGTGATTGAGATCACTTGGCTTTACCTACTGAGGAAAAACAATTTCTTTATTATACTATAGATCTCTCAATGATTAATATTACTTTGCTTTTCCACTCATCTGCTGCATCTGTTTAGAGCCGTATTGCAATTCTGCATTAAGGGAAAAGCATGACTACACTGATTTAGAAAATGGATTATGACTAAAGTTTGGGATTCTTTTTCATTCTTCTTTTGCTCTAAATGGTTTCAACCGCTTATAAGACAGCTTGGACATGTTCTTCTCTATGCAGACAGCTCCTTGGCCCGGCCTGTGTGGAGGTAAGGACAGGACAAGGAATTGTGCAGGGCAATTCCTGCTAGTTTCTCCTTTCTGCTTTCTTTGCTTCCAATCAGACAGGGGTGACAAAGGACCCTGTTCTCCACTTCACTGAGTGAGGCAGTCTGAGAAGGGCTAGAGGCGATAGTTTTTACACCTGAATGGCCAAGTAATATTGTGATAACCTTTCCCTTAAACTGAGTGTGGGATATACTGGGAAAAGGGAGGGAGAGCAGTTAAGGGCAGAAGTATTGCTGGGCACAGCACATATCCTCCTGAGCTACATGAAGTGCTGAAAAAACCTGATTTTGATCCATGTAAAGCTACATCTGCTCCAGCCTTAATCTGTAAGTTCTAAGGACCAGGGACCACCTCTTATCATGTCTTGCACAGCAAGTACTATAGGATAGATCCAGGCTTTTCCAGTTGCTCTGCCCCCACTTCATTTACCCTAGCAAAGCAAAGTAGCAACTCCACACATACCTATGACAATGGAGCAAGTTTCCATCCCAGCCGTGGGCCACCTCAAATGGTTGGGAGCATGTTTGGTGGGATTCCTGGATTCTCAGCTGCCAGCCCTTTGGTTTTCAGAGTGGAGTTGAATTTTACCAGGAGCATCTGTGTTTTCCTGACATATTGTTACATGATGGTACAGGGAATGAAGCACAGTGCATTTTCTTAACACAAATTATATTAACACAAATTATAAAGATGTTGGAAAGTTTGTCAAATTTGATGTAACTGTTTTGAAGCACCAAGAAGCATTAGAGACAAATTTTCACCAAAGATGACAGGTTCTGGTTAAAGTAGCAATAGGACACATTGGACAGAATTTGGTCCTTATCATGTAAAAAGACTGCTTCACATGCAGAATGTTTGTCTGCAGCATTTAAGAAAACATGGCAATTTTCCTTGTACTTACATTTTTTGTGGACTTCTGTTATTAATATTCTTGTTCCTATTTGTCCTATTCCTGTTCCTGTTAATTTTCTTATCTCGTTGCTGTTTCCAGTAAACTGTTCTTATCTCAACCCCTGAGCTCTGCCTTTTGTGCCTCCAGTTGGATGCGGGGGGAGGGGAGCGTGGGAGGCGTTTTTACTGGGAATACTCAAGTGGAGAATACCATTCCCAAACCATGACAGAAGGATGCAGACGTTTAAGTTTTTTAATCAAATATTTAATCTATGTTGTGGAACATACCAGAAATTCCAGTCCACCTGCTGGCTGATGTTTAACTCCAAAGGTCAGACTCACCCAAGCTGTAGATGTTGTGGTATCGTTATTGCTAGAAATGTTTCCACTATCTAAGCATTTAATCACATTGGAAATCCTATTACTAGACCTCTACACTGCTTATTTTCTCAGTCCTTAACAGTGGCTAACAGTTGTGATAGTCCAGAAATCTGTACTATCAACACAGTTTCGCAACTACATGAAATTATTTGTATTTTTCTGTGTTGGAGGTGGTATTTGCAAGAAATCCTAGACAATGTTGACAACATGAGTTTGGACTAAGTAAAAGAGATTCAGATTCCCACCTGTGTCAAAAGGAGGGATACTGCTTTTTTCACTTAACATTTGAGGGCTTAATATTCATAAAACATTGGACTAAAATACTTTGATGCATCCTCACTAGTTTTAACTCTTGATTCCTGTATTTTTCTCAGTACTTGAAGAATGGAGAACCTTTAAAGTTCTCTACTGGTCTGCAGCCAACCAATCAGGTTTAGCTCCATCCATCAGAATCCAAACAAAATTCTAAATTCTGGCATTCCAGGAAAGCTAAACTCCAGAAATACTTCTATTCTTCTCTGTTCCCTGCAAATCAGAAATATTCCTATCCAGTTCTCGGGATTTTGTTTCTGTGTGGCTTTAGTGAGGGATACGCAAGAAGTGAAATATACATTGCAGGTTATGTGTCTGTGAAGTGTCAAAGTCACCTGCAATGCATCTTTTCTTAAGCTAACAACTATCTACAGAAAAATATGCATTATATGATTCTTAGTCAAACCACACTGCTGTCTCTACTGCTTAAGGCTTGGAAAATTATTTGCTTTAATTTTTAGGCATGGGAGAACTGCCTTTAGTAGGGCTCTTGGAGATACACAGAGCTCTTTTTTGTAATATTGCCATTAAGGTGAAATAAAATATGGGGTGATTTGCTTGCCTGTTGTAGTTCTGTTCTCCATTATCTCCAAAATTAAAAATATGGAGTATTTCAGAAAACTGTAGAATATGCTGTGTGTGGTACATCTGTTCACCGTGGTCCTTCTCTGAACATTACCCACTTCCCCTAACAGAAATAATTTATCTCTTGAACTCACCAGAATAGTTTTAGACATAACCTACAGAAATGCAAAGAGTACAGCAGATTGTGCTAAATGTCAAGATTTTCTATGCAATTTTCTAGGGAAAAGTGGTGGGTATACCTTCTTCTCTTCCCTAAGTTTTCAGTAAAATTCACCTAGACTTCCAGTATAATCAGTACAACTATTTAAAATCTCATCCACCTAACACAATGGATTTTACAACTGGTTTCCATAAGCTGTTTGACATGTTCTTATATAACACAGCAGGTATAGAAGTTCTGTAAAAATCATAGAAGCCTTTTTCAGCTTTCTAGTTTATATTAGAAGACTTTTGAACTCAGGAAACAAAAATAGGCTCTCAAGTCTGAACTTGGCAAATTATCTGGATGGGTACCCTCAGTGATGGGTAACTAAAACCTACTTGCTTTTATATATCTGATCTGATGAAAAGAATAACTCCTTTGTCTACAGAAGTCAAGCTAAGAAGGAGTTGGTTTGCATTTTATTTCCATATAATTGTCCAAGACAGCTGGTTTAGACCATCATTCTTGTCCAGCCTTATATCCAGTGTTCATCAATGCTTGAAAGTGGCTGGAGTAATAAAACTGGTAACACATTTGCATACCAAAAGTGAATGAACACTTTTTAATTATGAGTGAGATGATTACTAAATACATTTTTATTAAAACACAGAATGACTCCACAGCCTAAATGTGGCATCTACAGAAGGGGTCATGGACTCCTGCTGAAGGTTTGGTTTAAACTTTCAATTAAGAGAATCTAGAGCTCTACCAGGCTGCAAGATGACCTCCAGCAGAAATAACATCACCTTGGTAAATACCTGTCCTTGTGCAATCCAGGAAAAAATAAATTTATCCAAACACGGTGGTTTATTCTAACAACATGGTTTCTCCGTGGTGGTATTTTTCTAACAACATCCCAGATAACCATGGTTCAAATGATGCATGCTCTCCACTCAACTGCACTGGTATTTGTTCTAAGTTGTTGGTCTCATACAGTCAGCTAAAAATTACACCATGTTTTGAAATTATGCCCTGTAATTGCAATGTTTCCTTTTATGAGTTACTGATCAGTTTTTGTTCCAGTGGTAAACTTCAACAAATTCCCCCACCCCTGCACAGGTAAATTAGAGATAAAACCTACATTCCTGTGCTTTCCATCTTTACATGCTCTGGTTTGGGACCTACAATTAGAAGTAGAAAAAACAAGATGTCAGTAAAACTAGGAGATAAACAGCTGCTGAGCCCTTTCACCACCACCACCCCACCTGGCTCCCCAGAATTAGTGTGGCAAGCACTTAGTGTGTGAGAGTGAGGTGAGAAATCTGTGTAAAAGAACACATTAGTGCCTTAAATTGTTATTACGCTGTATTGCCCAAGAGGTCTTTTCTTATGCCAGGGTAAGCTGGCACCCAAATTCACTGAGCAGACATAGTGTATTGCTACCCCCTGGAAATTACTGATAGTTAATCCAATTCTTCAGACAGCTGAGAATGTTTCCCCAGCAGTTACCTGCCAATTACAGCATTAAAGCACCTCTGAAAAGTTTTGAAGTGTGGATTTTGGTTTCTGTGAACTGAAGATACCTCAGTTCTGGTATCAAAGAGTAAAGATTGAGCAATCACAAGACAAGTTCTGATAGAAACTCTGCCACTGCAACGACTTTCTGGGAAATGGGGAGGTGGAAGTGAGACATGGTGGAGATTAAAGGATACTTAATTGTCCTGAAGATGTTAATTATCAAGCAGACCTTGGTGACCTCATGTGGCTGAAGTCTGAATTGTTTTTCTCATAGACATCCCTGGGAGTGTTCAAGGCCAGACTGGACAGGGCTCTAACCAGCCTGATGTCATGGAAGATGTCCCTGCATAGAGCGTGGAACAAGATGGGCTGTAGGGTCCTTTCCAACCCAAAATATCCTGTGATTCTATGAGGGGCTGGGTGGAGGAGAGGCAACTGCAGCCCAGAGCTGGGATGGAGCAATGAAGGAGAAACAAGGAGTAAGAATCCTTCTTCAACAAGTCAGGAAGCTCTTATAAGGCCAAAATATACAGAAAAAGAACAAAATTGAGCTCCTGGGACAGGCTTTTTGCTAACTTTACAAGCCTGTTTTGATAAAAAGTAAAAGAAAAGGGAAAACATTTCTCTGGAAGAGCCACCCATGATGCTCCTTCAGTGGCTCCTGATTAGTGTGGTGTATATCCAACCCAGTGTTTGTTGTTCAGTAATGAGTTGTTCCTTCCATGCAAGAACTAGCAGAAAACTAGATCCCAGGAGCTGCCTCAGAGTCCCTGCAGCCTGCAGTGCTGGCCTGGGAGGGGTAAGGTCATTGCTGCTTTGCAGCTGGAATCTCTGCAATAGAGAGGGGAGAAGGGAAGCTGCATTCTCTGCTTAGCAACAAACAAAAATACCAATTATTTTAGGGAATTGCTTATTTCTGGTAGCAAAAACCTGCTTCTGAAAAAAACTACTTTGAGTGATCTAAATGTAGTAAATCATTTGTTCATTTTTTGTCCTGAGTGGGGGGCCTCTCAGGCAAAAATCAGACTAGATATAAACAGCAGCAGAAAAATATTTGATTGATTGTTTCAGCCATGCATGGATTTAGATGTTATCCTCCTTCCAGCATGGAAACCCATGGTTTATTACATGTTATCCCAAAAGTTTTCTAGCACAAGATTCCATCCCTGTTCCTTTTGCTTTACAGGTTTTGACTGCTAAAGATTTTTCAATGCATATTTAGTAGTAGCACCATTTCAGGTTTTTTGAATCTGCTTTGATAATTCCACTTTTTTTTCCTCCTCTAATTGCAGGTCTTTGTGTTAAAAAAAAAAACTGCAAAAAAGTAATAAAAAGCCTTTGACTATTGTGTGAGAATGCTACCATCACAAAGAAAGTTTATTCTACTCAATGGAAATTCCAAGCCTATAAAATTTATTTCTTCCATTCTTTCTTCAGAAAAAACCTAATTAAAACCCCTCATTGATGACTTGTGCTAACATTTGCCTATCTGAAAGTGCTGTATTAAGCAAAGAGGAGTTTAAAGCTATATAATCTTGTGCAGCTTGAGTAATGTACACAGGATGAATAGCAAACCCACCCAATTTAGATAAAATCGGTATTTTGAACTGAGCAGGTGTTAAAATACAAGATTACAGGAAAATGCAATGAATTGGTCCCTGAATATGCCTAATCTGAGTCTTGACTGCAGACTAGCTATATAATCTGATCAGAAAGAGACTACAGCCTTGAGGAAAACAAAATGCTGGGCTTGCTGTCTTTACTCCATGGGAATTTTAGGAATTCCCTAAGTGGGCTGATGGCTGACAGGAATTTTGTTTTCTGTCTCTTTGCTTAAACAAATACTGTACTTATTTAGTTAGTCCATAGATAAATTTAGGCAAATAAGTTTGTGATCAAAGCTGAAGTTCTACAGCCTTTCAGGCCTGCAGCATGATTCATTCTTGTTAATAGCTTGAAAATTATATTTGTGTCTGCTTGTGCAGCTGAAGCCTGGGCTACTGGCATTAGGTTGTAGGGGTGGAATCTCAAATGTAGTGGAACAAATTCTTTCCCAGCAAGATAAAAATGTAAGATAAAATAGGCAATACTGTAGCACCGAACTTGAAAAACACACTGACCCTTAAAATGTTCACTGTGTGGGTATTTTAATTTTCAGGTGTACACAGACTCCAGGAGAGGCAATTAATCTATAAACACCTCTGTAAAATCCTCAAGCCTGTCCATCCTATGCAGAGCTTCTCTCCACAGCAGAGGCAAACATTACAGTGGGGAAGGCTGTGACATGAAACTGCAGGGAGCTAGAATAACAGGAGACAACTCAAGGGAAAGGAGGACATCTTCTCCCAAAGAATTGGGAGTGGTGATACCTCCCTTTTTCCCCTGATGAAGGTCACCCTCAGCAGGTCACAGTTTGATTATTTCCAGCCCAAGAGAGCAGAAAGGAGGCATGTGCAAGAACATTTTCATGCTGTGCTTCATACATGCAGCCTGCACTTTTCCTAGTAAAGAGTAGGGGACCAGGATGAGTGGCAGTGACATGGGTATTCACATTAGAATTGCATCAGGATAAGCATTTACATAAATGCAAAGTGAGAAGGAAGTGTTATAAAGATTTACCAGCATGGGAGGAAAGAAATGTTTTGCACAGATGTAAGGTAGAATGATTGGTGGAGTTGTGCTCCCTGGGATTTAAAGTCTAAGTGTATATCCATGCATAAAGCATGAATATGCAGGCTCACAAATACACAATTGTATTTTCATACAAAAAGTACTTTTGTAATTGTAAGGTATGCACAGTCAAAGCCCTGTTTATTCCTGTGTCCTCTGGAAGAGACACCTTCTGGGTAGCCAGGTCCCAAGGATGGGTAGCACTATCCAAAAACCAGAGCTACCTTTGGTGGCTCATGCTGAGCACTTCAACACTGAAGTACTTACATTCATTTTTAAAAGACTTTTTTAAATTTTCATTTTTTTTAATGTCAAACCAACTGCTCCCTAGAACAAGGGCACTTACACTGAATGAACTTTAGGAAAGAAAGCTTGACTGCAATTTTGGTTATTTCCCAGTACCCTTTCTAACATGACTTAGACAAAAGTTCAAGTTAAACGTTACATGAAACTAAAAAATTTCTATCCCAAAACATAATGCTGAAAATTACAGTCTATTGCAGCACTTAATTTTCTATTGTTGATAGCCTAAATTTAGGGGAAAAAAAAGCGAGAGCAGAAAGCTGCATGATCAAAAAACTGGTATGAAATATTAGTGGTCACTGAGCAGCTGGAGAATGAAACTCTGGAGCAGGGCACCTTGGGGGCAGATATCTCAGCTCTGTTCACTCAGACAGTGGATGTTGTCATTACCATTGAGACTCCAGAGCTACACAGAGATAGTATATTTCCTTTAGTTTGTCCTTACTGTAACACTGACTTTATTTATAAATTAAATGGCAGAATAAAACAGAGGTCCTAGATGCTCTTTCCTTGAGCCTCCTCTTTCAATGCTCTTCTCCAGGCAGTTTTAACTGAATAAAATGTCTCAAATCCTGTCAGCTGGAATAATTCCCATGAAAATTCCTGTCCCCTTTTAAGATTTGCCTAAAAGAGTCTTTGCAAAATGGAGCAAAATCTCTCCACCATTCTTTGTGGTTATTATTTGTAGAACTGTTAATTATTGCTGTAGGCATACAGATACAGTGTAATAAACAATTGTAACACATGATAGTCAAATTTTGCAGAATCTTACTTCACCTCCACTACAAAGCAACAAATTTGAAACACAAGTACCTGCTAGGAAGAGTTACTGGAAAGAGAGAGAAACAGCCTCATTCATAAAAATAAAAGTTATTGAATGTTTCTCTCTTACTTATCCCCCTCCTTTAATGCCAAAACAGTGACTTACTCTTTCTCTGGATGCCAGCAAATGAATTTGTCCGTGCCCAGTCTCCTGCTTGGCTGAACTTCCCAGCTGTGGCTGGGAGTGGGGTCAGTCTGCAGGGCAGCCAGCAGTGCCTTCTCTCTCACTCGATGCTGCTCTTTTATGTTTTCATGGGCCAGCAGCCCGTGGCATTCCCCCACCAGCCAGGAGGGTGGCCCAAGGTCTGCCTTGACCATTCACGCCACCTGTACCGTGCTGACAGGCACCAAGAAATGCTTAGAGGTGCCAGACAGCTCCCTACTCACTCTGGGAAGGGAGCTGCAGTGCTTGGCTGTTGTTCACAGGGGGTTGGCCAGCTTTCTGTGCAGGAACAGAGGCAGGACCTCATGGCTCTGTGCTGGCCATCCACCTGGGCAGCCCTATGACTGTCCCCGTGGGATGTATTCTGCTCTGCCTGTTTCCTCTGGACTTTGGGTGGAGGTTTAAAACAGAACTTCAGGCAGACTTGGAAAGCCTGCTCAGCCAACTGGAGGGAGTAACTGGAAAGCCATAAGAGAATGGCTGAGGTCACCTGCTTGTCCAGCCTTGTTGGAGTCCAAGGTCAGGGACCTCGGCAGAGATGTCTGGGGCCTGAGCAAGAAGGTTTGATACCTGTACAGGAGGGTTTAATATCTGTACAGAGGGGTTGGAAACCCTGGCACAGAGCCCAGGAAGAGACTGGGTTTGACTTCAGCCCATGGGAAAAGCCTCCAACACTGAGAGAGGAATTGCAAGTCACTGAAGTGTGAAATACAGTAGTGTAGTCTATCACAAGGTGCAAAAGTAGAATTTAGGGTTTTTAGAATGGGGATTTCAAGAGGACAAGATGGAGGAATCTGGGCATGTCCCTGTTCTTCTGCTTCTTTTTCTTGTCCTCCATCTTCTGCTGTGATGGTGGCACTTTTGGATTGTTTAGAGTAGAGATAGACTGTCTAACATAGGTAATAGATATTGGCAAGAACCTCATCAGGGCAAAAAAAGAATGTATTAGATAAGAAAGAATAAACAGCCTTGAAAAACAGAGCTGATGATTCCTGGACTTATTCTTTAGAACGGGGCTTGGGAAAAGATGTTTTCTAGTTTTTCAAGAGTCATTGCAACACGAGACAAACCTGACTAGCCAGGAGAAGAGGAGACTGTGAGGGGAAACCTCATAGCAGTCTGCAGCTTCCTCATAAGAGGGAGCAGAGGGGACAGTCAAAACACTCCCTCACATACAGGACTACCCCACCACATCTCATTCTTGTCTGTCCCTTCTGAAGAGTTCATCACCATCCATTGCACTATTCCAGTGGTGCCAGTCATCCCACCATGTCTTTGTGATGGCAACTATGCCATAGTTTTCCTCCTGCACCATGCCTACCAGAATGTCCTGTTTGCTGCCCATGCTGCAGGCACTGGGGCAGATGCAATTCAGTTGGGTTATCAATCCCAATGCCTTTTCAGGGAGAGAAGCTCCAATTCCTGAGTGACCATTCTTAGGAGCTTCCATAGTTTCCAGCACATCAATAACACTTGCACTCTTGCTGCTTTATGGATCTCCTTTCCTGTGTCTACTGAGATGGTAGCCTCAAGGACCTCACTAACACACCATCCTTAGAAGAGTGTCAAGCCACTCCCAGGCTTATCTCAAGTGACCTGGTTTTTATCCCCTTCCCCCTTCAAATCCAATTTAAGGCTCACTCAACATGCCTTGCTAATTCCTGCACAAAGATCCTTTTCCCTCTGAGACAGGTATACTCAGTCTGTCATCAGTAGGCTTGTCATCTAAACCATCCCATGATCAAAATCCCCAAAATTCTGTTGGTGACACCCGGCTTAAAGCCAGGGATTTGTCTGTACAACTTTCCTGTTTCTACCCTGAGCAGTGGACTCCCCAGAACAACCTCCCCCAGTTTTACTGCTGATGATGACAACCTGTGGTTGGGAATATGCCTGGGGTCAGCTGGGGTCTAATGTCCTGGCCATGTCCCTTTCCAACTCCTTTCATACTCCCACCCTACTCACTGGTGGGGCAGCACGAGGAGCACCAAAGGCCATGATGCTCAGCATTGACTAAAACATCCCTGGTTTATCAATGCTCCCTCCAGCAAAAATCCAAACCACAGCCCCAGGGAAGAAATGGAACTTTTCCTCTGCCCAGCACAGTACATTTTCCATCCCTTACTTTATGCCATGTACATCCTGCTCGGGTTCTGTGGTATCCAATATCCACCAGCCCCTTCCCACCCTTTGCTATCATGCACAGCTATGATTCCCTTACTCTATGAACCACTCCTATGAAATATCCATCAAATACCCATAAAATGTCCACAGATCTTCACAACATCATAGAATCACAGAATGGTTTGGGTTGTGATGGACTTTAAAGCTCATCTTGTTCCAAACCCCTGCCATGAGCAGGGACACTTTCCACTGGACCTGGCTGCTCTCCAGGCCCCATCCAACATTGAACCTTTTCAGGGATGGGTCATCTACCTGCTCTAGTTTGGCCTATGGGTGCAGGGTGCTCCTGACCTGGGATGCAGTGCTTGCACCAATCCCAGTCATGCTGCTGGGGACAGCATAGGCTGTGGCTCAGATCAGCAGCAATACCTCTCCCTGGGGACCCAGGTCTGCACAGCAGGGCACAGCACACTTGGAGGTTGACACAAAGCAGGGGGACTGTGGGCCAATACTCATGACATTGGAATGGCAGCTTAAAGCTAGGGCCCCAGCCTCACTTCCAAGCCAAAATGAACCCCCAAGACTTCATCACTCAGCCACCTCTGACTGCTCCTGTGCTGGCAGCAATGACTTGGCCATGCTCACCCATCACCCCCAAATACAAGCAGGGTTCATGTCCATCAGGAGCAGGGTTCTCCCCAGATGAGGGGCACCATCAGCCCCCAGGGAGATGGACAGCAGCCAGGTAGGGGGGCAGCTGAGCAATGGGGAACAAAGACATGGACTCCCTTGTGCATGTGAAGGAAATTGCTTTATTGTAGAAGACACCTTTCTTATATACCTTTAGTTTCTACCAGACATAACCAAAATTTAACAGAAGAACACCCATTGGCTGCTCAGCTGCAGTGCTTCTGTCCATGAGCCTCACCACCCATCAGCTTCCCGCTCACACGCTGGCCACAGCTGCCTCTCAGCCCTGACTGACCTCTGATCACAGCCTGGTGCTGTGCCCTGCCACAGGGCTTGCTGGTAAACATAACCATTAACACCTTTAACAAACACAACCCCATATCCCATATCCCATAGATATCCATGGCTGATGAGGGGTCAGGGGGCTGAGTTGGAGGTGCTGGGGACACTGAGGAAGAGGGGTCCTGGGGCTCACTGGGATGGGACACAAAGGATTTGCTGTAGTGGGGGAAGTGCAAGCAGCACTATCCCTGGCTGAGGTTAGGAATCCGGCTGGGGTAGCCCTGGTGAGGAAAAGGACACCCTGTCCCCTTGGGGCACTTGGAATGAGGAGTAAGCTCTAGTGTTAGGAGAGCCTGGACATGACAGCCCTAGAGGCCAAGAAGGAAAGTAAAACCACAGGGCTCCTGTGCTTACCTTGCTGTTAATTAGTTTGGTTCTCATTAGTGGCTGCTTCTGCTTACTGTGACCTGTGGATGTGTCCATGTGGAAGCAGGACACCCCAAAGCACTGGTAACCATGGGTATGTCCATGCTGCAGCTGGAGCACCTTGAAGGGAATGTGGCCCAAGGATAAGACCATGCCAGAGAAGGCACACCTCAAAGCATCTGTGGCTGTGCTGGAGGTCATGCTGGAACACCTCAAAGTGTGTGACCATGCATAAACCCCCAACAGAATAGGTAAACCTCTGGAGGCACCGCACAAGGCCCCACACCAGCAAGACCTCCACCTCATCAAGGAGATGGTGTTGGACATGGCCCCCATCTTCTTAGCTGCTACTGTGTCCATGAGAGCATCCCAGGGCCACCAACCCATCCATGTTGGCCGCTCCACCTCCACCTCCCTCTGGAAAAACAGGATGCCCTTCAACTAGGATGTCATCTTCATGATGGAGACCTGCTACAGTGTCCCTACCAAGGACTAATTCCACGAGGACAAGGAGATTCTCATCCTGCTTTTCCAGCTGTTTCCAACTGTGCTCAGTACCTACAACTGGGATTTTGTGAGAGGTAATGTTCCCGCAGAACAGTCTCCCCCACTGCTGGGACACAGGGACATGTGGCAGGGAATGGTCCCATCCCACCAGCTCTGCCAGGACAAGGAGGTCTCGATCTTGGATGTGCCATGGGCAGATGGCCTTGTGCATCTCCGAGCTGCTCTGAGCTGTGGTTTGCAGTGGGGTCTGTGGCAGCAAAGTGTGACACAGCGTGGCACAGCATGGCAGGGCTGGGTGCTGTGCTGTGCCATGGGAAGTGCTGCTGCCAGCACACTGCAGCAAGGAGAAGGGGTCGTGGATGGAGCCACCAGCATCACAGGCACAGCAGGACAGGATGGGAGACACGGGGATACCCACATAGTATCCTGCCGTGCAGGATCTGTATCTGTGCCCAGCTCAGCCTGGCCATGGTGCCACTGCCCCAGGATATTGGCTGAGCCTGGCAGAGGCCTTTGCTGAGTGGCAGCTGTGGTGTCAGGATGCAGCTGTGTGTGGGGTCTGTGAGAGGCTCTCCCAGGAATGGAGGCTGGAATTAAGTGGGCTAGGGAGTGCAGCAGGGCAGGTCCCTGCCCAGGTGGCTGCTCCACTTCTTGCCTTCCCTGGCTCCCAAGAGTTACTGTGGGACTGGGGTGTCCCCAGGGGGCTCCTGTGGCTCCCTGGGCTGAGGGAGGCTAATGGGGCCTGCATCTGGAGGCTTCTTCATCCCCATCCATCCCTATTCCTCCCATATTCTGTACATCCTGAAGTGTGATGCCCATAGCTCAGGGGTTGCTCAAAGGGTTTGGGATCTGTTCCCCAGCCTGTCCCACAGCCCAGTGGGGTCACAGCCTCCACAAGCACCTGAGGGAACAAGAAGGGGGCTGGCACACAAGAACAGGGGCCCTGCCAGCACAGGAGGTTGTGGGGGCTGCCCCATGGAGCAGCAGGTGGGACACAGCAATGCCATGCTGAGGAACAGCCCCACTCCCCCCAGGTGCAGAGAGGGATGTGATAGGCACATCTTCTGGGGTGCTTGGACCCCAGGGCTTCTCCATCCACCCTCTCCTCCAGGGCAGGGTACAGCTGTTGTGCCAGGTATTCCCCGGGCAGAACTAGGACTGCCCAGGGAATACCTGCCCTTTGCCAGGCAGGAAGGGGGTCAGGAATGGATCCTGCCCTTCAGAGGCACCAGGGCTACCTCCTCCCCCTCCCTCCTCATTCCACAGGTGCCCTCTATACCCCTGGCCAGCACCAACCCCAGGATGCAGGTGACACTGGGCAGCCTTGATGTACTTTAATAAACTCTGGGATCCCAGAGCCAGTCGTGGGCAGGGCTGGTTCCAGCCCAGGCAGCCCTCCTGACTCAGCTTGGGGCACCAGGAGCCCCACTTGCAGTGGAGCCAGCACATGTGAGGCCATGCAGTGCCCAAAGCAGGTCACAGAGATGGGCTTCCCTGGAGATCTCACGTGTGTGTGCCGTAGTGTGGGGCTGTCAGAGCAAGGAGCTGCACTGCAGGGCGCTCACCCAGCACGGGAATTGCTCCCTTGTCTCAGCCCAGGCCTCCACTATTCCCAGTGACAGGCGCCAGTGCTGGGGACGGCCACCGCACCTCCCTGATGTCGACACCGAGGGGACTGAGCACCACGCAGGTGAAGTTGGTGTGCAGGTGTTGGCTGTCGAAGGAGCTGAAGTGCAGATCACGGTGCAGGGCCAGCCCCGAGCCCCGCAGCTCCTCTCTGTGGAGCCAGCGGGGACCAGTCAGTGCCCGCTCCAGATGGGCAGACCCAGAGGCCCTGCCCCAGCCGGGGCTGCCCCGCTGTCACTGCCCCCGGGCCCCCTGTCCCCATACTCACTGCACTGTCCCCTCTCGCACAGCCCCGTCTGGGTGCAGGCTCTCCACGAAGAAGCCGTCCTCCAGCCAGTAGAGCAGCGTCGACTCCGGGAGCCCACTCAGCGCCTCGCATGACACAGTCACACTCTCGCCTGCAGCCGGAGGGGCTGTGAACGTCAGGGGGGCTGCAAGGGTCCCCAGTGCCCCAGGCACAGCCCCCCTCCTCGTCAGCACCCCGAAATCTTGGCTGTGTGTGGAGGATTCACCTTGTGTCTGCTGGAGGCTGGCACAGGAGCTAACCCGCACTGCAGCCTCCTCACCTTTAGTCCCTGCCATGGCCCCGAGGGTCTCTCACCTGGGCGGGGGAGCTCTGCTGGCGTCCGCACCATGGTGATGGTGGGTGGCTGCAAGGCCATGGCACCTGGAGGAGCAGAGTGGGGTGAGGTGGAAGGTAAGAGTGACCCCAAGACCCCACATTTTTATAGTGGGGGAGGAGGCAGGGTCCCCCCAGACCCCTGAACAGGCCTCTTGAGGGGCATAGAGCCCGGGGTGACCTTCAGCTCCCCGGTCCCCCAGTAATCCCCACTTACCTGTGCAGCAAGCGGCCAGGCTCCAGCAGAGCAGGAGGATCCAGGCAGGGCGTCCCAGGAGCTCTGCAGACAAAGATGGAGCTCAGTGCCGGGCTCAGTGCTGGGCACACAGGGATGTTCCCCGTGAGCTTGGGGTGGTTCCCCCGGCATTCCCTGAGCCTGGGATGGTCCTGTCCTCTCAGCATCCTCCCAGCTGCTCATGGTACCTCCCAGCAAGCTCCCCCCAGGACTCCCCAGATCGACGATCCCGTACCCTCGTATCCAGCCAGCACCCCCCGAGTCTGGGATAGTCCCGTACCCCCCAGCATCCTCCTCCCGAGGTCCCTCAAGCCGCTGCTGGTGCCCCCCAAGGCTGTCCGCCTACCGCTCCGGTACACGCGGCGAGCCCGTGGTTCAGACACGGGGCGGCGGCGCTCGGGACCGCGGCGCTTTATGTCCGGGGCCCGGGGAGGGGCGAGAGGCAGCGCCGTGACTCACCGGGAGCCGCCCTCGGCGCCGGCGACGTGGCGCGACGCCACCGCACGGGAACCTCGCACCTGCACCTTGATGTGTGTCGGTGTCGGTCCTGTGCCGCCACGTCCCCGAGCCCCCTGAACGTGCCTAGTGTCTGCAGCACTCCATGCCCCCTGTGCTCTGTGTCGCCTGCACCTGGGGATACACATCCCTCAGGCACTCCCATGACCCCCCTCCGCCCCACATCTCTCCCCGCCCCCGGGGGAGTATCCGTGGGCTCCCCAGGGATGGAGGAGTGGGGCCCAGCTGGGCCCCCCAGTGTCCAGCACACGGGGCTCTGGCTGAGTGTCACAGGATTCTGAACATGCTGGTTTGCTCTCCGACACTTTGGGATCAGGGACAAGGCAGGGTCTGCACAGGAGGAAGGTGGGTGAAGCCCCCAGGAGATTGAGTATGACACTGGCTGGGGAAGTCTGGGTGCTGGCCCCTGGGTGTCCCAGCTGGTGCAGGACAACAGGTTAGCGGATAGAAACCCACAGGGCTGTAGTTCTTGGCTGTGGGAAGCCATCTCCAGTGTCCCGCACCCCAGAGCCAGCCCCTTGACAGCACATGTGGTTTTGACAACCCACTGGTTACAAAAGCAAGGACCAGTCCCCACACCACACTCCCCAGCAGCACCAAGGTTGGGAGCCAGTGCAGACATGGGAATAGGGCAGAAGCAGCCACCTGAGTCACAGGCCCTGGCAAGGCTTGGAAAAAAGTCCCTAAACTCCCAGAGTGAGTTTTGTTGCATTCCCAGCAGAACAGGAAGGTGGTGGGAGTTATCTTGGAGACTTGGCAAGTACAATAGGTTCCTGGCTCCTGCTGGGATGAAGACCAGTGCCTGCATCCTCCCGCAGCAACCATGAGCATCCAATGGGCAGAGACGAACCAGAGGGAGCTCCCATGGCAGCACCCAACTCCTCTGCCACCTTCCTGCTCCCACCAACACCAACCAGCTTAGCTCTGCATGCTACAGGGTGAAAGAGGTGGGTGGGGAATGCAGACGGATGCTTGGTCATCATCCATGCAATATCCTTCCCACAGGGAAGATTAAAGGAGGAACTATGGCCATACCCTGCAGCAGGAAAGACGATCAAGAAAAACCCAGGGCCACATCTGTTTCCAGGGCTCTTATTTTGGTGTTTGGCACAACACTGCAATGTGGTTTCACCCAAAAGAAATCTCAGAGGATGCAGCACAGTGCTGGGGTTCCCCAGGGGGAACACAGCCCACACAGAACATGCAGCCATGCCACCACTGTGGCCACTTCCCAAATCCCCTGAGCCAGGAGCTGCCTTGCAGCCCTCCACCAGACCTCAGTGCCCTCGGGGAATATGACTCGAGTCTCCACATGCCAAAATACCACCAATGGCCCCGGGAACTGGGGACTTTGCCCCCACCCACTACCAAAAATTGAGCCCAAGGTCACTTGCTCCAGCATGGCTCCTACCAGCATGGCCAGGAGGATGTCGTGGAGTAATGCTGGGGCAGGGAAACACCAGCACCAGCCCAACCTTCGCTCCATCCCTTTTATTCCAGTGCCAAGAGCAATGCCTAGTGAGGGCGGACCCGCGCCCTGGGGCAGGGGCACCCGCTCTTGGCTGCTCTTGACATCCCATTACCATCACCCAAAAGGGCACAGAGAGGAACAGCACTGGCCCCACTCCATGCCTTGGCTGACACCCCGAGCAGTCAGGGGATACCGCTGGACTCCAGGGAGGAACACAGAAAATTTGGGAGCATATAAAAGGGTTCCCCGAGGCAGAGCCCACCATCACCATGCCAGAGAGCAGCTTGGTTCCTGCTGGCATACCCAGGGCACCCAGAGCAGACCTGGTAGCCAGGGGTAGCCAGGTGACCTTCCATCCCCTCTTTCAGGGTGCTGGGCTCCAGCCTCTCCTCCACAGCCCCCATATCCCATCCTCGCTGCCAGCAAGGCTGCTCCAGGGTGCTGGCATTGGAGCCGGCAAAGCCTTGGCCCTTCTCCCCATGGCCTCCCCTGACAGAGTGGCAGGAGGGAGCTGGAGAACAGCCTCCAGCCCAAAGCTCAGCCCAGCAGGGCGCTGCAAAGGTCTGGAGCTGGGCAGGGAAAGGGGACAAGTGTCTCTTTTTGGCTGCAATAGAAAGTTTTAAATATGCTCATTAAAATAATTGCTTTTTAAAAAAGTCCTCCCCTAGCCCCGGCAGGAGGGGCCCTGATGTTGCTGTCCTTGGGGGCGGCCAAGGTCCTGAGAGGTGACGGAGCAAAGCCAGCATCCCCGGTGGCAATGTCCTCTTGTGGTTCCGCGGCTCCCCACCGCCTGCCTTTTACTCCAGCCCCAGGATGTAGTTGATTCCCTGGACCAGCCCGATGATCACTGGCTGCCAGGCCACCAAGTAGCGCAGCCAGTCCAGCAGCTGCCCATACATGACGTGCGGCCTCTCCCAGCTGGGCAGGAAGGAGTTAAAGAGCTGTGGGGAAACGGATGAGAAGAGCACGGCTCACCCACAAGCCACCCAAAGATGCCCCAAAGCAGGGACAGAGAACACAGGTGCCCAGGGAGGGATGGACAAGCACTCAGGGAAGGACAGACGTGGGTCCTCACGGAGGGACGGCTGCAGCCAGGCTTGCCTTGGGTTTTGCTTGGTCTCTGCCACAGCCCCGTGCTGCAGTGACCTACTCGGGGTGCCAGTCAAGCCTCTAGCACCTTCTGTGCTCTACCCACTGCTTCCTTCCCGAAGTGCTGGCTCCCAGCAGGAGAAAGGATACGGATTACTGAACATCCTCTTGAGATCCACCTTCTCTTTGCAGTATGGACATGTCTGCTTCTTCCCAACAATGCACCAGCCCCGGATGCAGAATTCATGAAACCTGGGGAGTGGCACGTTAAGGAAGAAGAGGGGGATACACAGCTCAGTGTGGAGGACACCACCAAGCCCAAGGAAGTCTCCCCAGAGCATGGAAACATCCTGCCATGTAAGGATGGTGCATAGCACAACCACAACCCTTTTCCAGGTGCAGCAGCTTCCAGGGACAGGGGAAGGAGCTCATGGGGCAGCAGGACAGACCCAGGGTGGTAACATGAAGGCCCTGACCAACGCATGGGCACCAGGGACATTCAAACTCCTCAGTGATGGTGCCCAAGCACTGAGAAGGTTTGGACAGCCTGGGAGAACTCTGTGAACTGCAAGCATTTTGGAAGCCTTCTTCAAAGGCTTTCTGGAGATTAACATTTAAGGAATTTCTCTGTAAGCAAACGTCTGCTATGCTCTGTCACAATGCTTTGCACAACCTGAGCACAGCCTGGAGAAGTTACAGGAAAACACGAGGTAGCTGCAGCTGACTCTGCCACCTACAGGGGTGTCACTGAGTGAATAAACTTGTCCAAGAATATCTCTGCTGCTCAAACAAACCATGGAAGAATGCCAGGGAGCAGCAACAGGAGTCACTTCCTTGCCAGCAATGCAAGAGTGCCCAGCCAGCTGTCACCCCTGAGGCCCACCAGGAGCACCAAGGAGCTCCTCTGGTAGCCACACCACCACAGGCTGCTGCAGTTCCAGGCTCTTGCACAGTGTCAGCCATAAATCTCACCAACACTTTGCAAGAGTTAAATTTAGGGTCTGAGTTTTGCCAGCATGACCTTTGCTCAGGCCGTTTGGAAACCACCTCACAGGCAGTAACACACAGTGCCAGAGGACATCCCATCACCACACTGAATCACCACGGGTAAAAAACCCTGACTCACCGTCCCAGCTGGGGCTGGGCACCAACCAGGACTTTCAGTTTCAAAACTTACTTCCTATCAATCAGCTGACATGAAGGGAGTGACTGAGTGACTCCAATTTGCTGGAAACCCTGGAGTTCTGGAGAAGGAGGAAGCTGCTGGGCTGTGGCCAGAGCAGGTAGCAACCAGCAGTGCTAGACCAGGGGGCTGTTTTCATAGGGGGGCCATCAGTGTTTCCCCACAGTTCTTCCTTATGGACACTCGGGACCCACTGCAATACGTCCCTGATGAGGGGCCACGGTGGCATGGAGCAGGGATGCCTCATGTCCTGACCTCACACCATTACTTCCCCTAGAACATCTGCCAGGGACACTGCCAGGCAGAGGGGTCACAGCAGGTTTGTCAAAAGCAGGTAAAAAACTGAGGTGCAGCCCCATGGCTCAGCTGAGGTAGCTGGGGAGGAGAAGGAAGAGGAAACAATCACTTGTGACTGGTGACAGTAATTTCAGGTACACCTCTTCCCATGCCGAGTCAGTGATGACACAGGCACAGATCACATGCAAATTTCAGCCAGACAGTCCCGAGTCCCAGACCAGGCATTTCTTCACCCAGCACGGGAGAAGCCATGGGGCAGGAGAGCTCCCCGCTGCCCACGCCAGCGTGGGGCCAGTGAGGCAGGGGGCTGGCACCTGCAGAGAAGGATACACGTGGTTGCAGGAGAGGCGGTAGGTGTTCTCAATGATCCCTTCCTCATTGACATCCACGAAGATCTGCTGGCCGCAGACGGCACAGACGCTGTCCGACAGGTGCTTGGTGGGCATCCCTGAGGCGCTGTAGAACTGAGCGAGGGCAGAGCAGAGGGAGAGCGGTGACAGTGGCAGGGCACGTGTCCCACGCCCACGGTGGCACAGCTAAGCTCTAGGGAGGGCTGGGGCTAGCGCCCCAGGAGTCCAGCCTTGGCCTTTGGGGCTTAAAAACCTTGTTACAGGTCCGGCTGCGGGAAACAACTACAACAGGATGGCTGCTCAGTGATGCAGTGGCCCTTCACACCCCGGCCCCATGCACCCCCTCCCCATGTTGAGGGGCCACCCCTCTTTTCTCCCCAACAGCTAGGTGGGTTTTCAGCTGCCTGCCAGGGCTGTGCTCCCAGGGCAGAGACTGGGGGAGCAGGACAAACTAGAGGTCACAGCTTTGACCCAAAACAACAGCCATGGGCAACTAGTCAGATACAGCCCCCACCTCGAGCCCTGCAGGTCCCTGACACTCAGCAAAGCACAGAGCAGCTGCCCCTCTCCATTTCCAAGCCTGATGGCTCAGCACAGGCCTGACACATGGAGAGTACGGGCACAAAACCAGGTCCCCCACACTCCAGCTGCGAGGGACCCCTCAGGATCATTGAGCCAAACTCCCTGCTCTACTGCACTACCTAAAATGAAACCATATGACTGAGAGACTCTTTGAACTCTGGCAGGCTTGATGACACGGTCATGTGCCTGGGGAGCTTGTTACCTCTGGGCAAATACCCTTTACCCCATGTCCAACCCACGCTTCCCCTAATTCAGCTTCACTCCATTTCCTCATGGCTTATTGCTGGACAACCACCCTGGCCACACATTAATGCTGTGCCTGATGCACCCCAGGACACAGCTGGCCCCTTTTAGCTCCCACTACTGACTTGTATTCAACTTCCTGTCAACCCAAACTCCCTAGTCCCTTTCCACAGAACTCCCTCTGGACCCTTGTTCCCAAGTTTTTACCTATAACCAGAATTACACCATGGCAGGTGGGGAATCTGGCACTTGCCCTTGTTAAATTTCACACATCTGGTTCTTGCCCAGCTCTCATCTGCCCAGTTCTCTCTCCAAGGAGGTCACAGCTCCTCCTGGTTTAGTATCATCAGCAGAACATGTCTCTGGCATAGCCCTGGCACAGCTTTGCTCTGAGCATCTGACAGAGCCCTGAGAATCTAAGAGAGACCCGAGATGTGCCAAGGTGTCCTAGTGTGGCAGGCCAGGGGCTGCAGCAGAACCTCAAGGAGCAGCAGAAGAAAGCTCAGAAAGAAGGAAACACAAAGTCCAGGACCCTAAACAGCTGCTGAAAAGAAGAAACATGACCTACTCTATAACTGTCCTAGGTAATGCATTTTTGGAGGGGTGGGTTATTTTGATACCAGGTGAGTAGGTTAGAGATTTTAGACTGCTGTATCCTCTGTCCACAGGGACAGCTAAAGTTGCAGCAGGAAGGCAGGAAGCCCACAGCGCCTTCCCTGGTGGCTGCAGGTCACAAGTTAATGCAAGCACAGTGGTGTCAGAAACGGGAGTGTTCATTGGCACTGGAGATTTTAAAGGCCCAGGAAAAGAAATACTTGTCAATTTAGCAGAGCTAAACACATCATTCCACTTCTCCATAGAATTAGAGAACGGCTTGGGTTGAAAGGGACCTTGAAAGTCACCCAGTTCCAACCTCCTTTCACAGGCAGGGAAACCTTACACTAATTCAGGTTGTTACAAACTCCATCCAGTCTGGCCTGGTACATATCCAGGGGATGGGGCAGCCACGGTTTCTCTAAAGAATCTGTGCCAGTGTCTCACCACCCTCACAGGGAAGAACTTCTTGTCCTGCAGATGGGACCCTGCAGAGGCTGCGCTCATCAGGAAGGATGTCAGAGCAACTCTTATTACATTAGATCCAGGGACCCTTCCTTGAGGGGGGGAATTCCCATTTGAGGGAAGCCAAAGCTGCTGCTGAGACCAACATGTTTCAGGCCCCCTGAAATGGGGCACAACTGTGGCCTAGGGAACAGTCCATTGAGAACTCACCCCGATGGTGGAGGCCATGTAATCCGCACACATCTCAGCAAAGTCCCGTTCCAGCACTCCATAGTAAAGTCCGTAGAAGAGGAGGGAGATGCCAAAGTCCATCGCATCTTCGGGTTTGATTCTACAACAGAAAAACCATCAGCAGGGTTTTTGGAGGGCAAAGCCCCTCTAATCATATTCCAGAGGATGCATTATTCCAGAGAAGTAGTTGACCTCTCTAACGATGAAGCTGGTGTGGGCTAGAGTCCTCTGCCACCACCCATGGACTGGCTGCTTCTTGCAGTATAGCAAAAGAAAATGCCACTGCTGCCCCCAGGCTGGACACCACGGAGCTGCCAACAAGTGAGCTGGAAGGAGGGCTCTCCAGCAACCTGGACCAGTTCAGGTACCAGCACCCCACCTGTGATCCTCTCAGGAGTGAAAGGACACCCCAACAGTCTCTTTGGCCCCATTAATCAGACTGCCAAGTAAACTGTTTTTCCATAGTAATAGCCAAAGGTGTGTTCCACCCCATTGCCCCAGCAGTGGGAGCTGAAAGATTCACTCACCTGAATAATAAGTTAAGACCAAAAAGCGTAAACATGACAGCCATGTACCCCACGATCCCAGTAGCATAGCTGATCTTGTATATTAGTAGAAACCATTTATAAACCAGCCTGTAAAGAATTAAAATAAGTAATTTAATAACTTCATTTTTTCCTGAAGGAAAGAGTGCCAATCATCTGAAGAGTTTTATTTTTCATACCTGTTATGTTTTTGCAGACACTTCACCTACCCTACACATGGGCAAGAGCTTTACATTCCTAATTCAACCTGTCACAGACTGCTCAGTCTTGACTTCCAAACCAGAAACCTCATGATCTCCGAAGGCAATAAGGAAACGTGCTGCATGCTGGGGATGCCTTGGGTGAGGACACCAGCCCACATGGAATCCACCTTTCCACCCCCCACCCAGGTCCCAGGTACATTGGGCAGCCTCACATCCTTTCACATGTGCAGGGCTCTCACACTCCCAGGGTGCAAAGCTTAACACATCTGTAGCAGGGAAACTGGAAAGAGATCCTTTTAATGGTTACCCTGGGGCTGAGGAGTTTCCCCAGGGGCAGCAGACAAACCTGGGTGTTGTCTGTACCAGGGGTTTCCGAGTGGCCCGGAAGGTGACAAAAGCTGTGACCGCTGAGAAGAGCACCCAGATCACCAGGAACCTCCACCAGTTCAGCTTGATAGTGAAATACAGAGGCACTACCCACATCTGGAAGAGGGTCACCATCTGCAGGAACAGAGGAAAGGCATTTTGGAGCTGGTTCTCTGCTCCTCAGACATCAGAAACACCCTGTCAGCTGTGGCAGCCATTCTCCTGCCTGCATCAAATGTCCCTGAATTGCACCTGAATTGCCTGGGGGGGTCTGACCTATGGCACCTAGAGAAGAGCTCAAAACTCAGTGCCTGAGTAAGACAGGGAGCAACTGAGGGAGCTGGGGAGGCTCAGCCTGGAGGAAAGGAAGCTCAGGGAGGACCTTCCTGCTCTCTGCCTCTACCTGAAAAGAGGTTATAGCCAAGTGGGGCTCGGTCTCTGCTCCCAGGTAACAAGTGACAGGACATTAGGAAATGGCCTCAAGTTTTGCTAGAGAAGGCTAAGATTGCATATTGGGAAAACTTCCCAGAAAGGGTGGTGAAACCCTGGCACAGGCTGCCTGGGGCAGTGATGGAGTCACCAGCTCTGAAGGGATTTTACAGCTGTGTGGATGTGGCACTTGGGGACATGGTTTAGTGCAAGGCTCAGCAGTGCAGGAGGAATAGTTGGACTCAATGATCTCAGAGGGCTTTTCCAACCCAAACAGTCCCGTGATGCTGTGAGGGAGTCAGAGGCAGCAGCTACATGATTTTGGTAGCAAAGGGTACAGCTGACAGGAAAAAGCAGAGGAACCATTTCCAGAGGAATGTATGGGAGATGATCCACACAATTAGTTGTTGTTAGGCAGCTACATAAACCTTTGCCTTCCCAGGGTCCCAATGCTGCAACCACAGACCCCTCAGACAGGTATTACACCAGGCAAGAAGGTTTTGGCTCGCCTCTACACTACAGCCTATTCCCAAAAGGATCTACAGCTGTGCAGCTGAACTCCCACAGTGCTGCTGGAGGGAAACAGGCAAACAGGTCTGAAGTTCACAGAGGACTACAGGTACTACCTGGAAACATTAACTCAGTGTTATTATTAAGACAAAGATGTCAGAGTGAAGTTGCTTCAGGTAACTAACAGACCCAGACAAGCTGGTGGCATCAGCAAGTGGGAGGTCTGCTCAGCAGAGTGCAGCAGGAACCATCAAACCCAAGCTGCCAGCAGCAAGAAGCCCCTATTGCTTCCAAGGAAGCACCCACAAAATGCAGCTTCCCACAAGACAACCCCAGGATCTGCTTGTGCATCCCTGATGTTAAAGCACTCTGTCACACCGAGTTATTTGCATCACTTCCAACAGAAACATGAGGCCTTCAGGTTCATCCCTCCTCATCCTTAGAATGCCAGGGAGACAAGAGAATCAAACACCAGACAACAGGAAAACCAGGAATGCTTTTCTCATCAGCAACAGGAGGGCATTGCTCAACACTCACACCCAGGCTCGGGGGCAGAAGGGCTGTGGGGGAAACTCACATTGTAGGAGCGAGGGTGCCGCTGCTTCCACTGAACCAGGAGGAGCTGTGCCACCACAAGGGTGGCGATGAGGATGAGGACCATCTCGGCATGCATGGCCTCGTGCCCGCGGTGCTTGGCGTGCATCCGGACGTGCTCCACCCTGCAACGACCAGGAAAAGGCGGCTGAGAGCACGCTGGGCTACAAACACCTCAGGAGAGCCCGGAAGAGCAGATGGAAAAACAGCACTAAGAATTGTGTTTGTGGACAATCCAGAGGGGAAGGGACAAAAGGCTGCTCTGGGACCTGCTCATTTCTACGCTGTGGAAGCCAAGAACAACACTTTGTCCATCTGAGCGTGAAGGAGGTGGAGAACTCCCACAGACGTACCTGGACCAATGAACATGGAGTGCACAGCTGACATAACTCGCAATCCCAGAATGGGCAAGGCTGGAAGGGACCACCAGTGAGGTCATCTCTCTCAACTTTCCTGATCAAGCAACCTCTTCCCAGAGCACATTGCAACTGTTTGACCCAGAGGGTGTGCTAATTCTCAGTACCAAACCCTCAGCCCAGTTTTGGAACCACTAACACTGTTGTCCCTCCTGTCCAACAAGGGAAAGGCTGGAAGCGTCAGAGTGGAGAGTGTGGGAACAGCTGACATCTGGCAAAACCCCAAAAGCCCAGCAAATTGCTTCTCTCCAGCCTGAGCATTCTGGAACAAGTCATTTCCAGACTGATACTTGCCAGACACCTGGGGTTTCTTTGCCCAGCTTGTGCTGTTTGACCAAAAAATAAGGTGGAATTAAGAGCTGTGATATCCTTATGTCTTGGTCTCTAGGTGATAATACTGTTCAAGAAGGAAACAAAAAATCCAAACCTAACAAATAGGCCAAATTCTATGATTTTAAGTCATTCTCTAGAAACTAGCACAGAATTATAGAATCAGGTTTTTGGAAGGCACCACAGTGGGTCATCTGGTTCAACCTCCCTGCTCAGGCAGGATCATCCTAGAGCATGCAGCATAGGATTGCATCCAGATGGTTCTGGAATATCTCCAGTGAGGGAGACTCCACAACCTTTGCTCTTTCTGAGCAATCTGTTCTAGTGCTCAGTTACTGCACAGGAAAGAAGTTCTTTCTCATGTTCAGGTGGAACTTTCTGTGTATCTGTTTCTGCCTGTGGCCTCTTGAGCCATTGCTGGGCACCACTGAGCAGAGCCTGGTCCATCCTCTGATCCCTCCCTGCAGGCACTGACAAACATTGATGAGGTCCCCTCTCAGTCATCTCCTCTTGAGGCAGAACAGCCCCAGCTCCCTCAGCCTTTGCTCCAGAGAGAAGTGTTCCAATCCTACAGCACCTGCTCCAGAAGCTCCCTGAGTCTCTTGTCCTGAGGAGCTCAGAAGTGGACAAAGCATTCCAGAGGTGCCTCACCAGGGCTGAGTCGAGAGTCAAGATCACCTCCTTTGACTTGCTGGCAATGCTGCTCCAGTGCATCCCAGTATCCCCTTGGCCTCCTTGGCCCACAGGGCACTGCTGCCTCAGGGACAGTTTGTTCTCCACCAGGACACCAAGGCTGCAGACCTTCTCCATAGAGCTGCTCCAGCAAGTTGGCACCCAGCCTGTGCCGGGGCAATACTGAGAGTCCAGTCTGACTGTGATTTTCAATAAACATCTGGATCAAATTGGTTTGGTTAAGGGAAAAAGAGGAATTTTTCATCCCCTTACTATAAGAGACATTGAAGGGCTGGAGGGTGAGAAGGGTAGAAGAGCTGTAGGAGGGTCAAGAGCACAGATCTGGTGAGGAATGGCTGAGGGAGCTGGGGGTGCTCAGCCTGGACAAATGGAGGCTTGGGGGGATCTTCTTGCTCTCTATATGGCCCTGACAGAAGGGTGGACCCAGCAGGGGTTGGACTCTTCTTCCAGGTAACAAGCGATGGGAAAAGAGAAAATGGCCTCAGGTTGTGCCATGGGAAGTTTAGGATGGATATTGGGAAAATTTCTACACAGAAAGGGCTGTCCAGCCCAGGCACAGGCTGCCCAGGGCAGTGGTGGAGTCCCCATCCCTGGAGGGATTTAACAGACATGTGGATGTGGCACCTGGGGACATGGATTAGTGGCGGTCTTGGCAGTGCTGGGGGAACAGTTGGACTCTGTGATCTCAGAGGGCTTTTGCAACCTAAACTATTCTGTGGATCTATATTTAGCAGCAGTTTAAAAGAAAAAAAAATATTACTGCCTTTTAAGATAATCCATACTTCTCCCCATGAAAAAATGGCCCACTGTGATCACAAGTTGTGCTTCTGGTAGCTCTGGTCTGTAGCAGGAGCTCCTTTGAGCTGTGTGCTCCAAATCAGCTGCTAAAACACTCACCTCCATCTCTCCTCTGGGGACAAGTGTGAAAGATCGACCTAGGGAGGAAAAAAAACCACCCATGAAATCAGCTGTGGGAAACTCTGGATTCAGATGCTTTAAATAAGAAACCTCAACATGCCCACAGTGCCAGCACAGCCCAGAGCTGTCCTTCACTTTCCTGGGAAGAGCAGTGACTCTGCCTGCTCCTCTGCCACTTACACTCCTGTATTTTATTGGAGCTGGGGCTCTGTCTACCATCCCATGGGAGCAGAACCAGAGAAGTGGCTTCAGTCCCACATTCACAACCCACCCAGCTGTCTCAGGGCACAGAGTGGTGATCCCAGTGAAGCCAATGCTCCCACCAGTGGTAGGAGTCCAAAATCCCACTAGGCTGCAGGACGGGACAGTATGTCACACACCAGCAACAAATCAGTGCCAAAAAGATTTCAAAATCACAGTAAAAGTAAGATTTAGGCCTTGCTTTGCTGAGGTAATTGGAAATTCCTCCAAAGTATCACAGACAGGAGCTACAGAGAGCAAATGGAGCTGCTGTTATTAGTGATGATTGACAATGGATACTTGTATCCCACCTGCTCCAGTAAGATTCACAAAAAGTGTGAATGCTCTCACTTTTGGACAGGGGAGGAATAAGGTGAGCTTCAACACTGCATTTCTGCCTTCACCTGGAGCTTTATATAGAATCATAGAACCACTGAATGCTTTTACTTGGAGAAACCTTAAAGCTCATTTTACTCCAGTGCTCCTCCTGTGGGGACACCTCCACTAGACCAGGTTGCTCCAAGCACCATCCAACCTGCCCTTGAACACCTCCAGGGATGGGGAGTTCCCAGCTTCTCTGGGCAAAACCTTCCCTGGATATCTTCACCTAACTGCTGAGGAGCCTCCAGCACCAGTCATGTCCCCACAGGGGCTCACTGACGGAGCAGCCCACGCTGGCCCATGGCACTGGGGAGGGAATCCCACAGCTCCTCCCATCCCCTTCTCTTGGTGAGACACAAACTCAGATTAAATCGAGAGCAGCTCATCTGGGCTGGGAACATACATGTGGGGTTTACAAAAAATACACTCCAGTATTGCTCAGGTGTTGGAGATGAATGTTGGAAACAAGCCATATCATGGACTGTTATCACTCTTTCCTGCACACACCAGAGATGTGTACACAGGAACGAGCTCCACCACACCCCACTGGGTACAGAGCCACAGGCTTGGATCCGACCTTTATGCTGGGGCTCTGCCCAGGCTGGTGCAGCAGCCACCTCACCTGCCTGGTCACCAGCACACAGGTGTCTCCCAGGCAGCAGCTCTGATCCCAGCCAGGCTCAGCTGAGGATGCACAGCTGCTTCCTTTTCTCTATGGCACCTAATTATACCCCAGGGTGAGGAGGTAGGGAAAAACACACGGCAGCAATCCGTCTGCCTGATTGGAACATCTGCTGAGCTTCACCCCAGAGCAACACCTGCAAGAAATTCAGCCCTTGAGAATGAAGTCCTAAAGAAACACTTCATGACTTAGAAGCAAAATCTGAAGCTATGAAAATCCTGGTTGGAGCATGCTGGGTTGTGTCAGAAGCCGAGGGAAGGCGGTGACAACCTGACACTGAGAGGGGTGTTTGTATCAACCAAACTCCCCAGGCACCTCTGTTCCCAAAGCAGCCACGTCCAGGTCCATCAATTCAGTAGCTGTGATGTAATTTGGAGCAAGAACTGCTCCAAATAAACAGGAAAAAAAAGGAGATTTAAAAATGTTTGTTAGCCACTGCACACAGGAGAAGCTGAGAGACCCCCAGTGCTTGTTGGCTCCAGCACAGGTCAATACCTCTGCAAGCTCTGGGAATCACCTGGGTGCTCCCACTGCCTCTCCTCATGAGACCCCACTCCTCCCAGGCTCTGCCCTCACCCCTGCTGGATGAAGATGTTTGACAAGCACCTTGCAACCACAGCAATCATTTTCATTCCTATACAGTGGCTCAGTTCACTCCTCTGTACCACACCAGCAGCCACTCCATCCAGTGTGGGTCCTGTCCCAGAGACTGGGATATTTACCAGCCTCTTTCCTTCGGCATCTTCCCTGAATTTCCAAATTCTTCCAGCAAATGCATTCAAGCTGCCTCAGCCCCAGACCCTGTGGAAGTACTACTGGCATTGGTCAGAGCGGGCTTCTCCTGAGATGTGCTCCCAAGCCAACCAGGGATCCATGGCCCTGGACACAATTTTCTCTCAATTACAAGGACTGAGCTTCACCACATTCCCCAGAGCTCAAAGCTCCTGAAATAACTTTATTAAGGGGGGCCAGGACATGACAGAAGGGATGTTGGGAGGGATCTGATGACTGTCAGACAGGACTTGGCAGAGGAGCTATCCTGAGTCAGACCTTCCAGTTAACCTCTCCTTGATCTGCACACTCTCTTTTGGGTTGGGGCTAAAAATGCACAGCAATGGCGAAGGAAGCACCTGCTCTGGCTAGCAAGCACACAGTCCACTTCTAGTTTGAGGTTCTATGATTTTAAAATGCAGTTTTTGAGTCTTTTGTGTCTCTTTCTAACTGCAATAGCTAGGTAAAAGAACCTTTACTCCTGAATCTGCCTTTACCAAGAGGGGTTTGACAAGAACATTTATGGTGACTGAAGCAGCTGAAGATGAGCTCTACCAAGTGTTGAGGACCAGCCTACTCCTGTTTCAGTTTCCTCCAGCTGCCACTGAACACAGGACCCAGTGTGCAACCAGCTAGAGTTCTTAGACAAACCTTTCATTTTTTAAAAAAGGGAATTAAGAACAATTCTTCTGCCATCTCCTCTGTAACTCATGATCCTCTCAAAAACCTTACCCTCCTCCAGCTGACGACTAGGAGCAACTGGATATCTAGGACTAAAGTCTAATCCAAGGAGACATGGTATCACGGCCTTTGGAAGAACCTTGTGCCACTCCCTGGTTTTCTGTAGGGGTTGATGCCCCAAAGCCTCCACAAACCTGTGATCCCACCACTGGGACAGTCATGGAATAACCACTGGAATAACCCCTCCAGAAAAACACAAAGGCTGCTGATATGGATAACACCAAAGCTGGAGCCACATGTTCCTCACAACCCAGGGACCTGGGAGGATCTCTGGGCAAACATACACACCACTGTGAGCTGGCTGTAATCTACTTATGCTCTAAATCTCCAAAGGAGACAAGAAGAATGCCTTGAGGATGGAGAATGAGCAGCTGCTGATTTCAGTTCAAAGCTCCAGAACAACTGACAGCCCTGATCTCACCTTTCCCACTGCCCCAACCCGAGCCTTTGTCTCCCAGCACCAACCAGGAATAACCTGAAATCAGGAGAAGATAAATCTCCACAGCGCTGTAAGTCCAACCAAGACAGGCTGGGGTGAGGAATATTCTTTAGTGAAAGTCTGAGCAGATTTTGGAATCTCAGTTCTGCATTTTTTCAGCTCATAAGACACAGCAACAAGGAGCAGGGAGCAGAAATGTCCCAAGTGATCAAACATTTGGATAACTGGAAATTAAACCTTTGCCTCCCCACAGGCAGAGCCAGGGCCACAGGACACTTGGCTTTATCCTGGTGGAATGTTAAACTGCTTTCAGGTCCCCACCATGAATGGCTCATCAGCAACCTGCTCTGCCTAAAGAGCTGCCAAGACCTCAGGACAACACAAGCAGATGGATTTTGTACCAACAATTTGTGGAATCACAAGGACAAGCACAGTCCTGTGTGCACCTCCTCATTCGCTGCCTCCTTGTGACACCCTCTCTGCCAGCCCCGAGGATCAGAGATTTGGATCTTCCACATTTTTACATACAAAGTCACCAAGGAATATCTTAAAATATAACCAGCAGCAATTCAAAAGTAACTGATCTGTGGTTTAATTCTCCCATCTACTGCATGAATCTCCTGCAGCAACAAAGGGCACAGGGAGGAGGTACAAGCTCCCACAGCTCAGCCATACACTAGGGAATCTCCACAACTTGGGCCTGCCAGGAATCTTCAAAACAACCATTAGCATCTGAGAATTTTTAAGCCACACCAGCCATAATTGAGAAAAGGCACCAAAAAAACCAAAACAAAACCTGACTGTACCAGCTAAGTGACCCTTGTGCTGCTGCACCCACAGTGCTGACAGGATGGAATCATGTTCTCCTGGTTCTCTACAAGTGGAAGTAAAACTTCCAAGCATGAAGCACAGGGGACGGTGAAGAGCCATTGCAAAGCCAGGGGCAGAAGTGCCAGAAGGTGGCACGCACGCTGTGACAGACACAGACGCACCCACACTGCTTTCAATTCCATCTTTCCAGACAGATTTTTTTTTTTTTTCAATTTTATAATTCTTCATCCCCAGGAACATTTAAAAGCCAGCATAGGAACAACAGCTGAGCCTCCACCCCTGCCCTCCTGCCCACGGGGCCCGCACTGTTCCCTGCCCCATCGACCCTCCGAAGCTCCCAGTGCCACCCTGCCCCGGGACCCTCAATGTCCTCCGACACCAAGGATCTCCCCCGGCCTAACACTCCCCACACCCACTTGCGCCACAGGCCTACAAGCTCAGAGTGACCCAGAGCCGCCGCCGTTCCATTCCAGGCACCCCCCGAGCTCCTCAGCGTACATCCCTACCCCGCGTCCCCCAGGCCCCACGTCCGCTGAGGCTCCCCTTCACAGAGACACCCCGCAGCGCTTCCCCGCCTGCCCTGCCCGGTTCCCCCTGGCCCGGCCCCCACCAGCCCCGTGCCCCGCACCTCCTCCACCTCACGCTCAACGGGGCCGCCAACCTCCACCTCCAGCACAGCCGCCATCTTGCCCCGCCCCCCTAGCGGCCAGCACCTTCCGCCGCCGTCC
>WEIU01015608.1:11293-55636 GCA_013389925.1 Aegithalos caudatus
CTCCCGGCGGGGCTGGAGGGGCCGCCCCGCGGCCTTTGCCCCGGCAACAAGTGCGGGCTTTGCTGCTGCGGTGATGCCACCGCCTGCCGTGAGGTCCCGCGGGGATGCGGTGGGATATGGTAGGATGCGGTGGGATGCGCAGGGAGGAAGGCGGGGCGGGCGGGAGAGAGCATGAGGCAGCTTTTGCATCGTTTGCAACCTCGAGAATTTCACAGCAGGAGGCTAAGATATGTGTGAAAATGTTTTCAGAGAGAGGAAGAAGATCTCTCCTGGGTCTGGCTGCAAAGCCTGCCCATCTTGGAGCAGATTCATGGGCATGGGCTCTTGCCGTGGTTCCGGTTGGCTTTCCATGTTCAGTGTATCCGAGAATAATACATTGTGCATCCCTCAAGGCCACAAATTGCCCGTTACTGAATTTTCTCCTCCCATCAGTTGCAACAATACTAATGCCTGCCACAAATCCTCCATAGCTGTTCCCTAGCATTCAAGTCTGATTCCAGCATTCCGTTCCCCCTCTGGTGATGGCCTTGCAGCCTCTCTAAAGCTGACACCTACCATGACATTTTCTCTTTTGTCACCGTGCTGAAATACATTCCTCGTCTTTGTTTGCTGTGGCCTCCAAACTGCATTTGGGTCCATCCCAAAGATTTGCTTCCATCAGAGGATGGAAATAAATGTATCTATATATACATATGTTATATTTGCTTACTACTAATCATGAAGCTTAGTTAAGCTTTTCTGCCAGGTGGTATCTCTTGTGAGGTGTATCGCAGCTTCAGCTGCTATGAGATGAAAATTTCTAGATGTTCTTCAGTCCTTGTTGTGAAAAGGTAGAAGATCGTGAATCAAAACCACACTGGTAGGTGTGTGGATTAAAGTCAGAGAGATTGAGGCAAGACCTAAATATATGATATTTGTTGCTTTTGTATACGATTATGGATTAAGGGGAAAATTAGAGATTATGCATTAGTGTGAATGAAGAAATGGAGAGAGAACAGGAGAAAAAGGAATGGCAATTGCCCAGTGAAAGTATGTTTTGGGAGACATCAGCAATAAATGGAATATACCTGTAGCTGATATTTTAGTTGATTTGTCAGGTACTCAGGTAACCTTGCTAAGAGAGGCCTCAGTGCTTCTTCTGTTCATTGGAAGTGTTCATTTCCCAAGGGCAGGCCTTGCCAAGGAATGGGGAAAAGGCATGACAAATTACATTGCTTCTTGGATTGTTTTCATGAACAGAGCAAGGAAGAGCACAGCAGTTCAGAGACCTCAGCAGTGTGTGGTGCCAGACTTTGTGTGTGTAACTATGTCCACTCCCTGGTACTATACCACCAATGGAATGGCATCATAGGTGTTTGTGATGTTTTCTTCAACACCAGAGCACGCCCGTTACTGCAGGTCTGATTTTCCCTGCAAATGTTATTTCATAAGAGTTTTCTACAAGGCATTCATGTTTTGTGACTTAGGGAGGGTGACACATTGCAGGTTTTGTAGATTTTGGATGTTCCAGTCTGAAGATGACATGCTTTGGTGATAATCACCAAAGAAAAGTGGTTGGAGAATTAAAGAAAAAAAAAAAAAATAGGATAAGGCAGTGAATAATAGTTTACTTTTGAATAATGTTGATACGGGAAGGGCGAACAGATTGGGAATATATGAAGGTTTGTGAATATGTGGCTAGAGTGTGACAATGGAAATAGCTGTTGCAAAATAGTGGCTACTTAAAATGCAAGCTGCAGTGGATCAAGGAATAACATTGGAAATTACAATTTCTTTCTTTCTGCAAGAGCACTTGGAGATGCTATCGTGCTAAGACTGAATAAACACCCTTTGAGATGGTCTCTGCTCTCAAGAGTTTGAGCTGTATTTAGTCCTTAGTTACCAATGGAAACCTTGGATAAAGTCACTGCCTTGTACTGTTGACGTGCATTGCTGTAATGGAGTAGAATCTGGACCGTGGTTGTTGATGTGGTAGAGGGTAATGACAGTGTTCATTATCAGTTCAATATTCAGAAAATTTTAGAGGACATTACAAACTTCATAGCATCAGTTATTTTCCATTTCTGTTGGGAGGTAATTGTTTTTTATTGAAATAAGACAAATTTTTTGCACTTAAATATTTAGAAAAATAGTCAATTTGTGATGTAAACATTCCTTAGCAAGCACAATAGTACAAACTTTACTTTATGGTGGTCAGGTGGTTACAACACTTAAAACAGAGTAAACAGAACTCTTGGACTCATGTGGGCAAATGATTGAACCTCTTCCTTTCTTTTCTTCACTGTGTGGGAAAATAAACTGTAGACATAATACTTCCTTTGTATTTGGTTCCATTCAACCAGAATGGGGAATTTTTAGAGGAAAAGACTAAAGACCAGTGAGGAGGATGCTAATTCTTTACATTCCCCAGTGCTAGAGCAGTTATGATGATTTTGTTTTTTATTTATTTTTTGTCTTTGTGATAGTTTAACTACCATCAGTCTTCCAGTTTAGCGTATTACATATGATGTATAATTTGCTGACAGAAGTAGAATTCTGACTTTCTACAGCCTCTTGAGTCAACTGTCTGGTTTTCCAGGCATTCCTGTCATTGACTAATGATGCTACATTTTCAGTGTTTGTGTTCATATGTGTTTCTGTGTCAGTCTTCCACAAATATAGGTAGTACATATTTTAAGAAAATTGTATAATTATAGAATCATTAAGATTTGAAAGGAACTCCAAGATCATAAAGTCCAACATTTGACTGAACACCACCCTGTCAATTAAGTCGTAGTACAAAGTGCCACATCCAGTCCATTCTTGAGCACTTCCAGGGATGGTGACTCCACCATTTTCCTGGGCAGACCAGTACCCGATACAGAAGGGGTTGGCTTTGTCTTACTACACCCAGTTAAAAACTTAGTGCTGGGTATGTGTACTGTATGAAACTGCAGGTGCTTTTGTCTTCACCTTTTTCTTTTTCCTACTGCTGTTGACAAGTTACTGAAGCAGGGAAGAAGAGGGAAAAAAGAGACAAAAGGTGGTGAAGATGTATAGTACAGAATTTAGCAAGAAGAGTCCCATAACTGAAGCTGAACAAGGAACTGATGGAAGTTGTTTCTTGCCTGAAAGATCTATTTCCAAACTCTAAAATCTTGTGTGACAATCATGTAACTGTCAAAAGTTATACAGCTATTAAAGCCCCAGATTAAAAATTATTAACCTTATATTATAAAGCCAAACTGGAGGCAGAGTGTATTCTCACTCCACCACAACAGGAAAGAGAAAAGTTTCAGAAATTGAACAGATCCCAGGAATAGCCCTGGAGGGGTAGACTGAGACACATTGCTGTTCCAGTGCACCCTGATCTTCCATTTCTCAGATGAGAGGGAACTGATGGAACATGACTGCATCCTACCTTGTCCATATATACATATTTTCTTCCCAAAAAACCCAATGATTCAGGGCACATGGGTTGATGAGGTAAATTATGTGTGGATAGATGTGGAAGGGCAGTGGCAGGCCCAGAAGGTGCTGCTTTCCTTCTGGGTGATTGGAAAACCAGGACTGCTGTGCATTGCAGAAAGCACCTGGGCCTCTGTGTGGACATAACTTAAGTAATGAACTGCCTCTCTTACTGTACCATGTCCAGGAGAGACAAATGCTTGTTAATTATGCATTTTCAAAAGGATGAATGATGCTGCCTATTCAGATCTGAGTTTTGTCTTTATCCTCAAAAGGTGTCTTTTGTAGTGGGTAGAAGTCTGTAGGATTCCCATTGGTGTGATGAGAAGTGTCTCTGTTTGAGAATATTTCTCTGAACTGGGGGAAGAGGCAGCCTTTTTGTGCTGGGGGTTTATGGTGCTCTGAATTAGTACCTTGTACTTTCCTGTCTTAATGGCATTCTCTTAGCTCTGCAGCAGGATTCCTCTGCTGTCACCTACACAGGAGGAAACAAGTCTGCACATAGTACTCTCTGCATGGGTAGTCCTTCACTATTTCTATATTTGGAGTTAAACTAGTGGTAACAGTAGTGAGAAACTACAGGAAAAAATCATGGTGTAGTCAGTTTTATAATATTTTATCATACTGGGGGTAGGACTAAGTGACCTTTGAAGGTTTCTTTCAACTCAGATCATCCTACAATTCTGTATTTTGGCTGTGCTGCCAAAAGATCAGATGAAAAATTATCTGAAGTCTTGTGGTTTCTGGGGTGATCTTTCTTGCTGAGGAGAATAAAAGATTGTTTAAAGGGACTGAAATGAGCAGTCTTCCTTGATGTGACAATGCAGTAATTGAAGTGCTGGCCAGTGCTCTTGCTGAAAATTACTGCTATATTTTACAGTATTGTAAAATAATTTTTTAGATTGCAAATGAGACCCTTTCTTGTATGTATCACCCGTTTTATAATAAATATAATTTTGGTTTTATATTCTAGTCGGGGCAGTTCACAGAAGATATGATTCCTACAGTTGGCTTCAATATGAGAAAAATAACAAAAGGAAATGTTACCATAAAGGTAGGTGTACATATTTGAATTAATACAGAGTGAATAAATAATAGAGTAATTTCAACTGGAAATATGAAAGACAGCAAATTTCTTTTAAGATTATAGGGTCCCTTATCTGTTTTCCTAGCTCCAGAGTAACCTTTTCAAATCAGTAGTAGTATATTTCTCTGTTACATTAATCTGTTTGATTTCATTGTATTCCATCCCAGGCAGAAGCATTGTTGCACTTCTTTGATTTAGGAAAGTCATAAAATGTGGAGATACAGAGATAGCTGAGTTGACTCCTGGGGGTGTATCTATCTTCTCTCTCCCCCTTCCCCCATGCTCCCAACTGTAAATGAAATCTGGAACAACTTGACTCCTAACTTAGGTGTCTCAGTGGAGAGTGTGGTTTAGCTCAGACGTTAGCTGTGCTGAAATAGAACATTTAGGTTAAGTCAGTTATCAGGGAACCATCTCTTAGAGCTATAGAGACAAATAGGCATCAAAATAGAGATCACTCCAGTAGCATTAAGGCACTGTCTGTTGTTTGATTATGAAGGGAGCCTGGTTGATTAGTCTAGATGAAATTCACAATTTCTAGCTAAGATTAGGTCAAGGAAATCTAGATTTTTGTCTTTACCTTGACTTTGCTCTCCTTTTCCATAATAAATAAGTTCTTTTTCTCCCTCAGTTCTATTGATACTCTTCCTCTGGTTTGGTATGACTCCTGAATGACCACTGATCAAATTCCAGAGATGCCACAGTCAGTAAAAAAGTTACCGCATTCAACCATAGTTCATAAATAATCCACAGGAATAGGAATTGCCTTTGTTTCTTGTTTTTTGCACAAAAGCAATGAGGCCATGATTGATGGAGAGAAAGCACGGGCATAGTTGTTGGGCTGTACCAATGCTGCTGCAGAATTGTCAGTTGAGAAGAGATTAAGTTGTGCAGAGAGGGTGTGGGTGAAGTTCTGTGGAACTGTGCCTTCTTTTACTCTTTGATCTCAAAAGTAGTTTTGTATATAGTTGCAATAATAGAATTTTTAAGAATAAGGAGATAATACTAACATAATTAATATTTATTATTTTATAGCTTCAAAACCGATACTTGGTTTGGAAGCCAGTCTGCACAGGAAAATACCTTGACTCGTTCTCACAGTCTGCTACAACAGCATTCAGTGAAAGTAAGGGCTGTAGGGGAAAATGATTCTTACATATAGATGCTTATTTCCTTAAAAGTGTCAGGATGAACTACTTGTATATCACTATTTCTGTATCTATGTTAAAATCTTACAGGTTATTGCTAGATAAGGTTTCCAAAGTTATTTTACTTTGAGAAAAATGAGATCATCTGTTCATAAGTTGATGACTTGAGAATGATGAGGAGGTACCTCCTGCTAGAATCCTTTTGTGAGCTATTTGGAGCCCAGTAACAAGGATTGAGAGTAAATTTTTTTGAACCTTTTTATCCTAACAAAACAGGTAAACCTTCTCATAGAAATATGATATTCAACTGTCAGCTATTAAAATTCATGGATAAAGTGCTGTTTTACTGAACCCATGAAGATCTTAAAACATGACAGGAATGATATTTATGCTAAGCAAAGACCTGACATTGTGTCTGACCTTTTTCAAAGGCTTCAGGAACACTGCAAAACAGAATCAAACTTATTATAAAATTGAGGCTGAGAAATCATCTGGGTCAAAAAGTCATCAAGTGAAAAATTGGCATTTCAGAAGTGTAAGATTGATTACCTTGGGAAAAGTAAATTGCAAACCCAGCAGTTAGGTGGTACTAATCCTTGACCTGTTTCTTGCTGTATTTTGGGGTAGGCCACTAAGAAGGAAGGACTATGCTAGTGCAGTGTCACTGCCTGGTTTCTTTACTTTAGTTCCATCTGCAGATTCCATACAATTCCCGAAGGCACAAAGAACTGAAACCCATGGTCTTCTTTCCTTTCTTCTGATTTTGGCAGTCATTTCCAAAAGCCAGTAGATTTATTCTCATTTTTAGTCTCTAATCTTAATATGTAAAAGTATGGTCAGTGGCATGCTTGTGTGGATGAGTGTTTTTCTGAACCACACTGAAAGAAAAACACTTATTTATGCAAGCTGAAACATAGTAGGAAGATGCCAGTTTCAGATGTTCTTGAATTGATGCTAAACCTGTTTAGAAAAGTAAGTCTGTCAGCTTTAACCATGAATTGTCAAATTTTGACTTATCAATATGTTTAATAACGTCACCTGTCATTTCCAGGAAGATAAAGCAGTAAAGGAAGGATTTTACCACACAGCATTTGAAATCTAAGTAGGCAGCTTTATATTTTTAAGTTGTGGTTGAGGTATTGAAGTAAGTACGGGATGATTTCTAGCATAGAAATGTTTCATATACTACAACTTAGGGATCTGCTAGAACTATTCTATTGAAGTTCATTACAAAACTGATGGCTCTCTTTTCTTTTCCCTGACAAAAATATCTGATTGAATTGCTTTAAGGTTTAAATTCCAAACAAGTTTTTCTGTTTGCTGAGTAATTTGATTTTGGTGGTTTTTCCATTTTTCGGATCTGCTTAGTATTAGCAGTCCTTTTGTTTTGGTGAGATGTATTGTTCAACAAGCTAGACAGCAATTAATAAAATTTATCTTAACAAGCCAAGTTGAAGAAGAACCTCGGAAGACTTGAATTGTGAACTGCTATTTAAAGTGATTGGGAACCTCCAACTAAGGAACCTTTAGTTCTTGCAGGGATGGTCTTAGAACAGTCTCAGTTGAAAGGAAATAGAGCACCACGGACAGTGTATGCACAGATAATGCTACAGATTCATGTCCCTTACTCTTGCATTTGTTTTTCTTAAAATGGCATGGCCAGGCAGATTCTGCACTTCCCAGCCACTGTGGTCTCGAGGGAGTGGAGAGCAGGAGCTCAGGCCTGGAGCTGGGGGCTGGGCTGTGGTCACCCCGGCTGTCACCACTAGATGCCGGTGTCCCTCCACCAACCACACCCTGCACAGCCTGGCTGTGGGAGAGCAAAGCTGAGCTTCTTGCTGCTTGCACTTTGCTCTGATGTGGCAGAGAGGCAGGAGAAGGACACCAGCTCTGCATTTCTCTGCCAGCTTCCTTTTTTGCAGCACACCTGCTCTGGACAGTAGTGTTTTCAGGTCCCTACTCATCCTCATCGAAGCAGAATCCTCCTGCTTTGTAATGCTTCATCCTACTATTCAGGTTATCTTACCTGCCATATTATCATTTCAAATGTCATTCAATACAAGCCCATGTGTGTACTCTGAGTGTAGCTCCAGCAGTGTTTCAGCTGTATGACTTTGATCACTTTGAAAAAGCTGTGCTGTGTCTGGCCTGATTTCAAGTCAAAGCAGTTATTTCTATAAAAAGATGAATTTTTCTGGATGTCCCAGTGTTTTTTGATAGTTGTCTGTAAGGAAGAGCTGTACTGGTGGATTCAAAAGAGCTGTGATCCATAGTAGGAAGGCCAGTTACTAGTGCTGAATCTCAGGGATTGTTTAGTGTTTTCTTTAGTGACCTGGGTGGTGGGACAGGGTACACCTTCAACAAGTTTGCTGGTAGTACAAAACTGGGAAGAGTGGCTGGTGCAGCAGACAGTTCTGCTGCCATCCAGAAGAATCTTGACAGGCTAGAGAAATGGACTGATAGGACCTTTAGGAAGGTAAGTACAAGGACTTTGCTTTTGTGTCCTGTTTAAAATCCACCTCTTGATCCTTCTAGCATCATAATTTTGTCTCTAATAAAATGGCAAATAACCCTTGATCTCTTAGAAATACTCTTTCCCATTAAAATGCCTCTGTGCTTGTTGTGAGGAGTTGAAGATACTTTGTGAACATTTTGTGTTGCAAGTCTATTTCCAGTTTTTCATTGAAAATGTTATGATTAAATTATGAACATTGAAATGCACATATAGCTTTTTTCTTTAATCTGATGTGATTAAAAATGCCCAATAGTATGTTTAAAAGTAGGATTTTATCACCAGTGAAGAGGGAGAACAGAGTTCTTCGAAGTGCCAAGAACATAGTGTTCTGAGAAATATTGCCTGCGGAAAATGTAACCGCATTGCACGTTTTTGACTCTAAGAGCAAGTATGAAGGCATTTCAATATATAGGTAATAAGTAGTAAGTATTCTAAAGTAGTAAGATATTCTAACTTCCATATTATGTTACATGGCTGGTAGGTACTACGAGTTAGGCTATATAGATTTGTATATACAGGACAATTAAAAAGTTTGAGGTTATTAGCTTTTTTATTCTTCTGTTTATTAGAGAAAAAGGTGGATATTTTTGGTTGAAGATTCCAGTCTAGAATAGGTGATTGTTTAGGATTTGTCCCTTGTGAGCTTAGCCAGGGTGTAAGTAACCCAGCCTGAGCCAGTTGTGTGAACGTTCTGGGGGGCAGTGGGTGCTTTGAAGAATGGTTCACCAGGTAGGCAAGGTGGGTGAAACAAACAGAATAATTTCCTGCTGTTGGTGTCCTCTCAGCACTTCAGTAGCCAAAGAGAAATTTTGGTCACCTGTATTAAATGCCTAAATTTTAGGTGACTGAGGTTTTCCTATGCTTTCCAGTTGCTCCCTATCACTGCACACTGAGTTGGCTGTGAGTACAGTGACTGCTTGCTGTGTATGTGTGAGCTCACTGGTCACATCTTAGGCTTGTCTGTGTACATTGTGGTGGTGGATGTTACTGCTGCTGCCTTATTCTGCCCAAATACTCCTCTCTGCTTAAAAAAATTCTCACCTGTTTGTTTAGGTTAGGTTTTATGGCTAATATTTCCTGCATGTACTTCCAAGAAGAAAGATACATTTCTGAGTTCACATATTTGTAGTATTGGATTCATCTTGCACGTTAAGGTGTCTGCATGTAAATGGCTCTATGTCTGCAGTGAGGCTTAAACTTTCTTAATAATAGAGGAGCTGTAGTCAGTATTGTCAAGTCTCGAGCGTAATTCAGTCATCCTAAACAAGATGTTACATCTGATCAGCCTGAAAGGCTGTGTAGGCTTTTCTCACTGCTGTGAGATTGTAGGTACTGAACCCACACATGGATATCAAGATACAATTTTCTCATTGTAATCTCTGTTCACAAGAAATCTCCTACCCAGCATGTCTGGAAAAAAAGCCATATAATATGACATCTAGAAAACCCTTTTCCTGCAACTTTCTCATGAGCCTTCCTATAATATGAGCTAATTTGAAGAAACACAGCTAGAATGTTAATAAACCTTCCTGTAACTGAAAGCTTTCAAAAATCTTTGAACCTATTTGTCACGGTGAGGGAAGAGCGGGCACACTCAATATGAGTTGCACATAAACTTCAGTTTATTGATCAGAGTATACCATATTTATGCACAGCGATTAATTAGCTCATACATATTCTGTAAGCTACTTATTCTATTGGTTATATGCTAAATGTCGACTCCTACTTCCTCATTCTAGTTGATTTACATCTGCATTTTGCTAACTACAGTTATCTTGTTATCACACACCTGCTGCAGCTAAGGTCACTCTGACCCTGCTACATTTTAGATTAACTGAATTCGGGACTTTCCAAAATCTTCTTCAACTAATTGTGTCACGCCTACATGTCCTCTGTTTGCTAACCAAGCCTCTGTACCTATTCATGTGAATTTTTGCTCAACTGTTGGGATACAGCTCTGTGCAAAATAAAAGGATCTGATCCTTAAACAAAGCTAATAGCTACGGTCTTAAGATTGAGCCTTCGATCCTCCTGAATAACTTGGAAAGAGATAATTCCAAGGTTTCCTCTTTTAGAAGAATTTAATATATTTCAGGTAAGTAGATGGTAAACAGTGGTTCTATTGTGGTGGTCTAGTTTATAGATTAAAACATTGCACTAATTATTGACAGTGCAGACCTGCAAGCACAATAAGAATTACTACACTATAGGAGTAGATTGGAATGAATAGAACAGTGATATATAAAATGGAGTGTCAACAAGATAGGTGCCTTTGAAATTGAGCCTGAACAACAAATCTTTGAGATCTTAATCTCCTGTACAGGGTACTGTAGAAACTTTTTCTCAGTTTGGTCATTCTGTAAGGTTTTGCTGGTTCTTAAAATCAGCTGGTGTTCCAGGGATAAAATTACCTTTTAAATATTATGAAACTTTTATTCCTGAGGGGCCAGTAAAAAGCATGGGAGAAATATGAAGACCAGTCTCTTTTTAAAAATAACCAGAAAAAGTAAACTTCTTTTTATAGCTAGCTGTGTGTTCAGCTGTTAAGATTTAGTCTCCTGCCTATCCCCATTCATATCCAGAACGTATTTTTTATCTGTGTGTTAAATACTGAGATGCAAAAATAGTTGACATACAAAACATGCAAGGCTCATGCAAGAAAACTTCTTTAACTCTAAGACTTCTCCCCTTTCCTTCCTGGGTACCTCTTGTATTCTCACAGTTCTGTCTGTTCAGTCGTGTACTGTGAAAATGGTTTGGTGCACCAGTGTATGTTTTGAATTAAGGAGTTAACTTTTTCATTGGCTATTCAATATAATAAAGAGTATTAGAAAGTTACTATTAAAACCGTTTTGATTTCAAAGCGTAGGAGGTGAGATTTTTTTTCATTTCATGCATTTTTTCCATATTTAAGATAATTATTTTTATTGATGTAAAAATTTGCCCTATATTTATATTGATGTAAAATTGGTTCCAAAGCATTATCAAAAACACCTAGTCTACCTTGTGTCCTTCATGTTGCACTTCAATGAATAACTGTAAGCCTGATGAGGGAAACTGACTGGAAATGACTTATCTCTCCATTGTTTCAAGGTGACTTTTTCTCCTAATGAGAGTAATCTTGTTCTGCAGTGCAGTTTAATACTGAAAGATACAGTATATCATCCAGCAAGGACAAAACCAATATTTTTTAATCTTGTATCATTTATTTTGTGATTAGTCCAGGCTACATAATCTTGTAGATTTTTATGGTTATCAGCGTTCCAAAAATCCAATCTGACTATCATCTTTCCCTTTTTTTTCCCTCTAATCTACCAAGAAAATAATTTAGTTTCTTTTTCAAGATACACAGATGTGCACCAGATGGCTTTTGATAATTTCAAGGTCTTGATGAGTTATTGGAGTAATTAGTGTTGGTCTAACTTTTGTCACCTAACCATAATGCTGAACTCTGTACTTAACATGTTCAGGCTTTTAAAGTATAAAGATTTATTTTAGTAAGACCTTTGATACAGTGCTTCAAATGTCAGTACAGATAATAATACCCACTTCATGGTCAGAAGCTCTTTCATGTGTAAAATTTTTGATCTTATTCAGGGGATCAAAAGGCACTCTACATTTAGGTGATAAAATAATTTTATGTTGGAAGGCATGGTAAGATATCAATCAGGGAATGATTTTAATGGTGAATTGGGAAATATTTCTTTCTAAAATATGAATATAAGATATTGAAAATTATACAGAAATTGATACATGAAAATGATTTACAAGCTGTGAAATTAAAAAGATTGTGGACATTAATTGAAAAAGGCCTTATACCATGGGTCTGTGAAGTCTTGCTCTTTTGTGCAAAGCTTTGTTGCCACAGCAGGCCTAATTTGGATTTATAGTGTAAATGTGAGGACAACTCTTAAAAAATTTTGTTTCTGTATATATTGCTTCCAAATTTAGTTTCTTCTGTGATATATATGCCTCATAGATCTGGTATATGGTATATATTGTTTTGATAACTAAATATAGCTTAAAATAAGAAATAATTATTTTCTTTGTCCTTGGCAGAAGAACAAATCCATTACTTTTATTTTTCAGTGTTCATCACTGTCTTAATCTGTGTCACTTGTAACACAACTGTCTCTGGATGTAGCTGTAACAGATGCATCATCATGAAGCCCTGGCCTGCATGATGTTACTTGGTGTTTTGACCTGAGAAGCAGTTTTGAAACAAGATATTGTTGTCCATCGAAAATAACAAATTTTTTGCAAGTAAAGCAGAATACATCACTCCTGTACAGGAAAATAGTGTGTTAATGCTTTAACAAATAGGAATTCTGTGGAATTGCTGGACACTAATAGCACTACTTACACTACTGTTTCCGTTCTGGTTCTGTTTAATGATTCCATCTATCTTTTAAAGCACATTTTGTTGAACCAGTGGGAGAGCTGTAGTGGTATTGGAGCTCCTTGGAGTGGGGAGCATCATCCCTTACGTGGATTCAGCCTTCTCTCTGACCAACTTTTTGTTTATTTAATATCTCTTTATCTTGTTGAAGATCTGATACATTCTTAACTCAGGTCTTCCTAGCCACATTGAAAATTAACCTGCATACAATAATGATACTCTTTTTTGTTTTGTGATTGTGCATTTGCAATAATTCACTTCCATATCTGAGTAAGACTTTCCTTCCAATGAGTGGTAAAGGGTAACATTCTCCAAAAGAACATTTAGAGCTTTTGGTGTAAGGCCTGACTTACTCTGTGAATATGAGTGTGCATCCATTAGCTGGAAGGTGCCAAGAAGACCTTTTAATAAAATTTTGGAATTGGCAATAAAACCTGCATGCTGCATATAAGAGTTAATTAATTGTGTTGGGTTAGGACTATGTTAAAAACCATTTTGGGGCTGGAGTGTTCTTACCTTTTCAGGTGTGGGACATTGGAGGACAGCCAAGGTTTAGAAGCATGTGGGAGCGTTACTGCAGAGGAGTCAATGCAGTCGTGTAAGTTTTCTTTTGTATGTCCATAGAAAATGTGCTTTGCAATATGTTATTATAAAATTAGGTATTACATTATATTATATGTAAATAAAATTGATTTTTTTCCCTGTCCACCTCCATCACATAAGAATTCCCAATACAATTAAAGTCGTGTGTTATGCATGTGCAGCAACCCAGACATGTAACTAACTGTATATTCCAGGTGATTTTTTCCCTACAGGCTCTATTTAACTCTGTCTTCCTATATCAATAAATCAAGGGCTTATACAACTTTGGATTTTTCTAATGCTCTTGTCAACATCAACACATTTCTCACATTTCAGGTGTTTTAATGCACATTTCTGCAGGTAGTGGTCAATACCATAAATAACTGTTCTTCGTTGCAGTTACATGGTGGATGCAGCAGACTTAGAAAAAGTGGAAGCTTCAAAGAATGAGCTACACAGTTTGATAGATAAGCCACAATTGCATGGAATTCCAGTAAGTATTTTCATTATTATTCTTACCTGAATGTCAACAATGTGGCTTAAATTCTCATGAGTTGGTTCTTCTGGTCTCTTCATACTAGGGCATATATAATGCAGCCTTGATACATTGAGCACTCTTAGAAAAATTACTGTGATTTTTTTTTTCATAGTACTCAACAACTTATGAGTGCTGCATTATATTTTTACATTTTCTTGTCTAAAGGTCAGAATAGATTTCAAAAAACTGTGTTTTCACATGTGGCATTATCAGACAGTAATTACTTCCAGCCAGTCCCTTGTTGGCTGAGTTTCAGCCAGTGACCCCAATATGTTTCTGGCAGTATCACGGCATGTGAGATCGATCTTTCTGCAGGTTGGCAGACAGTAGCATCAAATAGTAACATCCTCTGCCTCCAGAGATTGTGTAGGAGCTTGGCTTTTTTTGTTTCCTGACGTTTTCTTGACTTAGTATTTCAAACTAAATTGTGTGGAAAAAATGCAAATATGCATCTGTTCTCCAGTTGGAAGTGTCAAAGAATAGTGTATTCAGCTGAAATTCTAATGAGGAATACAAAGGTGGAGATTAATGTTGTTTATTTAAATGTAATCTGCCAATTTAGGAATCCATCAGGTTATCATTGGTCTTTATGTTGACACCACCAAGCAAGAGTTGATACCTTGATTATAAGAAAGAAATCTTACGTGGTATGTACAAATGAGGAAGAAGTTGCTCACAACTTGATGGCTCTTCCTTGGCCCTTTTTTTTGTAAGCAGTTATTTGGACACTTGGCCACAACAAGTAATCAAAGTAACCTGAGGGTGAGTAGACAGTGTAGGACTTTAAAGAACTCAGTTGAAGTATGTCGAAACACTGTCGAAGCCACAGAAGGAACTTCACGTAAGATAAAGCCACCACATCAGGAACTTGAGATAAGCAGAGATGCTACAATAGACAGGAGCTAATCCCAGGCTAATGGAGCTGAAGGTTTAGTTAGCATCTGGACATGCTACCCATCCAGATGTTGCCACCATAGCAAACTGTGGGAAAGGAAGTGTTTGTACGCATGCCATCAGTTATGGGAGTGGCATCCACACCCCATGGATACCTGGGACTTGATATGTGTAAAAATAGTACACCTCCACAGTCAGTCTCCCCCTCTCTCTCCCTCCTGTCCTCCCATTATTCTCAAAAGAAAGTTTTTCAAGTGATTCTCCATCTTTTTATCAGGTTTGCTATTGTTGTTGTGATTTTATATGTTAATTATCTATTGAACAAATCCTACAGAAATCTACAGTTACACTGTTCATGGGGAGTGACATTGCCTGTCCTTTGCACTCTCTTCACATGCTTTTTTGCTTCTCATGTTTCCTTACTGAAGTGATTGGTCTCTCATGTCTTCAGTAGTATTTAATTAAGTTCCTTGCCTTTTGTATGTTATAATACCACAGTCCAAATGCCCAGCCTGACCTGCTTGGTGATTTCAAGGTGCAGTGACATATGTTTTACTTACTTTTATTTCATATGTAGTCATCAGTATTAAACTTCCTTCAATTTATTGTGCTCAAGATTTGGCACTATCAATTTTAGAGCAACTTTATTAGTCTGGACTGCAAGTAATGAGTTTAATATGTTCCAGATTCATGGGATATAATGGGATGTCTTGACTTAGAATTGTAGCACATCTGGAAAACAATAATGCCATCATAACTAGAAAAACCTCCCATTGCTTAGAATGTGCTCAACCCATTTATTTGACCTTCATTTATACTTGAAGCCTTAAATAGGAACTCTGAAGTTCCAGCATCTATTTGGTAAATTTTCTGCATTTGTTGGACTTAATTCCTAATGACTGCCTTTCAGATTTCTACCATGGATGCTCAAATTGGAGAGAGGGGTGGCTGATACTTAGGTGCTACTTTGTTCAGAGGCTGAGCTATTCAGTGTGTCAGTGTTAAAAAGCAAGAGAGCAAAAAAAAAGTGGAAAGAATTCTGTCTGGGTGTTTAGGATCAGCCTCTACTGCTGGGGCCCTACTTTCCATTAATACCAGTCTGTTCCTCTGAATTGAATATCCTTCAATGGCTTGAGTGCACCTGATGCATGCTGTCTTCCATATTTCTTTGCATTTAATCTGACATCATCCTATAATGTCATCCAGAATGGAGAGATTCACTTCCAGAGGAGACTTCTGATACTAATGCACCTGGAAATAATTTGATCCAGTTTTCAGAGGGTAGACATCCAGCATCTGGTCCTGACTAGGAGTGGGATTTCCATGATGTTTCCACAGTCATTAGTCATTTTGAATATGTCCTGTTACATTCTAAATAGCTGCAAGATCCAGAATAATTCCAACAGAAAGTTACAGAAAAAAACAAGCTTTCATTGTTCCTGGGTTAATATGCATATGAATTGTTTCTTTCAGGTGTTAGTTCTTGGAAATAAACGAGATCTCCCAGGTGCACTGGATGAGAAGCAGTTAATTGAGAAACTGTAAGTAGCTGGTTTTTGTAAAAAGATGAGAGACACTGTGAAGTTTGATATGTAAGTCAAAATTATTGGTAGTCTGTGGCAATAACTGGCTATAAAAGATGCTATTTTACATTCTCAGATATTCCACTTCAAGCTCTGCTGGCACCTGATATAGTGATCTAGGCTGATAACTGACTGCAGTAGATTTAAATCTGTCTTGATTGTTGTTTGGTTGTGTGAAGTCATTTCAGATAATCCTGTTTTTCCCTCACTGAGGATAGAACTGCTGTGGATAGGGAAAGGGTCATTTTGACTTCTCACAGTACAATGCAGTATCAGTTTAATGCTTGAATGGCATCAGAACAGAACCATATTAATCTAGGGTTGGTAAATTTAAGAAAGTCAGGTATTTTTTCCATATATCCAAAGCATAACTTAACTAACAAATGGGTGCATAGTAAGCATAATTGTAAGGAAAATACACAGTTTTGTAAAAATGACCAGTATAGAACTAATCGCGAAAAGTAGGACTCACAAGTCACGTAACGTTAGTAGAAATTAAGTGACGTTTTGGTATAGTAGTTCTTGGTCCAAACTCTGGGCTACTAAACTGGGACTCAGAGAATGGTGGACATTGGAAGAAACCTTGAGGTTATCTACCTGCTCAAGCAGAGGCTTTTGCCCCTTGAAGCTGATGGCTCTGGACCATGTCCAGCTTTTGAACATCTCCAAGGATGGAGACTTTGCATCCTCTCTGGGCAGCCTTTGCCAGTGCTAAAAAGTGTTTCTGTGTGTTCAGTGAGCTTCCTGTGCTTCAATTCATGGCCATTGCCTCTTGTCCCATCACTGGGCTCCATCTTCTTTACAGGCTCCCTTCAGATTTTTGTACATATTGATAAGAAGTTCCCAAAGCCTCTCTCCTCTAGGCTAAACAGTCCCAGCTCTTCAGCCTTTCTTAGTATGTGAGTTGCTCTAGTTCCTTAATTATTTTAGTCATCCATTATTGGTTTCTATCCTGTAGATTCATATCCCTCTTGTACTGATGATCTACAGCTGGTCAGGTACAGTCTTACTAGTGCTGAGTAAAAGGGAAGGATCACCTCCTTCAGTATTCTGGCAGGACTCCTAGTGCACCCCAAAATAGCATAAGTGTTTTTACCACACTGCTTGATGGTGTTCAACCTCGTGACCCACCAAGACCCCCATGTCCTTTCCTGCAAAGCTGCTTTTCCAGACAGTTGGCATCCAACGTGTCCTGGTGCCTGGGGTTGTTCCTTCCCAGGTGTAGGACTTTGCACTTCCCCTTGTTGAACTGCATGAGGTCCCTGCCAGCCCTTTTCTCCAGCTTGAAGTCACTCCAGCTTGTGGAGGTCCCTCTAGGTTCACCCTCTGGTGTATCAGCCACTCCTCTCAGTTTTCTGTCATGAGCAAATTCGTGCTTTACCCCATCATTTGCAACAAACGAAGATGTAGAACAGGATTGGATGCAGTATTGGTTCTGGTAGTCACTGGGTTCCAGCTTGCCTTTGTGCCATTAATCATCCAGTGTTCAGCCAGTCATGAGTCCTCCTCACCATCTGTGCATCCAACCCATACTTCCTCAGCTTGTCTGTGGGGATATTATGGAAGGCGCTGTCAAAGCCTTACTCAAGTCAAGGTGCACAGTATCTGTTGCTCTTCCATCATCTACCAAGCTGTAGATTTCATTGCAGAAGGTTATTGAATTGGTCAAGCATGATTTCTCTTGTGTGAATCCATGCTGACTACTCCTGGTCACCTCCTAGTCTGTCACATGCCTGGGAATAGTTTCCAGGATTACTTGCATCATTGCCTTCCCAGGAATGAAGGTGGGGCTGACTGTCATGTACTTCCCCAGGCCCTCCTTTTTCTGAAGAGTGACATTTGCCTTCCTCTACTCTTAAGCACCTCTCGCTGTCAACATGATTGTTCAAAGTGGCCTCAGAATGACATCAACCAGTTCCTTTATCACTTGTAGGTGCATCCCACCAGGGCTGATGGGCTTCTCTTTGTCAAGTTTGCTTCTTTTTTCTCTGATCTGATCCTCTTTCATCAAGGGTACAACCTCTTTGCTCTTAACTTATTTGTGATCTCTGGGGCCCAGGGTTTCAAATGGCCAATCTTGCTAGCAAAGGCAGCATTTTCATGTCCTGTGTAACCAAGTCCCCTGTCTCATTGAGCAATCGGCACACATTGTCTCCTGTCTTCAATTTGTCACTTTCTAGTTTTCTTTGACATCCCTCACAAGCTCCACATTCAGCTGGGCCTTGTCTGACCCAGCCATGTCTCTGCATTCTTGGGCAGTGTTTCTTTATTCCTCCCAGGTTACCTGTCTCTGCTTCGACCTTTTGTGTACTTCCTTTTTGTTACTGGGTTTTGCCAAGAGCTTGTTGTTCATCCACTTAATGCCTTTTGGCTTTTTTTTCCAGGCTTGTTAGGATAGGTTATTCTTAGGTTTGGAGATGAATTTGAATATTAGCTGGCTTTCTTAAGCCCTTCCTTGCTCCAGGACCTAGCTACATGGGACTTCTCCAAGCAGATCTCTGAAGAGGCCAGGTCTGCTCTCCTGAAGTCCAGGGGGAAGGTCCCTATTTAGTTCTCTTCTTTACTGTATTGGAATCTCTTGTATGGTCTTCAGATTTCTCAGTGCCTTCACTTCCCACCTGCTTCAGGAAAATGTTCAGTGCATTTCTGTGTCACTTGTGTGACAATAAATAAATGAAAAAATAATGAAGTGTTCAGAAGCTCTGAGTGGGGGGTGGGGGGTGTTGGAGAATTCCCAGAAAGAAGTTGATTAAGAATCAGTTTCTTCCTAAATGTAGAGGCATTCTTTCAGTAGGAGTCAGATCTGATATATTAAGTATGATATAGTAAACATCCTGAAGACAAATGATGTGATCATTTGAATACTGCTATTTTATTATGATTTACTGGAGAAAAAAAACTCAGAAATCTAAGTGAAAAGAGTAAAAGGGGAATGATAAGACATGGGTAATACTTGGGTTCAAACACAAAACATTATTTTTAGCTTATGGATTTCTGTGGTTTTATTTCTCAGTACTGCACTGACCTAATGAGAAATTCAATTTTTTTGTGAAATGACGTTATAACCTTTTAATCCTTACAGTTTAAGAAATGTGTGGTTTTCTGTGTGCAATGGCATATTTTAAGAATTTGATATCTGAGAATAGAATTGAACCCACTGTGTAAAAAGCAGGAAACAGAATTTAATGAAAATTTCTGTTTGTGGGATTATAACATATTTATTGTTTTTGTTTCTGTAGAAACCTTTCAGCTATTCAAGACAGAGAAATCTGTTGCTATTCTATTTCCTGTAAAGAGAAGGATAACATAGGTAAGCTTCTTCTCGTGCCATCAATATATGCTTTGTACTTTGGATCAGATCAGGTTTGAGCATCTACCTCCACTATATTATTGTAGATCTCAATTTACATTAAAAGATATCTGCAGATATTGTATCCGACTGTACGTGTTTTAGCATAGAATTATGTGTAATTAAAAAAAAAACAACTTGGAGAAATATTTAGTTCCATGAGAAGTTAATTTGACAGGAACCTTGGAAAGCATATTTAAAGCCTGGAGTAATTGAATCCTTTACAAGAAACCTGTGTTACTTTTGAAAAATCAGTAGCTGTGTATAGAGGTCTTCCAGTTGCTAGGTGATCCTAAAAAAATGTTGGTGATTTACTCCATACACAGTTTTATTAGGTAAGCAGGTTTTACATGCATGTGGCTGTTGTTTGAACTGAGGGAAGGGTACTTTTTCCCAAGTGGAAATGCAGTGAGTGTATCCTGTAGTCAATGAAGATCTATCCCCACAAACTTGTCTCCCATCTGCCTTTGGGTTTTGCCTTTCCCTCTCTCTCCTGTCTTCCACTTTTCTGTCCCTTTTCTCTGTCATGTTGTCCCATTCCATTCTCTCCACAGGGCAGGAGGAAGGGATGAAGCACAGGCTGAGCTAGCAGCAGCAGCAATTTTCAGGGCATGCTACCTCTGTGCCACCCTTCTCTGTCTGCTGCTGTGACAAGTGGTGCTGGATGGGATGGGATCTAGTCTGGCTAGAGATTTCTAGCTGCTACGTGAGGAAGCCAGACTTGAGAGAAGAGCTGGGCACCTCTGTAGGGCTCAGCTGAGTGAGAAACTGAGAGTGGGAATGGGAAGAAAGTCACTTTCTCTCAGCAGCAGGAGAAATTTCCATCCTACACAGAGAGAACCAGATAGTGGAGATGGTGAGGAGACTGTGTCATGGTGCCTGGACTTCAGTGAGCTGGGGGAGGTTTCAGCTGTGTGCAGAGATGTGTTAGGCAGTGAGGGCTTCTCCTGGAAGTGGTGTACATGACTTGGGTTTGTTAGTTTGAAGGTGATCAGACCCATGTTTGCTGCAGCTTGGGGTACAGCTGTTGTCTCTGAGTGAAGGAGATGCGTAGAAGATGCTGCTGCACTGAAGATCAGACTTCAGGAGATAAGGACTGTAGAAGACAAAACAGGATAATATCAGTAGTTGAAGGGCAGTGAATGTTATCGAGGTTTTCAAAATGCTGTGCTTGATCCTCATCAAATTGGCAAGGCTGCAGTGGAGATTCTTAAAAGTGGGATCAGGAAACCAGTAAAAACAGCTTAGTTTCTGAAAGAATCATGAAAAAAATAGATTTTGATCCCAGTCCATTTATCTGGCTCCTCTGGAGGAGAAAAGTGTGCAACAAAAAGCATGCTAAAGTTTGCATGAAAGAATGATCATTAATACAGAACAGTATAGATCACTTACTTTTTCTGGGAGCAGTGATGAAAAAGACTCAAATTGTAACTGAGACTTGGTCAGGTATCTTCCAGTGTAATATTGTGCCTAGAAGGACTAGCCAGGTTCTTGAATATTTGCCAAAAACAAAATAAGAAATGGGAGCACACTGCATATAGGGCTGTGGGCATTATTGGAGCACCATGTGCCGTATTTTGAGGAAGACCTTGAGAAAAGAGGTTGGGCAAGAAGCTGGGGAGCCCAAAGGCCTGGAAAGTACCATTTATAATGAAAGACTGCTATGCTAGCTTATTAAATTTATGAAACTAGTAGTATGTTTGGGAGAGGAGTAGAAGCTGTTTTCTTCCTCTGTGTTTTTGACTGATGTCAATGCAGTTGAATGAGATGATACTGGTTTTTCAGTGCGAACTGCAGCCTAACCAGCTGACTGGTTTCATCAGGAGGCACAGGTGTAAGGCTGCTAGTTACTGTGTCCTGAGAGACTGTGGAAGATAATTATATGGTTAGCAGCTTTGATATAAAAGCAGTGGATTGCTTTTTTCTGCAGTCTCAGTGCCTAAGCTGGTCTGCAAGGATATTCACGGAGTGCTGTCTTGAACTTAAGACAAATATGGCAACAAATTTCAATTTGAGGGCTAGAGCTGCTGGTGCCCCCTGACATCCTTCCTGTCTTCCTGACAGATGTTATTGCCTTGAGGCAAAAACATCTAATCTGCTCATGAATCAGTTTGTGAACTGCTGCAGTTTTCAGCTCAATGCATTGGATTACATCAGGAGGGGTGCCAATTTTAGCTATCAAATTTTAGTCCAATGTTGCATGTCTTTCAGAGACCTTGGACTCCTACAACCTACCTAAATAGCTTCTTAATGTATTGTCAGATGTTTGCTCTTCTCATTCCTTCTGTTTGTGTATTTGCCTTTGTTCTCACACAGCATTTCATTCTAGTCTAGATTTTACAGTTTGTTTTATGGTCATTTTAAATCTTGGCTTTTTCAGCAGTTCCTTATCTATGGCTTAGAGAACTCGGTCATCATAGTGCAAGAATACAAAATGCACATGATTTAAAAACATACAAAAAATAACTCGAAAAGGGCCACCTGGAGGTTGAAGTTCTGGACTTTAATTATGTGTGAATGAGAACCTGTGGTTTCTGGGTTTTGTTTTGTTGGGATTTTTGTATATGTATTAATCTACTGGTGTTGTGTTGTGCTTCTACAGTCTGCAAACAGGTTGCTGAGTTTTTTGTTTTGTTTCATCTATCCTGGCAGACATAACATTACAATGGCTTATTCAGCACTCCAAATCAAGAAACTGTTGAAGAAACTTTTGATGAAGCTAACTCTTCCCCAATCACTTTGACTCCTATCAGCTATACACACTGAAAAGATAAGGAATGCAATTGTCTACTACCAGGACTCACTGTGGTCGTATTTGTTGACGGAAGTAAATCTGACTTGTAACTTGTCTATCTATTTTTTTTTTTTTTTTTTAATCCAGATACTTGTCTGCCTAGGTGAAATTCCTGAATGCCTTAATACAAAACTGGAAGAAATCAATAATTTTTTGAGCTGAAATGTTTTGAGTTTATGCATGCAAATTGTCAAATACATAGTAATTTTTTTCTAATTTGAAACTGAATAAATTGTGCAATGGAAAGAAATGACTGGTTTTTTTTGAATGTAGCGTATAATTATTCACACAATGTCTTCCCTTCGAACACATGTGGTTAAGTACTAATAATCAATTAAAACTATAATTATGAGCTTCTTACTTGAACAAAATCCTGATATTCAGAACACTTTCACATACTCTGAAGAAAAGTTATTTATGAAGTTATATATCTGTAGTTAGTTTTTCCAGTCAGTAATGTGAATTATTCATATGAATATTCTTTTGGTGTTGAAAAATAAAATATTCTAGACAATCTTGTCCTTCTTTAATTGTCCTTCTGAAATTGTAGTGGATATTTTTCTTTCTTAAATAGAGAGTGAAATAGCACATGAGATCGTGTGTATCTTCTTTGACATTATTAATCCCCCAAATTCATGGATTTCCTGAACATTTTTACTGTAATGAAATGGTGTTTGTGGACTACTTTGTCCATTCCTGAATCTAGATTTTTCAGTATACAACATAAAAGAGCTGGCATCTGAAGTAGGATTAGTTCTTTGGAAACAGATTAACGAAGCAGTTCACTTTTTAAATTTTGATGCTTCTCTAACATCTTACAGATACCTTCTTCCAAGTGCTTCACTTAAAAAGCACTCTCATGGGAATTTTTCTGAGTATGGAAATTCTATTAGCTATGGAAAGTTCATGGCAGAAACAGTAGACAGTGGCTGAGTGTTTCAAGGACACTCACAGATCTAAGAGGGGGTTCAGGCATGGTTCTAAAGCTGCTGTAAATCCGTCAATTGCTATAGTATTGTAAGGGCTATAAGTCATTTATGCACTTCTTGCACTTAAGTGCATGAACTATAGAAATAGCAACATTTTTTGTCACTTCTATTTGAGGATGCTTTTAGGCTAGTGGCTCTAATAAGCTGCTAAGAACATACAACACAGACTTGATAAAATCTTTCTGGAGTGTTATAGGAATGCTGCTACAAATGCGATAAACATTACAGCACTTGTTGATAATGTTTGCAGTCTCACCTGCAGAAGTGTGGCCTATTGGGTGCCCAGGGCTTCATTGTTCTGTGGAAACATGAAAATAATTTGGCTGAGTGCTCAGTACATAAGTAAGTGGTGGATGCTTCAGGAAGGGGATGTTGCAAATGACCTTCCAAAATCTGACATGTAATCCATTTAGTGACAATTTGTGTGGTGAAAAAAATGCACTCCGTGGCAAAGGTGATGAATTTCAAATGCTCTTGTTGCTTATGGACTTCTGAAGGAGTAGAGCCATTCTAAAATACACTGGAATTGCACTCACTATGCTTACAACACATGAGAAGAACTTCTGCACCAGTGGTCTCAATATCCTTCCTGTTTTTGTGCTTATTGGCAGTAGTGCCTCATGCTTCAGAACTGTCATCCTGGCATATGTCGAAGTCATGCTTCTGGCATAAAAGCTCCACCTCACTGAATCACTGCTTAATCTGAACCCCTTCTCCCTCACCCCTTTGCTGCAGGAGGTTTGTGGGGGTGGGCACAACTTCTTTGCAGGATGATTGCAGTTGGTAAGAGAAGCAGTGCTAGCTCCTATCGTTCCTTTGCTTTGCTCAGTGTAGTATTTCCTTGGGAGGTGACCAACAAAGTGACCCTCCTGTGTGTGATTTCAAGTACCAATACATCCTAAGGACAACCTGTGGAGGGAGGAGGTCGGGTTCCAGATTGGCTGAATGAATCTCTGAGAATAAGAGGTGAAAATTAGCAATTTTGTTATTAAAATTATCCCATTATGTGCCATATGCTGATTCTTTTTCTAATTTCTCTATTGTGTGACCTTGTATCCAAACCTTAGGCAAATCAGCCCAGCCACTGGTCTTACTGTTCCCATTTACAACAGCCTGTTTTTCAAAAATTTGCCTTCAAGTAATTTTTCAAAATGGGCTTAGCTACTGTCACATCCAATAGCATTGTGTGAAAGATGAATTGTAAATGACTGACAGTTGTGACATCTTACTTCTGAGACTATATTGCTAGGAAGGGTTACAGAGATCTAGACCACATCATTGCAGCAAAATTGTTTGGAGAGGTCACAAACATGTCTGCCAGGGAGCCTCTGTGCAGGCAGTGCCCAGGCAGCAGCACATAATGCAGTGCCTTGCATGGATCCACACTTGGAGTTACACGAGCAGGGACGGCGTGCAGCAACAAGGAGTGACAAGGGGTGACCACACTGCTTTCTGCTTGTCAGCACTCCGAGAAGGTGACTGCAGAGAGAGCCCCAAGAGGCTGCTGCTGTGCTCTGGCTCTGCTTGGGCGGTGGTGGGGACCCTACAGTGCTCTAAGGTCCTGATACCCACCCAGCATGTCTGCTGCTGGTAGTCTGCACAACATCCTCCAGGCTCTGTGAAAAGAGCAGTGTTGGGGGATGTGGACAGCTGAGGAGCGAGGACTCACCTGCAGTTTAGGCACAGCTACAAATGCCCCACCCTACAGTGTCAAGAACCCTAAAACAGCACAAGTGTAACAGTGATACAAGTTTCACTTCACTTTTTTCCTTCTCCAAGTGTAGGAACACTTCTGTCACCCAGGGCTATAAAGGACCACCAGGTGTGAACCATGTGTTTTACTCCCAGAACATTTTATTTATGATTTTTTTTTCCTGCTAGCGCTGTAATTCCCCCCATATTTCTTTTCCATTTGCATTATGTGTTGTAGGAAGCAATCATGAACATAAAACTTTAGTTAAATGATTAAAAAAAGAAAAGTTCTTTTAAAAATGCACTATAAAACTTGTACATTTATTGCAAAGAGCAGTGACACATACATAATTTGTTCCTGAATAAGCTATTTTTTAAGATGCTGCTTTTTCAGTCACCTGAGCAGCATATTAAATTGAATGCCTCTGCTCTGTTGAATGCTTTAGGATGGGGTGTACGTAACAGCTGTCACGAGACTTTTGAGCAGGTGATGGAACTTACACAAGAATTGTGTGTTAGTGACCCCAAAACAGTAAAGTTTGTGAAACAGAACAGACAGTACTTTTGGCTCATGTCACCACCAAGGCTCTTCTGCCTCTGGCTGTGGCCCAGCCTGGTCAGTGTCAGTGCAGTGTGATCCTGCAAGGGCCAGCATAACAAACTCCTCCTAACTCAGGCCACAATATCATTCCTTGGAAGCCTGTAAGGGAGTGGGGTTTGGAAGAAAGGCTGGATTGTGGCTATTTTCTGCACTGTGGTTTCCAGGCCAGTTCATGCCTTGGAGTCAATAAGTATCCATCTATACAGTACACCTGTGCAGCATTTGTTCCTGTGGATTTGTCTTATTCAAATGCCTTTAAAGAGCAGGATGCATTTGTATATTTCCCTTTAAAGACTCCAGAGTACGCTGACTGGAACATTAGTATGTCTCCATTATATTTTTGTGCTTGGGAACTAAGAAACAGACATACTCTTTTATGGGGAGTGCTTGCAAATCCAGTGTAGAACCAGAGGTCAACAGCACAGAGTGGTTGGTGGAGGACAAGATACTGAAAGCAAGTAAGTATGAGATGTCCTTACATACTCCTTCTGGAGAAGGATGATTTTAAGATCTGTGGGGCAATGAATAAGAATAAATATCATGTGGCATCAAATATTATATAAAATTTTATCCCTGACAAGAGATGGTGTTGCACTATGCAAATCAAATAATTCATGTCATCATAGTAAATTAAAAGGAAACAGTGTTCCAGGCTCTCAGAAGATATAGTCATCTAAAAGCTTCAGGTTGTGGGACAGGATAGAACTACTTTTATTTTCCTCCACTGCAGAAGAAATAGGACGTTTGTGAGGAGTCATACTCTGTTCCCTCAGCAGATACAAGGACTCCATGACAGACTGGTTGCTGTTGTGTTTTCAGCTTTCAGTAGAAGCCCTTCCAGATTACTTGTAACATACCGGCAGTGGTGTGACCCTCAAAAGCAGTGAGCTCTACCTTTCTTGGTTGGCCCCCTGCCACAACATGCCATCTCCTGCAGTTCAAACAAGTGACCTGACAGTTGTCCATCCTGGCTTTAACCCTTTTCAGTAGCTGCTGTTTGTTTCTGTTCTATCTACACTCTGCTTCCTGGAAAAATGGGCGTAATCCAAAGAATCTTCTTAGTGCTAAAGTCATCTTGAAAGAAAACATCATATCCCACTTCTTGAGGATGCTGTCTTCCTTGCAGCATCACATACAGAATCCCAAGAAGATAAGGGAATTTGGAATTGTGCTAACAAGAAAAGCTGAAGAGGAAATGCAGTCCAAGTTGTACGGGCAATGTGAGAATTGTGGTGTGCTACCATCAGGGATAGTCTTTTCACCAGCCCCCAGTTCTGCCAAGAGCTGGGGCAGAGCCAAGCAGCAGACCATGGCAGCCCTTGAGTGCTGCATGTAGTGTCCAAGCCCCTCACTTTTCCTAACCTTTTCTCTATTGTATTTTTCTGGCCCTGGGAATACTGCCTGTCTTGCCTTTTCAGGTGTGGCTGCTGAGCAGATCTTCACCAAGTCCTGGGGAAGGGAAGAAAAGTGATGCTCCCATAGTCATGTGGCAGCTGATGGGGTTGGCCAGTACCCTCCTCAAGGCTCAATACTTGCTGAGCCTTGCAGGCTTGATGGCTTGATAATGGAAAATGGAAAATGACAGGAGATATGCAGCTCAGGGCAGCCATCTTTGAGACTCTCCACTTGGAAAGGAGGGAGCAGGATAAGGAAGACTACTGCCCTGTTCTGCACTTTCCCCATGGTCAGCTGGGTGCCAGACTCTTTGTGACATGATTAGGTCCTTCATGCCTCCTTGCAGGCACCTGGAAATGTACTCATTCTGATGAAGGGTGGGGCTGGGGTCATTTCAGAAATTTTGAAGACACAAAGCTTTTAAAAGAGTGGACAGGCAGTCCTGTAACATCCCTTGGAACAGACACTGTGCAGCTGCTGCTAGGATGAGCTGGTGGCCTTGGTCCCTCTGGAGGTGACTGTCAGCCAGCAGAAGCATTTGGATTTGCACTGAAATAAAACATTGAGAAGGGTTACCCACCTCTATAGATTTTCCCAATATCTCTCCAAGGCCATGATGGTGTGGACAAGGTAGGCAGACTTTTAATATTTTGGTTTGAGAGCTGCTGCTCTGGATGGGTCTAATTTTCATGGGCTTTTCATGTTTCCAGCACATCCTGTGATGGAGTCAAAGCTCCACTGATTTGAAGAAAGACGCAAGTGATTTCTCTGTAATCTTTGAACACCTAATCCTTACTAATAGAGGCAATTTGTCCCTGGGACTCAAAGGTAGTAATTTAGAAAATGCTTTTGTTTTTTGTCTGAGTTGGGCCAGATTGCACTTAGTGCCTATAATTTTCCAAAATGGTCCCCAAGGAGGGTAGCTTGTCTACCTTTGCATTTCAAAAACTGAAGCACTATGATGCATCTATGTAGGCAGTATACTTTGTCAGGGTAAGTTATTTACACATAAGTGCACTTGAAATAAGTGGGTTTGTTAAGCAGCATTGCCTGACTCTTTGCTCATTGTTATCCATAGATTTCAAGGAAAGTATTTTCATTCTAGTGGAAAGCAAGTCAATATATTTCTCTAATCCATCCTTCAATGTAAAGCCAGGCACATGCACTGCTGCTGTTTAAAGTTATTTACCAATTAAAAGACAAGAAATCCATGCCACTTGATTTGGAGGAAATATGGTAGAGCCATACTGGACAAAGAACTGTGTTGCAAAGATCCAAGAAGAAAAGATCTTTCATGTTTTTAACAGCCTGTTCCTTGTAATGTTGATAGCATTACCTAAGGAAGGTAATCCTCATATGCTATGGACAAGTTGTCTAGTCTGCAAAAGAGACCAGAAGAGATCCTAAGGCAGTCAAGACCATTTATGCAGCATCTTCCTTCATCTTTTTTTTTTTTTCTTCCCAAAGTTTATAGCAGTAGGACTTGTAGTGTTTTAAAAAAACACCCAAATAGATTTTTAATTTTTTTTTTTATTTTTGGCAGATGTGGTGAAGTCTAGTGGTGAGATACGGTGTGTCACCTTCTCCATTCTGCTCACATATGGACACAGAAACTCCAGGGATGAGTGGATCTCACAGAGCAAACTGCTGCTTCTGTATCCACAAATGCAACTTTCTGGCTAAGAAAGGTGATCTCATGCAATGATCAGTTCAGAATGCAGCATAGAAATGTTTGTATATATATATATATACACATATGTGTGTGTCTGTATGTATGTATGTGTGTATTAGTGCCTGAAGTGGTTGAATGTATATCAGACATAGGCAATAATTTATTGACATTTGTTGGACAATATGTAAGTATATTCTTTAAAAAATAGCTAAAATGAGACTTAAAGACAGTCCCTAGAAAATAGTCCCTTTTCAGTCCGTAGAGACCAGTAAATTGTGTTTTGAAGACTTAGGCTTTACCTTTATTTTTAAGCTTTTAATCCAAATTCACACCCTAGGTCTTGATCCATTCGCAACTCCAAACACACATGCAGCAATTTTGATGGGATATAAAAGTATACATTTATGTAGTTTACGTTTAGTTGTACATGCAGATGGTAGTTGGCTGCGTGCCTACTTGATTAAGGTCAAAATTAACCAGATATTTGGAAGGAGAGGTCATCAGTCACAAGGGAGAAAGAGGCCTATATGGCCTGTCTTCTGTAGAAATTAATGTGGATTATCTGTAAGCATTTTTGGTGTACTTATGGTGCATGGAGGATAAGTACTCCAGAAAGAATCTATCAAGATAGTCCATGTTAATTTTGATAGTTATTATACACTGTACCACTTCCAGATTAAATGAATTAGGAGCCTGTAATACCACTCCACATCTGACAGCCTTCAGTATGTGCCATTTTGGATCATTCCTCAGGACCCCAGAGTTCAGCTCCCAAACTATTACTCTGCCCATTTTCCTGGTATGGAGCAGGTGGAAAATGCCCTGAGCACTCGGGGTCTGACTGTTAATCTGACGACTGCCACATTAAAACAACTTTCATGTCTCTATAATCTCAGATTCCACGCTGAGTGAAGGAAACAATTTTTATCATGCACCTATTTATCAGCTGATTTATCCCTTTAAAAATCCACTGTTTTTCTGGAGGACCTCCTGAGGAGCAGAGAAATGGGTTGGTCAAGAAGTAAGTTTCATTTGCCTTGAAAAATTGCATCATCTTTGATAAAGATGAATTACTGTCACTGTAAAGCAAGTCTCCCATGAAATGAAATGGATAAGAATATGCTCTTAAAATTCTCAGGAGGTCTGTCTTCTATTTCCAGGGCCTGAGAGTTTGATTTTGTTAGTTTTGCCTGTGAGGAAGCCAGATATTCCAGGCAGTGAGCCTTTTAACTTTTTATCACCTCAGACCCTGTTTCTTTGTGTCTGCATGGTCTTTGTACTCTGACATTTTTTCAGTGTTTATGACCCAACCTGTACTGAACTTCTGAAACGTTATGAATTGTGAACTTCTACCTTTTAGGTTAGCAGCTTCTTTTTATTAAATGTACTGAGTGACAAAAAATGGGTAGAACATAAAATATCTTTATTTGTGGATAATATTTTACTTAATATAGTGACGATTTAATAAGTGCCTAACATCCAGAAGTGCTTTACGTTTTGCCCATGACCATCAGCAAATGCACATGACTTATCCTACATACTATTCATATCACTGCTAATATCCTTGATCTGTTTGCTGAGTGGTCTAGAAAGTAAAGGTATCTGTGAAAAGTTAAGGTTAGCATATCACACAGCATGGCCAGGTTGGAAGGGACCACAGTGGTCTGGTCCAACCTCCCTGCTCAAGCAGGGTCATTCCAGACCACATTACATGAGGCTGTGTCTGGACACTTCTTGAATATTTCCACTGAGGGAGAGTCCACAGCCTCTGTGGACAACCAGTACCAGTGTTTGGTCACCACATGGTAAAGGAGTTCTTCATCATATTCAAGTGGAACTTTCTGAGCATAAGTCTCTGCCTGTTGCCTCATGTCCTATTGCTCAGCACTACTGAGAAGTGCCTGGATCCTTTCTATTGGCACCCTCCCTTCAGATATTTTATAGACAGTGATGGGGACCCCTCTCAGCTGTTTCCTTGAGGCTGAACAGGCCCAGCTCCCTCAGCCTTTCCTCTTAACAGACATGCTCCAGTCCCTTAACTATCTTTGTTCCTCTCTGCTGGACCACTCCATTTCTCTTGTCCTGAGAAGTCCAGGCTTGAACACAGCAGTCCAGGTGTGGCCTTACACATGTGTGAGTAAAGAGGCAGGATCACCTCCCTTGATGTCTGTAAATAACCCTTCTAATGCATCCTGGGATTCCATTTGCCATCTTGGCTACAAGGACACACTGCTATGGCATTGATTGTTGTCCAACAGAACCTCCAGATCCCTGTCTGCAGAGCAGCTTTCCAGCAGGTTGTTCCCCAGCCAATACAGGTAACCTGGATTTATTCTTTCCTAGGTGCAGGACCCATTCAGGCTTGGAGGCAGAAGAGGAATTGGAAGAGGCCTTTTGATCAGAAGAATAGAATCGCCTAATGTGTTCTTAACCTTCTTTAATGTCTTGAATTCTCCTCATTCTCATTTCTATGATATCGAGGAAGTACTAAAGCTGTTTTTCATGCATTTGACAAAACACTATTACATGCTTCATTTGCATCAATTACACAAAAATCAGAGCTGAATGGCCTGTAAGTGGGGGTAGAATGATACCTTTAGCACTACAAGAAAGCAATATTTAATAAACACTACTCAGAAAGATCTATTGTGCTAGCACTAACCATTCTCTCTGAAGATACTGTGCTTTGGAAATAGTTGAATGCAGAAAGAGAATGGAATACACTTATTACTTGTATTTTAAAGATATTGCTAAAGAGATTAGCAATTAATCCCATACACATTTGCAATTTCATTGTTTGGAATATTTCTTTGAAATAACATTATAGAAAGGTCACTGAAGCCCTTATTTCCTTCATGTTTATATGATCATCTGGAAATATTTTATGAGTGGGTTTATAGATTTCTATTAACAAAAACCAACAAATTAAAAGCATTGAGGAACAAAGCAGGCTTTCTTGAAGAGAGTGATTATCAGTCATAAAAACTTACTTTTTCTACTAATTTTCTGACTGCTGTGTATTAATTGGTTTTCATTGAAAAGAAAGTCAAGCTGTCACACTGCCTTACATGTACCAAAACAAAGTTCAAAGTTGTAGTTCAGTCTATGTTGAACTAAGCATAAAAGAGGAAAACACAAACAAAATAATGCTGCAGTAGTCAAACTGTTGGGAAACTGATTGCTAATTAAATCTGGCATAACTGTCAAAATAACTGTGTAATACATTTGAAAAATGAGACTCCAAAGTCACATGTAAGAAATCTGAACATCAGAATTTCTCAATTTACTTGAACTGTAAACTAATAAATCAATGTCTTTTAAATTAGATAAATGATGAGGGAACAGCAAGAGATATTTTCACACTGCACAGAACAAAAGGTATTAATAATTTTAGTGGATATTTTAAATGACATTTAATTACTGTACTTTAAGTCTTAAACAGAGGATTTTAATGGGCACTGTAAAATTTTTGCCATTAGTTTTCAGTGCAATAAAATTAAATGTCTGATGCTGAGCTGATATAAATCAGTAAAGTCAGTGGAGTCACAGATACACTGAGGCTAAAGTCCCTGATTTTACATCAACTGTAGCCAATCTGCACTATCAAACATTGCAAAAAGGAAAACATGCTGTGTGAAACCTGGAGTGGGAATGGCATCTTTTGGGAAGGAGAATTGGAGGTCATCGCTGACTGAGGTTTGCTGGTCCAGGGGCTAATGAAAACTGACAGATTACTCCTCAGGAAAAAAAAAAAAATCTCCTCACAAAAATAACAACCATGCAAATTAATATGATGCACAAAGGGGATGAAGATTTATGTGGTTGTTTCCTGTATTCCTTTCATCTAGCTTCCTTTTTTTGTGCCGCTCCCTAATGATGCTCATTTGTCTGCTTCACTTACTGCTGCCTCCCCTTCCTCCCATGCCACTCTATTACTACTGGGGCGCATCTTCCTGGCCTCTCTCCAACCCCACTGAGGTGGTCATTTGAGCTGTTGCAGCTGAGGAAGCTCCTTAGCCCATCTCTTCATGCCTCTCCTCTGCCAGAGTTGATCTCCTCACAGCATTGGTGCTGGGATGGGCTGCAGCCCTGCACTGCAGCTGCAGCAGGTCGTAGCCTTGGTGTTGTGTTAGTTAGCAATCTGTGAGTTGCTGAGCCAGGAGTGAGCTGGTTTATTGCCTCCTTGGTTAACCTCTGCCAGCCGGGCTTCAACCTGACAGAGGCAGAGCTGGGCTGCTGAGGTGGCAGCCCAAATCCATGCAGAGCAGCAGGAAGATTCCTACTATTAGTGACAATGGGACACTGGCTTTAGATTTCCCACAAGACTCAATTCTGCTGTGACTTTTAGAAAGAGGAGATTCACTTGAGCAAAACCTGAGTGAAGATCTCGTTTCTGCCCTACCATATTCCACCTAAAACTCAGCTAAGAAACGATGCAGTTATTTTTCTCTACTTCCATCTTTCTACTTACATCCCTCCCTATTATCTTTGCTCTGGTGCATCTGAAATTAAATTCTGACTTCTTAGAACAAAGTCCCCGGTTTTCCATCTAAAATGCAAGATGTTAGACTTTTTGGAATGTGATATGATAAATGTGTAACGGAAAATCTGTTTTCTGCACTTAGCTGGTGAGTAATTAATCCTAGATCTTTTTTCTTCCTTCTGGGAATGGAACTATCAGCTACTTCCTGAAGATGAGAGGCAGTTGGCAAGAGGTAGCCTTCTTCATCAAGTGAGATGCATGGTGGATTTCTCTGAAGATATTGATACTGAATGGGGTCTGTGTATGAAGAGAATGAAGCAAAAGGGAGGGAAAGGGAGGAGAACTGAGGAAAACCACTTTGTTGCCTCTTGCCCCTCACAGCTGGAACAGCTCACTCTGAAGGTTGTAAAGTAGTTGGTTCACTGTTGTATCTGCTCTCAATCTAAAGTAGCAGAATATACTTACGCAAGATGCATGTGTAAGTACACACATACATGTGTAAACATGCCTATACAGTATGATATCCAATGCACTTTTTATTTAAATATATGCTATAATGTATTAATGAGCTTTGGTCTGAAGTTTGAGCTTTTCATGGCACAATCTGAAGGGCTATTTTGGTAAAAACTTACCAGCATCAGATAGCTTGCTAAATTCCTTCCTCAAGTATGGGAGAACTTTTACAGATAAATGCTCATTTACTTTCATTTGTGCACATTTGTCGCTTTGTATTTTGCAAATGTGTCTTCTGCCTTGTGTTTAGCAAGTAAGCATTTTTTTTGCTTTCATATTAAGAGATATGAGATATGAGATCATACTCTGAAGTAAAGCCATTTTTAAATATTTCATCTTATGATATAAAGCTATTTTAAAAGTCATTTCAAATGTCAAGGCATCCCTTTTCCACATACATTGTCATCTTTGAAATAGGACATTGGGAAACCTAACAACTCCTTGACTTCCTAGAGCATTGCTCTTGGTTGGGTTTAAGAGTGATGGACTGTCTTTTACTGCAACTGCACAGGTTGCTAACCTTGATTCAATCTCTTTTGCAACAACTGATGATCCTTTTAACATACATAACTTGGAGATGATATAGAAATTCTCCTCAGAAATGCACTTTGCCAAAAAAAGTAAGCAATTCAATGTACTCCTCATTATCCTTTCAGAAGAGGAAAAATAAACTAAGGTATTTTGAGATATATACATATTGGTGTCAGAATACAGTAGTTGCTCAAGGCAAACTTCATCCTGCTTTTCATAATGGAGTAAGCATCCAGGATGGATACTACTGCTACATATTTGCAAGCTAGGAGGGTTAAGTGGCAGAAAGATAAATTGGTTATTCATAATCATTCACATGTTCTGTTCAGCTGATGTGCCTTCACCATTCTCTCCTGAGAGTAATAGTTATATTTTCCATTGTCTTTGTGTGTATGACAGATCCTGAGCTGAATTCAAGGGATTGCAACAAGATAAATCTATTTAAACCAACATAAATCACCGGTAACATTTGGGGCTGCTTTCTTACCTTTGTTTCCTTCTTTCTTTTCCTGTAGGCTTTCCTGGAACCTGCTTGGCTGTGCAGTGTGAGAGTGAATGCTATGTTCATTACTGGTCAGAGCAGTAAATTTGCTGAAATGCTGCTTCTTGTCTGAAAAGAACAGCAACTATCACTCCATAGCTTGGGAGCTACTGAGAAGTAGTTGAACGCTGTTTCCTCCATGGAAAGCCTGTTCCTATCTTAACTGAATTGGATAAATGCAGGGAAGAAGGAACTTTCTTAGTTCTTAATTGTTCCTTGAAAACACTAGATTTTTTTTAATACATAATTTTAGAATAGTGGCTTTTACCTAATACCTTTGTAAAATGAAGTTAACCCTTGCAACACGAACAAACAGGATCATGCAGTACCCAAAGGAAGGGAACAGCTTGTAATAGAGTGACTGTGTTTGCAGTGTGACAGAGACACACAAGTTTGGTGCAGGATGTCACTGACTGCGAGACAGACTTCATAGAGTGAGCACCAGGCAGACCCTGCTGGCATTTCAAATGGAACAGGATGAAAGGCCCCACAGGTTTGGGCTGGATCAGTCCTGTCTCTGCTCATGCCACTTCAGACAAAGCTAGTAATTTAGAATATCTCTAGAACATGTTGGGTAAAGGCAAATAAGTGTTGGGTAACTTCTTTATTGCTATTTTGCAGATTAAAATCACTGATGTATTCAAGCTACAACCTTCCCTCTACTGGTTGTATCATGATAAAATTATGTAAGAAGTTGGACAAAGATTTATTTTTCTGTTAAATTCCATTGCTTTTTTAAAATTCAGCTTTCTACCCTGGAGACCTGCAAATTTTCTGAATAGACTACATTCAGGATCTTGGAGGACATGAGAGCAATACTTCTGAAGAGGTCTTCAACATCCCAGAGAGGTACTATATGTGCCGAGGCTGGTTATATGACATGCACAGTAAAATCCAGCCAGAGTCTTTGAACATATGGCACAGCAACAACTGTCTGCCTGCACAGATGGAGTGAAGGGGGTGATTTATCTGTTCATGTGCAGCAGCAGCTTCTGAGGCACACCACAGTCACTATGGCCATGGAACATGTTAGATGCTAGCTGGGATGAGCAGCCGCTCCAGTACTGATTAATGTGTCCTGTGTCCATTCCAAGCAGGCTTGTGTCCTGATAGGGAAAGATGACATTAACTCTCTGTTATCTGCCTGTATGATATTGAGCATAGCAGGTACCCTGAGCCAGGTTCACAGATTAACAAGAGAGAGGGAAATACTGACTTGCATTCAGTCTTGAAAGACACCTGGTCATGGGAGCTGGTCTCAGTGTCTCAGCAAGTTTTGTCCTGGGAAATCTTGCTGGAGATACTCGGTCTCATTAAGAGACTGAAGAATCACAAAATAACAGAACATGCTGAGTTGAAAGAGCCCCACAAGGATCATCCAGTCCAACTCCTGCCCTGCACAGCACCATCCCCAGGAGTCACACCCTGTGCCTGAGAACATTGTCCAAACACTTCTCGAGCTCTGTCAGGCTGGCACTGGGACCACTGCCCTGGGGAGACTGTTCCAGTGCCCAACTACCCTCTGGGGGAGGAACTTTTTTCTGATATCCAGCCCAAACCTCCCCTGACACAACTTCAGGCCATTCTCTTGGGTCCTGCCGCTGATCACCACAGAGAAGACATCAGTGCTTGCCCCTTCTCTTCCCCTCACAAGGAAGTTGTAGACTGTGATGAGACCACAGCTGTTTTAGGAGTAATTTCTTTTTTTGCTTCAGTCAACCATTGTTCAACTGCCTTTACTTGATGATTTCCCCTACAGGCCAAGAGCTTTTGTATCTCCTTATGCTTTTATCAGGGTAGAAGTCAAAAATATACGTTTAGGAATAAAAATGGGAACCATATCATAATCGTAGCATTATACTGTGATCAAATAACACTTGAAAATATTTGTAATCCACAACATGAAAACTTAGAATCTTCAAACCTTTTCATATTTAACTGAAATTATTATGTTTTAACTAACTCTTTAATTCTTTAGTGATTTCCTTAAGTTCAGCAAAGCCTCATAAGATTAAGTTCTGAAAACTAATGGTGTGTTGTGGGAGGGCCTTTAAAAACCTGTATGTATCTCTCCTGTCATGGGAGGCTTTATCCCAAAAGCTATTGCATGTTTCAAAGACCTGTAATGTTGAGTGGGGCAGCAGATTTATCTCTAGTGAGAGAAATAAACAACTTTAGTTTTACTGTAAAGCTCCAAGCATTATAGACAGCCAGGTAATAACCTGACTCTGCTTAAATCACTGGCAAAATGTCTGCTGACTTCCATAAAGCCAGGATTTCATCCATGACATCTTTAATAATCTGTGTCAAAATGAGATTAGTTCTTTGCTGTGAATGGGAAGACATGAAATTTTTCTAAAATGGAAAATGGACAAGTTGCCAGTAACTAAGAGACATCAGGGAATTTGAGAAGCTTCCATCTGGGAAATATCTTCAGTTAGTCTTCCATATATATTAAAAAAATATTTCCTGTCTTCCACAGCTAATTAACTAGAAAGAAAAATCACCTCTTGTGGTGGGTATATCCAGTACTCAGACTATGATATAAAATCAACTAGTCTATCATTGTCAGAAATACTGCTGGAATTTTGACTGTTTTTGAAGTAACACCATGCCTATCACCATGCCCTCTTTTTCTTTAATTTGTATATCGGTCTGTAGGTATTGAAACAAAACCTAAGCAGCTCTTTACAATTAATCCGTATAATATAATATTTTATTGAAGAATTAAGGTTAGAAGATAGGACTTGAATCTCCCAGGTTTCCAAAAACTTGAGCTCCAATACAGAAAATAGAGTATATAACACTGTTAATTTTGGCTGAGATTAACTGGCAATGCCAGTAATAACAGAAACAATATTATATTTTAAAGTCCTGTAAGTAACTTTTCTGCCTTCTTTGAGGATTCAATAACATTACGTTAATGTTACATGAATGTAGAAATCTGGTTTTAAAAATATATGCGGCAAAGTTCAGAGGTTTGCCATTAATTATGTAAACTAATATAATTAAAGAACTACAAAGATAAATGAACTTCTTCAGTCTTGTTATAATAATAAAGCAATTATTAGATATGTCAGTCAGGTTCTCTGGTAAGTTTTTGCCATTCTGTAGACTTCTAAACATCTATCTATCATTAGATAGATAAATAGGTAGATATAGATACAATCCCCCACTGATTTTCCTGTGTAAAGCAACCAGATTTATTTTCACCTGGTGCTGAAGATTTGCCCAGAAAATTTTATTTTGCATCTTTGCTTTTTAAGCAATGACTGGTTATCCATCTATGTTCCTCTGTGATAATCACAGCTGGATTTTTTTTTTTCTCTTTAACAGTAATCCTAAAAAAGTAACTATTGGCTTAATCAAAGTGGCTTTCTTTTCCATTCCATCTTCAGTGGAAATTCTAAAAAACCTGGTTAAATGCTCTGTTGCATTCAGAAATATTTCCAGAGAAACGTTAGAGCTACAAGTTAAGCAGAGAGCATCTTCTGCTAAAACAATGTTTTTCTGTGGCAATACAGTATGTAAAAGGAAAACAATGCAAATATAGCCTCTGAAAGAGCTGAATTGCTTTCTGCTCTGTGGCAAAGGGAAAAACACAATGGTATGAAAGTCTGGGGAAAAGGAACAAAGTATTAGTTTCCTTTTCTGTGCCCATTTATTGGGCTAAGCACTTCAGTAGTAGAACCACAGTTTGGACTAGGAAAAGTTTGTCTCCATTCACTAGTTTTATAATAGTATAGTTATATGCTGATATAGTAAAATCTAGAGTCCTGCAAGAGGGGGTCTTTACCTCATCTACTGTTGATTGTAAAGGCAAGTTTCTTTGTTTTCCTCAGATTTGTTTGCCCTTACTGGTCTTGCTGTACCACAGCAGAAACAAAGAAAGAACATTATTTAGACACAGAATCCCAGATACTGCAAATATACATCTAATAAAGTCACGTTGAATGTTGAGGAATATTATCAAACTATCAGGCAGAAATAAATGGATGTTAAAGGGCTCTTGATGCATATGCTTTCAAGTCAGTCCTACCCACCCATAGGGTTGTTTATGCATCTGATATCTGTATGACAAAAAGTAGAAATAACCCAAAGATATCGCACAACTTTGCCATCTTGTAATAGGAGCATAATCCTCTAGGTAAAATTCAGATTTTTTTCAAGCTACCATTCTCCCAGTACAAACCATATGTTGCCCAGCTTTATAGTGGTCTGGACTGAGCAGGGAAATGGAGTGTTCCTCTTCTGATGCATGGCTACCCTTCCTGGACCAGGGAGCTTGGGCAGGCAAGAACACTTCCAGGCTGTGGACAGCCTGGATTCAGGGCTGGCTCTTGCTTGGCAGGGGTCCCTGGACAGTAGGCTGCCATGCAGGAAGACAGGCAGCACTGCTGTGTGTCAATGCAAGGGCAGGGCGGAGAGCCTGTGCTAAGTGCTGGCTATTGATCCGCTCAAGCTGGCTGCCTGCTCAGCTGTACAGGGACAAGTGACCCTTAGAGTCTTTGCATACACTGAGAAGTTGAGAGATGCAAACTCCTAATTTAGGCTCCCTAAATTGCTCTTTGGAGGTGTTTAGAGCTGTCTTGTCCTGTCTGTTGTGCATTTGAAGCAGTTGGGCATGTTTCCTGCACAGCTTGCACTACATTGAAAGGACAGTTGCCTGATTCTAAGATGAATTTAGTTTGGACATATGCTTGGGGTAGGGTGGAATCCAGCTAAGGTTCATTGTGTGGGTGTTCTCCATCTCTGAAATGGAAATGAAAACTCTCTGCATGGAAGTTGTGTAGTTTTGTATACATTAAGAAACTGATGTGCCTCTGATTATGCTGATGCCTACGTTGGACTGAACTCCTTCAAACCCCCCAGCTTGTCCGTGCTGTACCCTTCTGTTAATGCCCAAAGCAAGTTTTGTTCCATTACATCTCTCTGTGCCTTTAATGAAAGACAAGAGAAATATATGATTGCAAATCTGTGGCTTCTGGCAGAATGTAAAATTTGTGGGAAGGAACCACTCTGTTCAGGCTGTATTTGCTGTAATCTTTTCTGTGAGAAACATCACATATGCCACTTAGCAATTGTTAATAGAAACCAGAAGCTTAATTGGCAGCTCACCAGATGAACAAAGGATATTATAAAAATACCATTTCCCCAAGGATATGCCTAGACATCTACGAATAAGTATACATTCTGTAGCTGAGTTTTTTTAAACACAGAATTTGTAGCTGAGTTCAGCATTTTCATGTAGTCAGTAGCTCTGCAATGTGGGGCCTAAGCAGTGATGCATATCAAGGTTACAGCACCTACTCTTGCATTTTAGTCTAGCATTAAGTTGCACTGTGCCAGACTTCAAGCATGGAGACTACATAGCCACATATAACCACTCTCATGTGTCCCTAGCATTATCAGTGTTCCCAGTTTTGCTTTTCTCTGCTTCCTTTTAAGAATATGTTCTGAGACAGAGAAGCTGAAATTATTTAAGAACAAGGTAATGTTGTAAGTAATTAGCACTCCAGGTAGATAACAAAAGACTAATAAAAGACTAGGGGTCAAGCATTATAAGTGTTAAGAACTGCTCTTCATTAAAATACATCACAGTCTTAGGGATTATGTTTCATCTCTTGACACTAGCAAACAGAACGAGATCTCCCATCCCTTCACTACCTATGTATTTGGCTTTGGCTTTTATTAGTCTGTGTATGCTTTCAAAAACATATGACAATATTTTCAAGGTCTGGATGTATGGTGTATTTGAGTTTACAAAAAATAATTTTTGTTATTGCTTTGTTTTGTTAAAAAAGGGGATTCCAACAAGCTGGGTAGTTAAATAAAATCTGAAAGGGCTTAGGAGAGAGAAACTGTTTTTAAGAAAATGTGAGCACTGATAATAAATAAACTCACTGTCTTGGGAAGAAAGGAACTGGTGAAAAGCAGACAGATTTCAAAAAGGGCCTTGTTTTCTCTTAATGCAGGAGTGCAACACTGAGTCTAGACAACTTCCTCTCAGATTTAGTATAACACGGAGCAGTTGGTGTGCCTAGATGTCTCCTGGAAAATATATGCCTATTGCTTATGTCACCTTGTGCTAATTAAATACACCTACTGAAAGCTGCAGTTATTTTATTACCAAACTAAGCTCTGAAACCCTTATGTCACTAGTGGTTTCTTAGTACCTGTGACAAAACCCTGCCAGATTCCAGCTGGATCCATGTTTATGCTTTCCTTCCCTTCTCCCATACTCATGCATATGTTATTGCACGGCAGTAGGGTTCAGAGACCTCAGTTTGCAAGCCTTGTTGTGATAATGTGCAATTCTGATCACACCAGGCACCAGGGTGAGTACCTACAGCCACTGATATGTGAACTGACTTTGTCTTAGATACGTTAACTGAGGAAAAAATGTCACTGAAGTATTTGTGCTTCAGAATTAATGACCCTCCAGTGGTTGGCTCTACATTTTGGAGATAATTTAAAGCAGTCAATAAAAGGAAATTTTTGCATGAAAGAATGTTAAAAAAAAATTGAAAACAAGTTGCATTTGGCACAGCTTAAAACAACCCCATCATACATGGCAGGTGGCTGTGTGTACACAGTATGGCAGTCAGTGATGTTACTGGCACACAGCCTGTCCTTCTTTTGTGCCATCCTTTCATTTGTTCAAATTCATTATTCAGAATTATCCTATGCTTTAACAGGTGCCCATGATGTTAAAATGCAGGTAGGTCCACAACAGTTGACTGCATTGGTTTTTTTGTAGGGACAGATCTTCATCTTTTATTTTCCATGAAAATATTTCTAGTGGGCAAAGAAGGAAGAATAGGCTTTCTACCTCTGCTGTTGGATACTTACAGATGGACAGTGTCTTGGAGCAGTTTTTGACATGGGGTAAGTATCATCAATTTGTTACTGGAAACAGGGTGGCTGCATGATCAGAGATCAATCCTGCATTGTAACTGTGAGAAATAAAGGTCCACAAGGATCATCTTCAGAGAACAGGGGTGGGCTAAGGCTTCCTTTATCTGATTTAGCTGACAGAGCACCATCTCTTCCAGATGCTGTTTGCTGACAGATTGTATTTGCAACAAAATGTGTCATCTCAGTGTTCTATTTATGAATACATTTAATTAAAATCCATTCATGCAGCTGTAAAACCATTTACCATTTAAGGATAGTATGAAAAGGACATAGAGAGGACTTCTATTCCTGTAATTTTTTTGCCCTGTACTATGGGCTTTTCAGTGCGTATCTGAATTTTCCAAAATATTCTTAGATTACCTGTTTGACTAAAGTGCCTTTCAAATATAGATTCTACAAATGGAAATGCTTACAGAGAAACCATTCAATAATCAAAGTCCTTCATTTCCCATCTCTCAGCTATCTGCAGTTTTTGAAATCCAGCCTCATGACTCTGACAAGGGCTCCATGCTCAATTGCCAAGATTGAAAACCCTGCACCTGCTACAAATATTTAAACCACCACTCCACAAAAGGTTTAAAGATTTTAAATAACCACAGCACCTCATAATAAAAACATGTCAAGAGTCTTTACATTAGGTCTAATCATACAAGACAAAGAAATACTCTGATAGTGTTGAACTACAAAGGTAAGCACTTCAAAGTGGCTAATGTCAAGAGTACCCATACACCCCCCCAGTTGCTCAGGGATATCATGGTTCAGTCTTTGAATTATAGGATGATATCCTATTTTTAGAGGATCTATATGTATGCTGCACAGGGAATTTGTACTGTATCTGCAGATGGACATCATATTTGTGATGTATAGGAAGGATCCCCAAATAGGGGGTAGTCTAGAACTGCAAAATATTTTAAGGATTAAGAATTAATGCACTGGTTTACCATGCCAGCTAGCTTCTCTCTTTGGTGTAGGGTGGCCTCTGTGGATGACTATAAAGAGAATATCTTTTTAATGAGTAATACAGCTAAAGACTAAGGTCTGATCTGTTAGTAAACAGAGATTTAATGAAAAAACAACCCACTTACACCATTCTGACTCATTTGAAAATGCCCAGATGTGCTGAACAAGCAATTAGGTTGTCTCTGATCACCTACTAGTGAGTGTGCATAAGCAGGCACAGGGGAAAAAGGTGTAGCCATTTAAACTGCAAGGAAGAGATGGCATCTGACTTCCCTGATTGCCACAGTTGCAAAAAACAGAAAAAAAAAAAAAGTCAAAAGAAGGTCAAAGAAATTCTTGGAACCAAAATAAAAAAAAAAAAACATTTGGGATTCTGGAAGCAAAAGAAATAATGTCATTAAAGGAATGTAAAATTGTCCAGAATAATAGCAATTTGCTACCATTGCTCTTGAGTAAACAACAGATTCTTCTGCCTGCGACAGTTCTGCCATTAGCACAAGAGAATCATTCATACCATAGCACTGAAGAAAACAAACAGAGATCTGTAGTTAATTTGCAGTGAAATCCTGAGGCAGCAGCCTCAAGAAGATGAGGACAAAGGACCTTGACAATACCCTCCACAAGCTGCACCTATAATATCAGTGAAAACATTGTGTGTGTGATCAGAAAACCAATGAAACTGCCTGCAAGAAACAAACTGAGGAACTGCCAACCAGAAGCAGAGGATGTGGAGGATGTGTGTGCTGGGCTAAAGCACAACCAGGGAAAAGTGGGTAATGGACTCCTAGAACTGAGGAAAAGTTGAAAAAGACAGGGATACAGAGGATGGAGGTTGAATAATCTGAAGAATTATCAGAGAAAGTCAGATTGAAGGGGCACTAATAGAGGTCTCACTGAATTCACCCACTAGCGCAAGGCACACAAAACTTTCCTCCCACCATCATCCAGAAAAAGCAATGAAGTCCTTGTAGTGGGAGTGAGGTTGCTGAAATGCCCAGGAAATCCCAGCTCTGCCACTGAACAAACCATGATCTTCTTGCATTGCTGCGATGAAGACTAGTTGGTATTTTAAAATGTCAAACAGCTACTGCAGTCCCTCTCTTCATTGAGACCTTTTGCTTTGTGAATTATCCATTCACCACCAGCCCTGAGGTCAGAAAAAAATAACTCCTCATCAGACAAATGTCCATTCCATGGGTGGGCAGGCCCATGTGTACAGACCCTCTGTGAGTTACACAATCTGATTCCTTCTGTCAGAGGACTTTGCAAGCGGTCAGAGGACAAACCATTCATCTCAGGTGATCTCTCTACCAACCCATAAAGCAGATTCAAAGGGCAGAGCAGGAAACACAGCCTGCGTCACATCTTTATCTAGCCAAATAAACCTAACTCACCAAAGCTGATACTTCTGACAACTCCTTGAATTCATGAAAGTGAGAGATATCAGATATTACTGACGTCAGTAATGCCAGGGCTGTCTTTTCTCATGGACTAGCTAGTTTCTAATCAGCAGTGGATATTTTGCATATTTTCTGGGATTGTTTGCTGCATCTGCAGTTGCTTTGGCATAAAAGGATATACTGTGTAATAGAAACAGCTACAAAATGCTTAGAGAAGCTGGGCTTTGAGATGGAAGATGAAGAAAACTCAATCAGTAAGTGATTCTCTCAGCTTTCAATAAAAGTCTTTTTAATACTGGAATTGAATAAAAG
>WEIU01015609.1:1507-42256 GCA_013389925.1 Aegithalos caudatus
GTTTCTAAGAGGCACAGCTACATGTGTTTAAATACCTCCAGGCATGAGGACTCAACCACTTCCCTGAGAAGCCTGTTACAGTGCTTGATAATTGGTCCAGTAAAGAATTTTTTCCTAATATTTAATCTAAACCTTCCCTGGAGCAATTTGAGACTGTTCCCTCTTGTCCTTTTGCTTCCTACTTGGGAGAAGACATCATTGGTTACATCTTTCCCCTTTGAAGGAGTATCCATCCTACCTACCCACTCTGATACTCCCTGAATTGTGTCCAGGCATCCTAGAATTACCATTGGGTCAGGTCAGGGTCTGCCAAAGAGTGTGTTAACAATTGAACAGTACCCATGACTGTAGAGCAAACACCCACACACCCACCCATACAGAGGATATTTTACTATAGTATACCAGTACTGAATAACACTGATTTCTGATTGCAATATTAATACAGACAGACACACTTGTCAATTGACACCTCAAGGCTGAGTCAATTGACGCTCCAAATGACAGAGAGGACACATTTTTCCTCTAGCTATCTTCAACAGAAGCATACATCTTTAATTCCCGTGTAAGTGCTGCTGCAATATTTCTTCTTTAGGATGCAAGAGTGTAAGGAAATGTGTTTACTTAAATTCAACCTAGTGCAAAGTTAAGACAGTAATTTCTAAACATAATACTGTTTCAAAGAGATTTGATGCATCACTGATTATGCATTTCTACTCAGTTACATTATTTTTAATACAAAAAGGTTTTCAGAAATGTGAATGGAAACCAGTGTAAGAAATGTGAAAAGGTTATTAAATTTCAGGACAGAACAACTGGAATATTTCATACACATTAGGAAAAAAGTGCATTCTCTTCCATGCAGACATGATTGAATTAATGCAGAACACTGGAGATTAGAGAAGAATTATTAATTAACAAAAAACTTCCTCTGCCTCATTTGTCTAATGTCTGTATTTTTTCTCACAGTGAAAGACAGATATAATTAGAATATAGGAAAAATAAACAGTTTTCAAGAAAATCTGTTTTCATAGCAGTCTTATATGCAAAAAAACGTGAAAAGCAATTTCAAATGGTATAAATTTATTTAATGATTCTTACATAACAAAAGTGTTGAAGGTTACAATCAAAAAGCACAAAATGCTTGCTGCAATACCCTTATCATTTAATGGAAGGTCTTTACGGGACTTAGGTGTTTTACTCAACTATGCTAACTATGCAAGTATTAGTAAGACAATTTAAAATATTTCTGAACAAATAGTTTCAAATTTCACACTTCTTTTTAGGTTATCTAGCATTTGCAATAATAGGTCACATAAAAATGCTAATTGGAAACAATTATTTCATTAAAATCTTTCTAACAGAAACAGGTAACAATGCACTTAGCATTACACTATCTAAGCGGTAAAGACACAGCACTACTAGAAACAATAATGCTACATAACAAGAATAATTCTAAATGTTTTTTTGGAGGTACCATGACATAATAGACTAAACACTCATTTATGTGTTGACAGAGTTGAGTACTATTCAAAATTCTGCTCTTGAATAATCTTGTAGTCAATTCAGCCCCCACTGGTTTGCTTTCCCCATCCATCTCTTACCCATTAGATGTAAATTATTCAAGTTATGGTCTATTTCCATACAGCTGGTCTTAATCTACTTACACATAGCTTTTGAGAGTCTGAACAGAGGTGTCAATAAAAAGAAATAATTTTTTAAACTTTCTAAAAGCACACAAAATTAGAACTATTTCTCATCCTCTAGAACCCTGGAAAACACCACACTGCTTTCCTCCAAGTTTTTAATTTGTCACAATCTACTATAAATCTATCCTTCAAAGTCATCAGGGAATACTAAATCATCTTCCATGATCTCCTCTTTATGAAGCTTAATGGTTTGGATTTGGCTGCACTGTATGTGTTATAGGGACATCCATGTAAAGAGAATTGGATGAAAAATAAACTATGCAGGCAGAACTCCTGAATTCAGGTACTTATTAGGATTAGATGTTTATATGCATTTAACAATTTTCAAGCTATTTTGACAAAGGCAGATGGCCTTGTGTGACACACTCTGAATGTTCTCAGCAGTTCTATATACAGCAAAAAATCATCAGCCTGGTTACACTCCCGAACCATCACTACACTCAGCATTACTGTTTTGGGTCTGAAAATGTATTTAAGTATTCACAGTTGTCTCCTTCCTTTCCACAATCCAGACACAATTTACAGTCTCGCTACTCTCACTCTCTATTTTCCACTATGGGAAAGCCACTTAGTCCTTGAACCTTTTTTACTGACAATCCTATATATCCTGCCAACTGGTTTGTTATTTATCAAAGCCTGCTCTGCTTTGTTACACAGTTCTATTCATGTTTTTATTAATTGGTTTCACATGCTAATACATCAAATGCTTTTCAAAGTCTTTTACATTGACACCATCATCTTACCAAACTTGTAATTTTACCAGATATTAAAAGAATAAAATCAAGTTTTTGTCAATCATTTCTTTTACAAGCCCTACTTTCCATGAAGCTCTGAGCAGAATCAATTTTACTCAAGGCCTTTAATTCCCTATCAGCTGAGTCCCCAATCAGCTTTTTCCATATGTTCACAGTGATTTATATCAGGCTATATTTACCCTGCTCAATCTGCTTGTCTATTCTGAATCTGGGCAGAACACCAGCTTTCTTCCAGTCTTAAGGAACATATTAAAAATGAAAACCTGTGAGCCAGATATCACCCCCACTGGCTCCTCTGGAGCTCACAGGTAGGCCCGTCACACCTAGACTTGCTGAATGACATAAAATTATGTATCTTAAACATATATTATTCAATATCTACTAATGGTTATTATGAATAAAGAAGCTTTCCATCCTAATATGTTGCATCATATTTTTTCTTCCAATTTATCCTGTTACTTGAAACAATAAAACATCAGAAAACAGTGCTGACCCTGTTTCTATAAGACTTGGTCCTATAAAAAACCCCAAATATTTGCGTGCTTGTCTCCACTATGGCAATGACCAACAGTTACCATGTGAACAGAAGCTCTTTCAAAAAAAATACAAGTACTGACTGTACATCTGAACAGCCCCAGCACAATGAGAACCCACTGCTTTCAGCATAACTTCAGTATCAACTGCTGAACCAGCAACAGAGAATCGCTTCAATTATCCACCCATTTTCCATTGCCACTGAACTGCACTTGTACCAGGTCATCAGACACCAACACAGCTGATGCACTCTTGCACAAGGCCCTGCCAGGACTGATCAGGGTTTGCCTTGTTCTTCCCTGAGCCCTAAAATTTCACAGCTTTGGTAGATCACTATGAACACTGGGATACAGCAAAAAAAGCAGATATAGGGGTCCTTAAAAATTCCACTCTTATTTCATCTGTCTGCTCAAGAAATACAATCTATGAGCATCAAAAAATGTAGGGAAAAAAACTCCAAACAACTAAGCACAGAGGTCAAATATCTAATTAAGGGCTGCAGGTAAGCCTGTAAGCTCAGTCATGTGTCACAGACTTGAATCCTTAAAGCAGCCACTTAGGGCTGATTTTTAAAACACTGGAGCAAGGCTAATCTGTCCTTTTACAGTTGTCTTACATATTCCCTGAAGGCCTATATTGGATTTGGCCCTTTTGAGGATTTAAACAGAGCAGCACTTACTTTTTAGATCCTGCTCAGCTTAAATTATAAACTGCTTTGGCTGGGGTGACTATAGACATGGCTAAGCAAAGCTGTGGATAGCCCTCAAATAGGTAGGTAAGCCTAGTAAGCCTGGCAAGTTTAGATGCCTCCAGAGTCAAATCAGCATCTGAACAGCACTTTCATATTGCACATTTAAACGGATGTCTCAGATTTGCTTGGGTAATTTCTGGCGTCCTAAATTCTTGACAGGGTTCAGATTCTTTTACCTTTTTAAACCCCTCACATGAAAATGATGGAATGGAGCATAAAACTAATGGTTTAGTGACATCTATTTCAGTAGTCCTTTAGAGTCATGACAGCCTGAACAAATACACTTCATCTCTTATACATACATGCAACTGTCTTTCAAAGACTTGGCTGAGATGTTTGAATTGAGTGTAACTTTGCAAACCTGTTCAAGACCATGAGTTTACAAAGGCAGGAGTGAAAACATAACTTGTATTGGTTTAGAGAGAGCAACTTTGGCTTGAAGGAAATCACTAAATATGGGGATCAAGGATAGGAAAGAGTACTTGATGACTAGAATTTTCAGTAAGTTAGAAAGAATTCAGAGTAAGTGAGAGAAAATAAACTAGGAAAACACATTTTTACAGCTTGTCAATGGTAAAACCAGGTACCTAGATGATGCTATCATTAGGATAGTTCTTCACGCTTTGACACTTTTAGAGCATGCAAATGACCTCATCCCTCATTAAGTACAAATAATTCAGCACAAACTTCAACAAGACAAACATTTTCAAGTAGCCCAGGCCATTCCCTCTGAAAGGTTTTGCAATAGAACAAAACAGTGCTTATGAGGAGAAAGTATCAGTTTATCAGTGTATCAACCTGCTTTCACAGCCATACCATAGTGTGCAAACAGAGCCAGAGGAAAACTGCAAAGTGGGCAGAAGGAAAATGCACCTTTACCCTGACCTGGGGAGAGAAGATTCCCAGTTCAGTTCCTTGTAAATATGCAAAGAAGATGCTCAGCTGAAATACTCCCTAAAATATTAATTTCTTAATCTGGGAGATGTGATGAAATGGATTTTTTCTCTATTTTCCTAATTTTTTTCTACCCGTCAGAATTCAGAGCAGTTTTAGAGAGCTACCTAAGGAGAAGGTAATACATTCTGTATTACACTGGTTAGTCATCATCTTTTCATCCTACAGCTAACCACAAAAGCACTGACTGTCCAAAAGTATTACTGCAATCCTGGAGATACTATTGAGGAAACCATACTGTGCAAAAGAGCAGAATCTGATTCACAGACAGGGAAACTCCTCCCTTGGGGAAGCACAGCAGAAACCACTAATATTAGCATGAAATGCTGAAATAGTTATGCTAAAGAGGAGGTCACTCAGAATAAGGACATTGCCAGAAACTGAGGACTAAGGCATCCTGTCAGATATAAAACCCTAACAAGTACATGAACAAAGGAGGGTAAACAGCGCAGAGGGAACAAACTGTACAAACTCCAGCCAGCTGCCCTGGGTGCATTTTTTGGTGATGGGGGTTGGGGCCTAGCCACCTATGTGCAACACCTATTTAACAGGTAAAAGTTAGCCTGTTTGCTCATTTAATTTTAAATAGTTCTATTACAATTACATTTATTATCTGCCCACCATTAAAAACTGAAATGAACAGAAAACTCTGATACAAATACTTCAACACTATAGAAATATTCTTGCCTTTCTCACTAAAAGTGAGAGTTGATAATCTTCACAATGGTTATAGCTGTGCAAATTAAGTCTGTTCCTGCTTTATACAGCACTAATTCATGTTGCCACTGCTCCCAACAATATTATGTGAGACCTAAGAAAATGAACCAACTTATAATTTGTTTGCAGGTATCACCAGTGTTGTGGTACATTTCGTAACTCGCTATGCTTGGGAATGCTGCTGAGGATCATATGTGCAGGAATGAATAGTGTCCTAACAATGGTCAGAAAGAACTTGACTACTTCAAGATTTTCTGATAGTGATTTCTGAAGTGATTTTTACCACATCTTTATACGAGCATTTCTATTTCCCCTTACTCTCAAATAATTCATAACAACTCACAAAGTTCTGATTTTCATCATCTCCATCACAAAGCCTGCCTGCTGTAGCTGGACACCTCAATTTTATAGATAAAATAAAGCATGGAAAGATAGCATTCAAGTTTTCTTTTTTATCCTCTGCTGTCTTTGTGGGTTGTTTGTTTGTTTGTTTTTTCTTAAACCTCTACTCAGCCCTAGGGAGGCACCTCTGGAGTGCTGTGTCCAGGTCTGGGCTCCTCAGGACAGGAGAGACATGGAGCTCCTGAAGCAGGTCCCACAGAGGGTGACAAAGATGATTAAGGGGCTAGGCCTGTTTAGCCTCAAGAAGGGACAACTGAAGGGGGACCTTATCAATGTCTGGAACTGGAAGTTCATGGAGCAGATCATCTTGAGTGCCATTGTGTCACATACAGGACAATCAGGAGCTCAGGACCAGCGAGCAGGGATTGAGGAAGAGCAGGTCCTGCTTGAGCAACCTGAGCTCCTTGTATGACAAAGTGACCCACTTGGTGGATGAAGGAAAGGCTGTGAATGTTGTCTACTAGACTTTAATAAAGCCTTTGATACTTTTTCCCACAGCATTATCCTGGAGAAACTGGCTTCCCACAACCTGGATGGGCATACTCTTTTTGCTGAGTAAAAGCCTGGCTGGATAGCCGGGCTCAGAGTGGTGGTGAATGGCAGTGAGTTGGCAGCTGGTCACCAGTGGGGCTACCCAGGGCTCAGTATTGGGGCTCATCCTGTTCAGTATCTTTATCAATAATGTGACAAAGGGATCAAGTGCACCCTCAGTGAGTCTGCAGGCAGCACCAAGTTGGGTGGGAGTGTTGATCTGCTGGAAGGAAGGAAGGCCCTGCAGAGGGATCTGGACAGGCTGGATCGATGGACCGAGTCCAGTTGTATGAGATTCAACAAGTGCCAGGTCCTGCCCTTGGGTCACAACAACCCTAGGCAGTGCCACAGGTTGGGGGATCAGGGGCTGGAAAGTGGCCCGGTGGAAAAGGATCTGGGAGTTTTGGCCAGGAGCCATCTGAACACGAGCCAGGGTGTGCCCAGGTGGCCAAGAGGGCCAATGGCACCCGGCCCGTATCAGGAATGGTGTGGCCAGCAGGACCAGGGCAGGGATTGTCCCCCTGTACTCAGCACTGGTGAAGTCACACCTCGAGTGCTGTGTCCAGTTCTGGGACCCTCACTACAAGCAAGTCTTTGAGGTGCTGGAGAGTATCCAGAGAAGGGCAGCAAAACTGGTTAAGGGTGGGAGCTGGGGCTGTTTAGCCTGGAGAAAAGCAGGTTGAAGTGGGACCTTAATACAGGAGTTTGTAACAAGGTAGAGGTTGGCCTCTTCTCCCAAGTAAGACAACATAGGACAAGAGGAAATTGCCTCAAGTTGTGCCAGCAGAGATTTAGATGGGTTATTAGAAAAAATTTCTCCACTGAAAGAGCGGTCAAGCACTGGAACAGATTGCCCAGAGAAATGGCTTAGTCACCATGCCTGGAGGTATTTAAGAGATGTGTACACGTGGCACTTTGGAACAGTTTAGTGGAGGACTTAACAGTGATGTGTTAATGGCTGGATGTGATGATCTTAGAGGTCTTTTCCAACCTAACCCATTCTGTGACACTATTATTCTATAGAAATTAACATTTTCAGTTCAGAGCAGGGTAAATACATTGGATCAAAACTTTGGAAGCATAGATGACATTTTGGATGAACCAGCATTGCACCTGGTATTACTTTCCCCCTAGAGTTTACTGTTATTCAGAATTCTTTCCATTTATTACTATATTCTTATTTCTTGTTTTAAAGAAACTATTTGATTTTAGCCAGTTTTACTGATACTTATGATTAAACCACATCCGTCCAAATGGATAGATGCACGTTGTTACGTTATTTTAGTGTGAAGACTTCAAATAAGGGATAAAATTTACTAAAATTCTTACATATTTTTAGGATTTATCATTCATTTTGCCAGTGTTATTCAATCAAATCTGTGACTGGCTTAATGTGGTTTAACTAAATCTTGGTTTGATTAAGATGTGTTCTATCTTTACTGCAGCTGATTCTACTAACTTTCTGTTCTCCAGACATTTTCTTGTATCTTCATTATCAAAGGCCAAGAAAAGAGAATTTATTCAAAAAAATAAATAAATGTCTATTTTTATGCATTTCACATTTATGTAAATGTGAAAAATTTCTCTGTTATTACGATGTTAAAGAATTTGTATGGTTTTTAAATGAATGTATTTTTTACTTTAATGTATCAAAAATAAAACCAGGCAGCTTAATTCTCACAATAAATCTTACACTTCTAATAGAGTTTTAAAACATCATTAAAAACCGAAACCTAAATGAGACGCGCTAACCTACATTTCCAAGCTGTTGCTCTTTCATTTGAAATACACTTTATATGTTAAGAATATTTTCAATTTCACATTAAAAGAATCAGAGAAAGCATTAAACACCACTGAAATAACATAATTTCAGCGCAATTTAAGCAAGCAGAATAGAACAAAGCAAGTAACTAGAGCCTGAGTATGCCTTTTTATAAAATCATTAATTTAAACCTTAAGGGTAAAAAAGCTCATTTATTCATCAAGTAGTTAATCTAGTTTGCTCCCTAACTAGGAACACTTTTTTGCTTTTTTTTTTTGTATGCTTACACTATTCATTAATGAAACAAAAAAAAATTACCCAAGGCTTCACATCTATTATGTAAGTAAACATTACATTTCGATGTAAAAATTTACTTTGTTCACAGAACCATGTGAATTTCACATTCACATTACCACTGAGGAGATAAAAGAAATTTCTTTCATATTGCTGTGTTCACTACTATTTTCTTTGATTGACTTTTTAAAACTAATTTATTGCTTACATCAAAATCTCAGATGCAAGTAGCACACATTGCAGAAGTATTTTTTCTGTGCAAATCAAGCTCATCACACTTCTGCACGGTCACATCAATGGATCATGAAAAGCTTTTTTCCATTACAAGTACTCTCTCATTATATGAATACTATTCTAAGAACATATGATATCCTCCCACAAAATAATACTAAATATTGAATTAAAGAAAGATTCTTCAAGGTGAAGGAAAAAGGGCATTGCAAGAGGAAAACACAGTACAAATTCCAAAATAACAACAACAACAAAAAATTCCTGAAATTCTTCCATTAGTACTGCAAAAGCATCTCACTACATAACTTGTAAACCAACTGTAAATTGGTACTAGCATACTGATAAGCATATTATTTTATCCATAGTAGAGAATGGCTACATTTAATAATTCAAAAATAAAAAGAGCTTATTTACATATATACATATATTTGTATTACACAATTAGGCTTCCAAAGTACTATCTGCCTGTTATGACAATATGTCTACACAGAGAAATGAGGTAGCACGGAAAGAATTGAATTCCTATTTTATAAAAAGGCACTGGTTTATAACTGTGTACCCATCTTCTTTCCAAACTACCATTTTTTCCTAAGACAGGTTATTTGCTCAATTTATGGACATACACAAAAAATAAAAACCAAATCTCTCTAATTAAACAGGTACATTAAAAGCAATTTCTCACAGCACAACTATTAAAAAATTATTTCTTTCAATTTTTTCCAGCTCTAATTTTTTTTGCAGTTGTAACATCTAATGCACCTTTTTCATGCAAATGCAGTATCAAATATGAACATTTCAGAAAGAAAAACTTAAGAAACTATAATAGTGAAGACAAGACATTAAAAAAGTGAAAACAAATCATTCCTCATTAGTTTTGATTACTTCAAACACTTGGCTATGCTTTATAGCAGTTTTTATAAATTACCTTACTCTTTGAGGCAATTTTCAGTCAATCCAGTCATAGTTAGAACAACAGTGTATCGAGGCAGCTTGTCAGTTAGACCCTTCTCCTTCACACATCTTGAAATATTGATCCTTCAAAGAAAATACAAAGGACTGTTCACTCGACTCTCAAGAAATACCTGCAGGTGATACAGCCATATTAGCATAACACTGTTTTGGGTTTCAGCACATAAAGAATTAAAAATTGCTATAAATCAACATTAAAGGCCAAAATTATTTTCTCAGACATGCCAATTTGAATTGAGAGAGATTCTGTTGTCCCAGGATTTTTAATTTTACATTGAATTGCCTTACTACTTATACACCAGAGAAACTGTAATATACACAAAAGTACTCTTTAATCTTTAATATATAATTAAATTTTGTTGGTTTTTCAATTTATCCAGAGATTCAGTACCACTTAAAACTGTGCTTTGTTGTATTCATTTTAATCAAATGTTATTTTAATTGGGTCTGTAAGGACATGTAGAAACTACTGCACCACAGGGAAGAAAGTAATTTTTGATCTTCTGTTTATACATCTCTGAAACCAGCCTGGTTTGCAGTCTCACCTTTAACTTCCCTTCAGGCATTACATTATTCCCTAGGGTTCCACAGCTTCAATTCCCAATTCAGATTTGCCCAAAAGAATAATGTATCTCAAAGCAGTACTTCTGGAAATCAAGACATATGGAAATGGGGATGTTTTACCAAATTTTCCATATGATCTATGGGAAAAAGTTGAAGACTGAGGTAGAGCTCCTGGGAAATGCTTCACAGACACATGGACATAGCAGAAACAGAAAGACAACTCTACCCACCAGGTAGGTTTCCTGATGTTTATGAAGGTGCTACTTGTTTGTGCACACTACAGAACTGGAGGGCCATCCTTCCAAAAAGAAGCAAGAAATCAAGACAAGACCTTCCTTACACAAGCAGTTGTGTATGTAATGCATCCCTCTCTCCCTTCCTCCCTGATTTCTCCTAAGCACCATTCCTTCTGGAAGACAGAGAGGGGCTGCCTTTCCTTCCTTCCTTCACAAAACCTGTAAGATAGCCAGCACCACCAGACTGACAGAAAAGCTATTCTCCATGCTGCTGAGTGCAGCCATCTATGAAGAGAAAGGGTGATGGGAAATAAAGCCCATCATGGGGAAAAAAACTTAATCAGACCTTGAATACGAACAGCTTACCTCATATTGAAGAAGAGGGTTTGACACATGGCCTTTCTTAGTGTCAGAACAATAAAATACTAAATCAGTATTACCCTCACACAGAAGTCAGTTACAATAGCTTGGACTGGCTGGCAAATCCAGGCTGCAAAATTAGGGCAGCCCCTCTCCTAGTCCTCCTTCTTTCCTTGCAGACACTTGACTCAAGCTGTTTCACCGCAATGATTTGGTAAGTAGTTCACCAGTGTCTAGCCTAAACAACAAGTTAAATTCATAACAATACTCCACAATTCAGTCAGGTTGAAATTTTCCAGGCAACATTTAACTTGAAATTAAAAGCTTCACTTCCTGTCAAAGTCAAATTTAAGGTAGCAAATCAATGTTCATCTCTAAATGTATGAAAACAATGTTTTGCATTCAGTACATATAAAAAGTTCTAAGGATGGGGGTGCAGTGAATGTGTTGAGGATTTCTACATTTGTGGGTTTGTTGGGATTTTCTTTGTTTTGTTTTGTTGGGGTTTTGCACTGAGTTTAATACAGAATTGGATCAAATTCATTAAAGGGTTGGTTGCCTGTGCGGCAGTCACTAGAGTGACGATGAACAATGAAATCATTGCAGGATTCCTCTTCCCAGAGCAAAAAGCAGAAAACAAGCATCAACCCATTTAGGTGTTTTCAGCAGGACATACAAATACTTCTCCTATAAACCTGAATAGCAGAAAAAAGAAAAAAATCTGCGTCTCCTTTAAGATTCATATCTTAAAGTGTTTTGGTTTTCTCACATTTGAAATGCCAGTGGAACACAAAGGCAACCAGGCTTTTTATACTCCTTATCATTGTTTTAAAAATGTGTAAAGTTTTCACAGGGATCTCTGCATTCATACTCATGTCTCATTTTAACTTCATAACTCGTTCTGTAACAGGAACTGGTTTCTTTAAAAAGGAGTTCCTGGAAGCATTGTCAATGAAATCATGGAGAAGGTAAAAATGAAATAAGATCTTTTCTCACTCTTCTTTAATCTTGATAGTGAGTTCCCAGCATAAGGCTGGGTTCAACAGATTAAATGTATTTTCACATATAATGCTGGCTGCTGGGTAGTTGCCAGGTAAGACAATAAATTTCTGCTTAATTAAACCACATTCCTTTTTTTCCACAACAGCTGATAATCTTGGCTATTTTCAATGCTGCAAGATGTATTCACATCAGTATATGCTGAGAAAAGTATGATGTACCTTTTGTTTAATGTCAAAGCCAGTATTTCCAGACATAAAATCAAGATTGGCATGACCAAGACTCTCTGAACTTCACACATAAGCTTTCTCACATATTTAATCAGAGAAAGTTTACCTAAGTCATTATGCTGGTTTGGCAGAGATATTGAATGTCATGGGGAAAACAGAAAGAGGAAGGAAAAACACAAATATTTAAAATGGACAGAAGTGTAGTTAAATTATTGTTTTAACAAAATGAACCACTTCAATGTATTTGAGTCAAGACACCTGAACCAAAAAAATCCCCCAGTAAAATCTGAGTTGAGAAAACACATACAGTTAAACCTGAACAAACTTGGCTGCCTGGTTGATAAATCAACTTTTCTATACAACTGGTTTTGCTACTATAAAAGCATTCCGGGCCAGGTTAGAAAAGTAGTTTCCCCTTTATTTGCCAGCAATCCCTGTAATCTCTTGATCATTGAAGTACTTCATTAAAAGGTACTTTTCAGTACTTCAATCTTCCATATATCCTAAACAACTGCAGGTATGAAAAAAGGGAGGTTCACAGAGACTAGAACAACAACTTTTCTTCTTTGGGTTGCTGGGTGGAGTCACAGAATTATGTAGGGAAATTATTTCCATGAATTAAAATAGAACCTCTGCGTGTGTGTGTGTGTATGTGTGAAGGGGTGGAATTAGGGCCATCCATTCACTGACTTGCTTTTTGCAGGAACAGACTTTAGTGCTCTCTCCAACATTCCCTTTTACTTATATGAAAAAGGGTGGATTTTCCCACTAGATTTTCTCTGATCTAAAGATAAGTAGCTGTCAAGAAGAGATGGAGAGGTCCTGAGCTCTTCTGTTCCTCACTGCAACTCCTGCCCTCTCCCCTCACATTTAAGGAATGTAGCATCCCGAGAGAGCTACATCAGTTCATTGATCCGAGAGAAAACAAACCTCTGCAAGAAAAGATTAGGTTTTGACATGACAGAGATTTCCTCAAAGGAACTACCTCTTTTGGATGACAGCCTGAAATTAAACAAGGTAAAGCAGCACGTGAAACTGTATCCCCAGCCTAAGTCTTCATGGATCTGAGTGAGGAGAATGTAATACTGAAATATTCCTATCACTCTACGCTGACTGTTCCTCCCTACTGAAGCATGGGCAGGGAATATTCTGCAAAGCCAAGGACAATTCCTTCTGAAGTAGTCAAACATCTTTAAGTACGTATGTAATGTTAATGAAAAAAAATCAAATTAAGATCCTAGTATCTCTGACTTAATACATTTGATTCAATGGACAGTGAATCAGCAATATCCACTGATTTTTCAAATCACTACCAAGTACATGAAAGTTAAAGTATGTTCCTCAAAGACAGCCTCCCAAACAGGCTTTCTTTTCAACTACTTTGCTATGGCAAGAACTTCTCAGAATTGCAGACTTACTGCTTTTCCCAAGGAATTCTGTCGCAGTCTTCAAATTTTGTTTATGCTTGGCTTTTTCATTCAGACTAATCAGCCATCCAGTATTTTGAACAGCTGATTATTCTGAATGACTTTCATTCAGACATTCTTTTCCATGACCTTCAGCAAGGACACAGTTTCTCCACGTGTCTGTGATTCACATCCATACTTTCTTTTTAAACTACTTTCTACTACAGTATCCCATTTCCTCCAGAGTGTAAAACGTTCAAGTTTAAATACATTCAACTTCTGGATGCCATAAACAATCTTACAGTGCTCCTAACATTAAAAATCCTGCACTAAAATTTCTACCTCATAGAAAATTGACTTCAGATGTAACAATATGTCTAAAAAGAACACTAACTTGGACTGAGTTCTACTTTATTTATATCACTGCACATGCATAGAATTGTACTATCCTCAGCAGAATTTCTTCTAACACTTACAGGGAAGAAGAGAACAGACGTGGATCTCCTGCGCTCACAGACTTCCTGTGACATGTCTGTATCACAAGAGCAGAGCAGCCTGTAAAGTCCATACTGGTTTTTCTCTCACCATGTCTCAGACACATTTCATAGGATGACAGATGCATTCATAAATTTCACTGTACATTTTTATTAAAAAACATTGACATTTTATTTTTTTCTATCTTTATGATTCAAAGCATGTCCTTGTATTTCTTTCTAATGAGTTGCAGCATTACTCCTAGTATAGGCTGTTAGATATATAAATTTTTATTTCTGAAGAGAAGCAATATATTCTTCAAACTCCATAAGTCATGTAAAATGGAATGTCAAACCTTTATTGGATTTCCCTGACTGAGTTTTATATCCACCAACCTTTTAGATCACACTTGAATAAATTAGTGTATTTGGTTTATGGGGAATAAAATACCTCAAGGTGTGGGTAACTACCATACACCAATGTATGCAGTTTGCTGCAAAATAATTCTAACACAGTATCATCCTTCACATATATTTAACAGGATGTATTTTATAAATAGCATAAATTTTGTATCTGAAGGCTTTTATTTCTAAAGATAGGAAAATCATGACTAAGACATTATCAATCATATCTGAGAAGCTGTGGCAGTCCGATTAAGTTCCCACTGACTGGAAAGGAGGAAATATAACCCTCATTTTTACAAAATGAAACAAAGGAAAACCCAGGGAGCCACAGGCCAATCAGTCTCACTTCAGCACTTGGCAAGATCATAGAAAGCAGAATCTCCAGGAAACAATACTAAGACACATGGATGGTAAGGAGGTGATTGGTAACAGTAAATCTGGCTTCACTAAGGGCAAACTGTGCCTGACAAACAGGAGGATGGCAGCATCGATGGATAAGGGAAGAGCAACTGACATCATCTCTCTGGATGTGAAGTATTTGTGTGAAGCATTTGACACTGTCCTGCACATCCTTGTCCCTAAACAGAAGATAAATGGATTTCATGGATGGACCACTCAGGTAAGGAACTGGCTGGATGGTCAAATTCTGAGACTTGTGGCCAATGTACTCCAAGTATTGAGTATTGACTCCAAGTGGAGACCAGTGCCAGGTGGTGTTCCCCAGGGATCAGTGCTGGGACTGGCGCTGTGTCACACAGGGACACGGACACTGACAGCGAGTGCACCTCAGCAGTTTGCTGACGACACCGAGCTGTGTGGTGTGGTCAGCATGCTGGAGGGAAGGGATAACAGCCAGAGGGACCCTCAGGATTGAGGGGTCTCTGCAAACCTCATGAAGTTCAACAAGGCCAAGTGCAAGGTCCTGGGTCAGGGCAATCCCAAGCACAAGTACAGGATGGGCAGAGAAAGGACTGAGAGCAGGCCTGAAGAGAAGGTCTTGAGTGTGTTGAGAAGCTCAGTGGGCACTTGTAGCCCAGAAAGCCATCCTGTCCTGGGCTGCATGAAAGCAGCAGGAAAAGAGAAATGATTCACACTCATTACTCTGCCCTCATGAGACCCCACCTGGAGTGCTACATCCAGGTCTGCAGTCCCCAACACAAGAAAGATGTGTACCTGTTGGAGGAGGAGGATCACAAAGATGATCAGAGGGCTGAAGCAGCTCTCCTATGAAGACAGGCTGAGAGAACTGGGGTTGTTCAACCTGAAGAGGAGGCTCCGGGGAGACTTAAAAGTGCCCCTAAAGGGGCCTAAAAGAAAGCTGGAGAGGGACTCTACAAGGGCAAGTAGTGACAAGACAAGGGGGAATGACTTTAAACTGAAAGAGGGTAGGTTTATCTTGGATATTAGGAAGCTATTCTTTACTGTGAAGATGGTGAAACACTAGAACAGGCTGCCCAGAGAAAGCGTGGATGTCCCACCCCTTAAGTGTTCAGGGAGAGGTTGGATGGGGCTTTGAGCAACCTGGTCTAGTGTAAAGTGTCCCTGCCCATGGTCCTTTCCAACCCAAATCATTCCATTTTTCTATAAAACTTATGGTGCATATAAGTGATAAAGTTACTATATTAAAGTAAGTATATAAAAGTTACTATATATACACATGTATTAATAATACATGTGTGTGTATATGTATATATATATATATATATACACATATACACACATACACATATGAAAATAATATTTAGTCCATCCTGTAACAAATTAGAGCTGTATTTATCAACACAATAAGAATTTGTTGCTCTGATGAGTACACTTCTTTAAAAGACCACCCTGACTGCAATTCCTGTGCTCACTGAATCTTAAATACTTCTGGCACAACAGAACTTTTCCATTTGCACACTAGTTTGCAAATTATATTCATTACCCAAGAGTCAAATCAGCTATTAAAGAGGAATATGAAAAATTATATTTAAGATATTTATGGAAAAGGGGTGCAAACAAAGACAGATCATTGACAGAAAATTTGTTAGGTTAATATAGTATTCTGGAATGTGACAAAGAGAGAGAACCCAACATTCTCCATTAGAACTCATCGAGCTAGTATCAGAATTTTAGATCTTTTTTTTTTCAAATAATCAGCTAAACTCTGTGCCATATTAAAGAAAAGCTCATAGGGGAATAAACATTTGCAAAATGTTTGGGCTACTAATTTCAATTCAACTGTTGCTATCCTTTTAGGAAGAAAAAAAAAAAAAAAGAAAAAAGGAACTTTTAAAACACTGCCAGTACAGTAAAAGAAGAGAAATACTGCTTTTGACCTGAATGCTGGCCAAGAGGCATCCCACTGTTATTCCAAAAAGGAGATTTTAAAAACACATTTAATTAATCTATGCAAGTCCAATGTGAAATTCTTTCAAAAATTGATCTATTTTTGTGCTCAAAGCTTCATGGTCTTTTCAGGCAGCACCCTAGTGGAACAACTCACTGCCTTCACTTTGCCCAGGCCACTGGCACTTTTCAGGGTCTGTTTAAACTTCTCCCTCTCTTGCAGCATTGTCAGTGAGAACACACACGCCAGCTGTCATCTTTTCAGATCTGTAGGAATCCTTTATTTCTTTGGAGGTTTCTCTGTGGAGAAATGTTTCTGAGTGGAAAAGCATTTAGTTCAGTTTAGCTCAGTCAAGACAAACTGCAGTAGCTAAGCCAGTCTATCAGCATCAGGAAGCTTTATCTCATAACAATAACCATTTATTTTGTTCTCTAAAGGTAGACAGGCACTTGAAACATGAAAGAAGTTCCACATGCCTTACAAACAATAATAAAAGGATGTCAATGAGCCCAAGAACTTTTGCAGGAAGTTTTCTACTAAGCTAATTGTAGGTTTAAAGGTGCTTTACTCAGAAATTAAAAATTAATTTACACATAATCCTATTGACTACAGAATGCAATGAAAAGCACGTTAACCTTTCTTGATGAAAGGAAGCACATTTTTTGTACAGAAGTACTGGCAGTGACAGTAAGTAGTGCCTTTCCTTTTGCCATTTGACAGAGTGCACTGCAGTAGGTAGACACAAACGAGAATTTCTACTGTTCCCAGAGTCTGCCCATCATTTTTCTACACTATCATGATTTCCTTTAAAGGAATAACATAACAAAAGCATTTTGTGAGTAATTAATAGATTTTTTTTTTTCATTTTGCCAGACAGAATATTCAATTTCTTCTGTCATCTTGCCACTAGATTAGGCCAGTAATTTCCTTACAAAATTCTAGTATATATTTTAACATGAGAAGGATGTATCTCTCAGAACAATTTTTTCCTTTTTAATTCATGTCCGCTTTGGTAGCATTTCAAAAACTAATGAATATACAGACAGATGACTAGATGACAGATTTCAAAGAACTGTTTTTGCTTTCTGTGGCTAAACATTTGACATTTTTCTTGCAGAAATGTGTTTTCTGAATAACACTTCATAGAAATTCAACAAAAAGAATTTATACTCAAAAGCTGTTAAAGCCAAAACCACATGAACTGTAATTATTTTAGAAACTAAGTGGCCATCAACTTTGTATATCCCAGTCTTTACTGTTTTGTTCTAGTACTGTACACTGTCATTATCTATTCTTTCAGCAGTATTAAAAGGCTTTACAAACTGCTGATACTCAGTCATTTACTCTCTGGTGAAGCCAGAGAGCTTTATAATATTATCAGACCACATCACATAGCAAAAGACACTTAGCTTCTGCAAAAGAGGGCTCATGATGCCAGACAGATTACATTATTGCACTGTTACAGTACTCAGATCTGCTAATTTTTAGAAGGCCCATGAGAGTTCATGAATCCCAAAACAAAACCAAAAGCCCCTGTGGAATAAACATGAGATTATGTTTTCCTCAGCATGCATTATTAAACAATGTTTCTCCTTTGGATTCCACAAATCCATAGAAATTAACCATTTAATAAAAGTGTGAAAATGTAGATGCTCCACAGTTGCTTTTGCAGTGTGATAGTTTTTCTATTTCACTAAAGACTTACAAGGGTTGCAGGAAAAGGCCCAACTGCAGAATTTTCATATCACAAATACTATACTTCACCTTTTGCAACAGAGGGAATGTAATCCCTGGTGTTTAATTAGAAGTGTGAAATCACCTAGTACTTTGTACTATTCTAGTACTGATCCCAAGTGATCATCAAGTGATACTGTAAGCACTTCTCCCCTCTGATGATAGTGTCCACACAGATACATTATAGGGTCAGTGAGATTTTACCTCAGTTCTCTTGAAGGCTGAGGTCCTTCTTCCTGTCTCTGCCTAACATGTTTAGGCACAGAACTTTTAGTTTTCTTCTCAGATGTACACATGATAAGACAGTTTAATAGGAAAAGCAAAAGCTGTGCAAAGCACAAAAAGGAATTAACTCACTGCTCTGCAATATTCAGCCACCCCAGGAGGGCAGGGCCCCATCAGGTATAATGGTTGCTGGGGAAAACAAACACCATAGCTCCAAATATCTCCACCCCCCTTCATCCTTGTTCCCCCCACTGCATATCCTGAGCATGATGTCACATGGAATCTCCCTTTGGTCAGTTGGGGTCACCTGTGCTGGCTGTGTCTCCTCCCAACCCCCCATGCAGTTCCAACTTCCTGGCACTACAAGAAGCAATAAAGGCCTTGGGTCTGTGTAGGCCCTGCTCAATAGTACCAAAAACATCTCTATATTATCATCACTACGTTCAGCACAAATCCAAAAGGCAGCCCCATACCATCTCTTTGAAGAAAACAAACTCTACCCAAGCCAAAATCAGAACACAACATGTCACAGAAAGTTTTCCATATCCTGTCATAGCCACTCTCCTTTAAAATTAATTATGCTGAAAAAAGCATAGTCATCTTTGTATGGATCTTCCTACTTGTGTAGACTAGTACAGATGCAAAGAGCTTCACGAAATCACTAGAGAAATAAATTAAATATTCTGACCTTAATTCCATCAGTTTTCATATACCACTAGGAATGCAACCTCATCACAGACACCCAAAGGTAATGAGTTACATCTTAATGTAGTAATACCAATAGGAATTCTGCTGCTAAGTTCAATTAGACATGAATGCATCTAAAACAAATAACGTTATCACCTGGATGAGTACAAGCAACAAAGGAGCTACATAACCTGGTACAAAATGGGTTCCTCCTGGAGACAAAATGGAAGGTGTGGTGAACCAATGTGATTTAAATTCAGGAGTGGAGTACAGATCAAGTAAACAGCTTTCCTGAGGTCTGTGAGAAGAAAGCAAGGTGCTAGAGTGCCTAAGAGCAAAGGTGCTGTGCCAACCATATCTCACAGGCTTCATAGAGCAGCCACTGTCAGACACAGCATGTCACAGGTAGTCATTGTACCAAACAGACAAGAATGGTAACTGCATGCATAACAGAGATAAGTGCTGACACCTGTCAAAGTACAATGCACACACAACATATTGCCCTGCAGTCTGTTTGGGTCCTAAGCCTGTGTTCTTTGTAACCTTTCTCTCACAGGCTCACTTCTTGTACAATACCTCTTCTCGAAGCTCTCCTGCAAGGCAAGACCTTCTGTTCTACTGAACAACAGGTGTAGAAGAAGAGCTGAACCTTTACAAGAGAAGATGTGCTACTGCAGCTGCAAGAACAATCATGGGTGCAGGAACATCTGTTGCTACAATCTGCAACTCAGTGTTCATATATTTGTGTATTTGTACTTTTCCAGAGAAGAAAACCTTGTTCCTGATTGGTTAGGTCATTCAACACTGGACCCTATGGAACTCAGGGACATGTAATAACTTGACAATGAACAAGCTGAGAAGATGAAATACTGTATACCTGAGACACAAGATCCTACTTGAACACCTTGGACCAAACCCAGAAACAACAGACACAGGTTTTCAAGCACTGAACACCATAAGAAGAGTCATTCACATTGTCAGTTTGGGCATCTATGTCCCATATTATATTGAACACAAAAGACACATTTTTGCATAGTATTCGAACAGCTAGTTATCTCAGTGAGGAAATACCTACCTAGGCAAGAGAAGCTAATGGAAGTTTTAAAATTCTTTCCCTTGAGTTTAAAGTACTATTATATCATCATAGAACCAGGAAAGAAAGCTGAAGACCTTTTGTGCAGTGATGAGAACATACAATGACTTTCAATATGGAAAAAGGATGCGACAACACTTCGCATATTAGTGTGGTAGAATCACAGAATATGCTGAGTTGGAAGGGACCCATTAGGATCATCAGCTCCAACACCTGGCCTTGCACAGGGCAGTCCCAAGAATCCCATAAAGTGCCTTGAAGTGTTGTTTAAATGCTCCTTGAACTGACAGGCTGGTGCTGTGACCACCCCCCTGGGGAGCCCATTGCAAAACTCATATAGCTACAGAGTAGGAGGAAACCTGTATAGCAGTCCTTTGGCTATATTTCATGTTTGAGCTAGCAAAAGGCCCTAATCATGAGACTCTCAGGAGTTTCTTATTACTCCATAAGTTGGGACTCTTTGCACTCAGGAAAATCTGACTGCTTGTATGAAGTACAGCAAAGAAGTATTATAAGGAGTATAACTAAAATAAGGAGTACATAAGGAGTACAGTGTGTGTCAAACTCCAGGTATCATCCTGTAACCTTTCTCTAGGGCTGTCCTCTAATAGGAACCTCTGATACATCAATTTCTGTTTTGTGGGACCTGTTCCTGGTCTTTATGAGTGCTCTGTTCTACTTGCTGAAGAGAAGACCATGTTATAAGCTGCCTGTGAGAAGAATAAAACCAAGATTTCTTCTTGGACATTTAAGTGAAACACTTACAGCAATGAAAATTACCTTGCATCAATGACAAATCCTGCTGCAACTTCATACAGGTTATTTGAACAACTTTTGGAACAGCAGTATGAAGAATCAACTCTCAAAATCCTCTTCATAACTTATTTATTTGATAGCAGCAGATAAGCATCAAACACCTTGGAAGGACTACTTTGGTTTTAAAAATAATAGGCGTGGATCCAGTTTCCTTATAGGTTAGGCTATTCATCATTTTTCTGCATTGATTCCAAAAAGGCATCAAAAAAATGCTTCATCAGCTTTTCTTGACTTGTGTTAATTTTCAACTGCCTAAACAAAGGATACTTCTGTAGCAAGCAAATTAGTTTTGTAAACCCTTCAGATTAAAAGCTTACTTATAAATTAAGTTAAAAGCTGATAGCAGCATCCATGTAAAAATGTTGAGAATGCCAACTGTATTTTACACCAGGTAGTGTTTTGTGGGAACTATGTAAGGAAAGAAACAAGATTCAAATGTTAATGTAGAAAAATAATTCCTTGATAGTTCCCATTAAATCCCACAACCACTTTAGTACCTGCAGGGTGCATGAATATTTTGTGTCTTTGTAGCATTTTATATCAACCAATGTAATTCATGAATATATCACTTTTCCACATTCCTGAACTACCTCATTTTTCTGGAAAGGATCCCAAAAGCCTCAAACCCACAAACTACTGTCTACTCTTTCAACAGCAAACACTCTACTAGCTGAATCAATGAGACATGGAGAAGCATCATGAAAGAAAAGTAAAAGTAAATGGTAAGAAACTTAATCCATTTAATTTGCATGAACTGAAGCTGTCGGATTTTTCAGGGCTCTGCAAGCAGTCCAAGGCAACTGTTTGGATGAATGGTTGCTTTATGCTATTCCAAACCATCATTCAGTATATGGTTCTACTTCATAACCTTTACAACTATTTGAAAGACATTAATGGGTGGAAGCATATCATCCTTCTGCAGTCTGATGTTCTAGATGGAAAGGATTCAATACCTTCCAACCTTCTTAGCCTGAGAACTGCCATTTCACATGGTGGACTGGAGAAATCTGAACACACTTGAGCTAGTAGAAAGACAGCTAGTGGTAGTTATTTAATATATACCCACAGGGTTTAAATCTTCTTGCAACATTTTTCTCTTTTCTTTGGCTGGAAAACATCCACTCCTGCCAGCCAAAGATCCACTTTTCTTTGAAGTACTTCCTGGGAATTTAATTGCCCAGTAAATTGCCAACAAAACTTCCAAGGCATAGATCAGCCCTGAGAGACTCCAGGGGAACAGCCTGTAATTCACCTTTCCACAGTCAGTGAGGAGGGCAGAGTTGCCCTCCAGTCATAAAAATTGGTATTTGACTGGAAGAAATACAGCTGTATATAGGAAGTAGAACATCTCACCATTTTCGTTGGAATCTGACATTCCACTAAAATAATATTTTGAGAACTGGAATATTCAGATAACTAGTGTCTAACTACACTGGCAATACAAGTAAAATGTTTCCTGTTTGAAATTTTTTCTCAGAAATTTAAACTTCTGCAGTTATTCAGCCTCCTTACACAGTTCTTCCATTCTTGGCAGGTCCTTCAAATTGACTACCATACATTTCAGCAAGGTTCAGATGATGACACAACATCACAAATACAGTGGAGAGGAACATGAAGTTAGTGAATTTAATTTTTTTTGGTAACTGAAACAATTTTAGAGTCTGACATTCAGCCCTTCTCAAAATAAATAATTGTCAATAATGAAACAAAAAGACTCAAAGCTCTCATAAGACAGAAAATATGGAGGTTAAACCACAATCATCTATTTAAAAGAAATTTTTTAAAGAAAATGCCAAGTAACTTCAGCAAAAATCCTAAAAGTGCTGAATTCATTTCACAATACTGTAAACTATATAACTCATGCAGTTCTGGAAACTAATGTCTTGGGAAAATGTTAATTGAGGTAACACTGAGATGCAATAATACTAGATGCCTAGCATAGAATGAATAATCCATTTGGGGTTTGTTGTTTGGAAACAAGTCCTCTACAAAAAAAATCTATGCTAGACTACAAGCTGTTAATCACTCATGACACATTTTATTATTAATATTTTAGTGAATATTCTTTATATTTTCAATTCAGAAAAATCAAGACTTGTACAGAGTAGATACTCAGGCCTGCTAGTGGTTTTGGAATAAATTATCATGAAGGATTAAATTCAATGGCATTATTTCCATTTTAATTAAAAATTAGCTTTAAGAATGGAAGTGAAGCTAAACTATTATTAGAAGCTTGTTCTGACCTGCTTGCAGAAGCACATGTGATGCATATTTGGAGTCCACCAGCAGTGATCCCTCTGTTCACAAAAATATCATAGATACTAGAGGTGCTTCTTCTCTGTCTCTGCTGAGCCTCTGAATTGCAAATAGGCCAAATTCCTTTACTGAAGAAGCAAAGATCCTCATGGAAAACTGTCCTGAGGTCAGGCACCAGCCTCACCCTCCTCTGAAGACAACAGGGGTCACTGAGGAATTAATTCTGGGTGACATACACACAGTGCCATGTTTGGAGCACCGTGGTGCATGAAGAATAAATGCAGCTTCTACTTGGCTTCTCTGAATAATTCTGCAAGTTTCAGAAGATTTTCAGTTTACTCAGAAGAAACTGAGGCTCTGAAATCATAAGCAATTCTGATCCCAGTAAAAGGACTAGTATTTTTTTCCTAGAGATAGATAGCAAAACATAGTTCAGAATTTGAAGACTGCAGCAAAATCATAATTAAAGCTCATTCAGTGGAGCAATTACTATTATTTTCAGCAGTAAATTACTTTCTACCCATTCTGTGCCTTTCCCTGGTGCTACTGTAGGGTTCTGATAAGGGAGAACTGACATAGATATTTATTGGGAAATTAAGAGAAGGGAGAAGTTAGTTACAACACACTACTTGCTTTTATTAATTCTATCTAAAACATGGATCTAGATTTGCTAGCATATTACATTTTTAGAAATAAATCCACACATTCCAGATGCCTTTCCATGCACTGCCAATCTGTAAAACTGATAACATGAATATCTTGTGGCAGAGATGAACATGTAGCTAAATCAGTAACACACAAATGACTCTGCTGTCTTAACACTTAGAGAATATTAATTCCTTGATAGAAACAGTACAAAATTAAAATGAAGAGCTACATTGTCCCAAGTCACTTAAATATTCACATAGATTTAGACATAATACAGTCCCTCTGCAAAACACTAGAAAAATACTCAGATAATTAAAGAGTCATTTAGACTCTGCTGCAAAACAACATCAGCCTTTAGCAAAGGCTGAAGCCCTCCAGATATTAAAATGCACATTTGTTGCCTTCATTACATTTTTCTGATGCATAAACCTATCCAGATTATCCCATAATATTATGTATGCTGATTATATTTACTAACTCTTCTACAAATTTACAATAAAAACAAGAAACTGTGTCTTTTTTTTCTTTATTATATTCAGTAATGAAAAATAGTGATTTAAAACCCAATAGTGATTTAAAAAGCAATTTATCCCTCTTCATGTTGAACTGTTACCCTTTGTCCTCTACATTCTGCTGTAATCCCATCCAGTGGTCTTTTCCTAAATTATTCTGTAAGCTCATCTTTTGTGTCATACAGTATCACAAGTTTTTCTGAAAATTCAACTATGTCCTTAGTTTCAGCTTCTTCATTTACTACACACTGTTAAAATTGTGAACATGAATTTACATGTTGGCAAAGAATTCTAGAAAAAATTCAGCATTTCCAAGTCTTCCATGACAGACTCAGTAAAAATTATGCATTCTGGGATTTCAATACATAAAGGCTTGGCACCATGCTGCAGTCTTTTTCAGAACTATGTTTTATTTCCCATTTCTCATGTTACTCCACAAAATATTTAGTAAACTTAGATGTAAGGCAAGTACGTAAAATGCTGCCCAACAGTATCTAAGAATTTTTAAAAGTATTGAGTATAAAAGGTATTGAGGATGGTGCTCAGGTTTCTGTATATCCCTAATATCAAATCCAAAAGACAGAAAATAAGGGGGATGTCAGAAAATACACTGAACTTCAAGGTGCACCACAAAAAGCCAAGATGCAGTAATCATAAACTACAGCAAAGAAAAGGCTTAATCGGACTTAAATAAGAATTTTCCCAAGTAGAGCTGGTAAGGACATACTACATTGCCCAAGAAAACTGTAAAACCTCCACCCTTGGAGATTTCTGAATGGGACAAAACCCTGAATAATCTGGTCTGCCTCAATAGTTTCCCTTGCTTTGAACAGGAGGCTGTACTGGATGACTTCCAGTTCTATCAGAAGACCTCAAAAACTAAGTTATTGTAGTTTTCTACTAATTACATAGCTTGAAGAGTTTTTAAAGATCAGGTTATATATTTGTCTTACAGACTAGCTGCAGTAAGTAAATGCATGTGTGTAAGTTACATGTAAGCTTTACCGGAACCATTATTATTCTATGGGGGGAAAGGTTATTCACAAAACTATATAAATCTCGCTGTCCAAACTTCAGGACTTAAGTCACAAGTGAAATTTATATGCACTCACATAAAAAGAAATTCTCTAACTGAAGCTTAAAAATTGTGTCAGATTTATAATTTTTACTGTTCCAATACCTCTCCTGTATTTTCACTCCATCCTTCCTTATTAAACAAAGATATGCCCAAGCTATTGAAGTATCAACTAAGAGAACTAGATGCAATCGAGCAGTTGTCCTGTAATTAAAGCAGAATCAGCTACAGAGTCCTGTCAACTTGGGAAACTTGCAACTTGCTTTTGGTTCTCTTTCTAACTAGTGATGAACTCAGAAAACATTTGATTGCATATTTAGAAGCATGTAACAGATTTCATAACTCTTAAAAAGCTTTTAATTGCTGCTGTTAGTAATCCAGAAAGTTTCAAACTATATAAAATTTGGTTTAATGTTTCTTTTCTTTACATCCCTCCCCTTTTAACATTATGTTTGGGTTTTTTTTAAGTTACAAAATGTTTATTTATGGCATCAGTGGTTGCATACATAGTTACCACAGGAACAGACTCAAATTTGCAATGATGTAGGAGTATCACTTTTTTCCTACTTAAGTCATCATCCAAAGTTCTTGTAAAAGCATGCATCAGTAGTTGAGAAACTCAGGATTATGTATTTTCCTTACATGCTGTCCTTTTTGAACATATTGGAAAAACATATAGCAAGACATCTAAAAAAGGAACAAGTGATTAAAGAGGTCCACTTAATTTAATCTACATATGAGGAAATCAGAGATTACCAAGTAAGAAAAAAGCTGGGCAAAATCTAATGTTTTATATGAACACTAAAATTATCCTAGACACCATACACTTACTACATTTGGGCAGGCTTCAGTAGATCTAGAGTGGCTGTGATCCCTAAATGAGCTACAGCTACTTCTCTTTAAACTCTTTTTAGCTGTAAAAACATTTATGAAACACAATCAGTTTATTATCAACAAATGAAAGCTTTATGTGGTATTTTTTTAAACATAAATAAATTCATGTCTTTCCACAAATGAAAATAGAAGAGTTCTCTTTCTAGAGCCTTCCATTTTCCAATCTGTTAAAAAAATCTCTGATTTCTAGAGATAATTTCTGTTATGTAAAATGCTTATATTTTGATTCTTGAATAAGAAACTCTCTTCATCCTTTCTTTGCTGATGTTAGGAAACTAGAGATTATTGAAATATGCTTCTCTTTTCCAGACAATTTCTCCTATCAAGTTTCTTAAATTTAACTAGATTATATGCCAGCTTTGTTAGAATGAGGGAATTTTTCACAATAAAATTTTATGAGGAATAATGTGAACTTGAAAAATTCTACTTCTGTTACTATAAACAATTCCTCTGACTCCTACCAATTAAAAGTACCCTCTCTTTAGTCTGTTTATCTTAAACATCTGTGAGACACCGTGTCAAGCTTCTTCGTCTCTTTATTCTCCACTTGTGTCAATAGGTTTTTTTATTAGTAAGGACAGGGAGGAACATAAACAGTTGCTGTATAAACAGTGTTGACAGTACTTACCTAGCTGACTTCATAACACTTAGAATATTTTCAAACTTGACTATAACTGTCTTCACATTCTTCAATATACACCAATGAAAAAGCATTATTTTAGAAATATACATTCAAGTCAACCAAAGCAAAAGTGAGAATATTCTTTTAAACAAACCTTGAACTGGGGAGACACTGATTTCCTGTAGTTGCCCTGCCAGGAGCACCTGCTGGGACTGAGACTCTCTGGGCAGAACAGACCATATAATGTCACTCAGTGAGTGACAGGAGAGCAGCAGATAAATCCCCCACAGACAAACTGATAAAGTACAGAGTACAGAAGTGGACAGTGAAACCAGACTGGTTGAAATATGGTTGAACTTCTGAGCTCAAAGGGTTGTGATCAGCATGAAGTCTAGCTAGAAGTCTGCTGGTATACTCCAGGGATCAGTACTAGGGCCAGTTCCACTTAACTCTTTCATTAATGACCTGGATGATGGGATGCAGTGCATCCTCAGAAAGTTTCCTGATGACACCGACTGGGAAGAGCAGCTCACAGACCAGCCAGCTGCACTGGCACTCAGAGGGACCTTGAGAAGCTCAGCCATAAACCAACAGGAATTTTATGAAATTGAACAAAGGAACATACAAAGTCCTGCACCTAGGGAGGAATAACCCCAAGCACCAGAACAAGGTGAGGAATGATCAGCTGCAAAGAGGCTTTGCAGAAAAACAACCAGGGGTCCTCGTGGGCTCCCAGCAATACCATAAGCCAGCAGTGCACCCTTGCAGCAGGGAAGGCCAAAAGCATCTTGTGCTGCATTAGGAATATATGTTGTGAGCAGGTCAAGATCAAAATCATTCTGCTCCACTCAGCACTGCTGAGACATGCCTGAAGGCTTGTGTCCACTCATGGGCTGCCCAGTACAAGCAGCCATAGGTATCCCAGAATGCAATCCAGTGTAGGACTGCCAAGACAATAAAGGGATTGGAGCATCTGACATGTTAAGCCTGAAAGAACTGAGATTCCAGCCTGGAGAAGGCTCCAAGAGATCTTAACGATGTGTATAAATATCTGAGGGGGATAAGGGTAAACAACAATTCTCTGTGTGCCCAGCAACATGATAAAAGGCAATGGGCACAAACTAAAACAGATGAAATTCCATCTAAACAAAAGTAAGCCCTTTTCCACTCTATGGTTGTTCAACAGCTGCCCAAGCAGCAAGCTGCTTCAATAGACAATCTCTAGACACCCTTTCTAACCAGGTACCCTATGGTTCTTTGTGGAAGAGACAAAAGGAAGGCAAATTCACCTATCTATTCATCAATATATACTATGGGCTTAATGTCAGTTGTTTCCTATGCACACACCAAGCCTGTGTCTGACTTCTGTATATGAAGGCAAGTTGTTCATTTGACTAGGAAAAGCCTCATTGTGCAGATACAATAAAATAACTTTTTCCCATGCTTTTTCTGATGCTCAAGCCTGTAGACCTAAACAGAGTGAGAACAACCTAACATAGAGATTAAGGCAATGTATTTGTTTTCACTAGTGAAATAATTCACCTTATTGTCTATTGAAATGTCCATTTGTATCAGCAAATTTCCATCACTTTAATGAATTTCTGTGTGTCTCCTCCAGCCAATACTCAAGCAGTAAAACTAGTTTAACCAAAGCAGGGCAATGGGAAATCATCCTTCTCCTTTGATAAAGCCTTTTCTCTCGCATCAAAGTATTGACTGTTTTGTTTCACAACTGTAGGAAAAATGAGAGGAACCAAGAGAACGTCACAGAGAAAAGCTAGAACATCTCATTCATGAAGAGCAGGCACCTGTGCACTGACCCAATTAGGCATTCAAACACTTGTCACTTTGGAGCTGGCTGGTTGTCACTCATCCAATTAGCCCCAGGGGATGTATTGTATGGTGGCATTCCCTGACAGGAGAACTGGAGCAATGGAGGCAACGAAGGCACAGTGATAGGGTGCCAGGATCCTGGTGAGTGAGAGCAGCCAGTAGCAAAGCCAAAGAACTTCAGAGCTTCCTTAACTTGTTTACCATCCAAAAAGCCTTTCAGAGTCTTCAATGGTCATTTTTTTTTTCAGAGCAGTCTAGTTTGAAAACCTTACAGTAACAGTTCTCTTTATCCAATGATGCATTTAACTCCTGAGTGACTAATACAAGAACCATTTCAGAAGAGGTAAAAAACAAACAAGCAAACAAAATATCTTCATTGCAGGGAGAGCTGCACTAAACATTACTTTCAGTAGCAGTGCCAGCAAATAATTCAGAAGTCAGAATGCTTCAGTGACCATCTGCTCCCTTCTCTGTTTTAAATATATGACTGATGCTTTCTGATGCTCTGTCTGCTTGACCCCATAAATGAGGGATAAAACATTTTACAACCATCCATGCCTACATACTGTAAAAGACAGAAAAGTTCTGTTGTACTTAACTACATATAATACTGCATTCAAGACCCCCAAATAAGATTTTTTGTTTAAAAAAATTCAGATACTAAACCACAGATGACTATTCGGCAGCTACTACTCACTTCAAGTAAAGCTATCTCTCTTATGCTGAGAGAGTTATGCAATGCAAACAACAAGAGCAGGGAGGAGTTCAAGGGAGATTGGGAAAAAGGTGTTAGGACCTAAACCATTTGAGCAAAGATTTCAGAATGCTCCCATCACTAAATCTGTAGTCTATGCTAGAAGAAAAAACTTCCAATTTTTTGGTACAGTATTTAATATTCCCGCTAAGGCCATTTTTCCAGACTCACTGTTTCACCAGTTGACTTGCCCCGACATCTGTTCTTTCCACTAAAGAATATCAGAGATTATTAAGGCTATATGCAATTACATGAAGCCATGAAATATTTTTGGCTGCTTTTCTAGTTAATGTATTTGGATATGCCCTTCAGTTAAAATCTGAGCTGAAATTAAAAAAAGAAAAGCAACCAAAAAAAAAAAAAAAAAAAAAAAAAAAAAACAAACAAACCACCATAAATCACAGACTGTTAACTCAAACAAACATGAAAATGCAGGCGAACGCAGAACATGTTATATGACTATCCTGGATAATACTAAATGGAAGCTAAATTCAAAGACAGAAACTTAAGAGATGATAGAAAGTCAATGCCAGTAGTTTGTAGTTTTTTTCTCATTTAGTCATGGGAAAATAAAATTTAGAAGGAAAACTTATCTTACCTTTGTATAAATAACTTCTGAGAAAATTGGTCTCTCTATTTTTCCTTCTTTTCTTATCTCCTGTATGGCAGGTCTTTATGTTACTGCCTTGCCTGAAAAAATAACATGCAACCTGAAATATTTATAGAGGCAAATAATAACATCCACTCTTAAATGACAACAAATACTTCATATGTCTTGATAAAGCTGCAATACTAAATTCATTTAAGTCAAATGAAATGGCATTTTAATAGTAACGTAATTAATATATGTTGGGCCAAAGAAAAAAACAAGGATTAGAAAGAAAAGCAGCTTCTTAGGTTTCAAAGTTGTGGTTTGCATTTAGCTCTCCAAAATAGCCACTTACATCAGATCAAACTAGAGCAACCATAGTTTATCAGGTTCACTGCACCATTAGTGATAACCAGTCAGTGCTTCACAAAGCTTGAGCAAGACAATCAGAAAAAGCCCAACCACTTCTTTCCAGTGTTCAGCTTAAAGCAAACTGGGTACCTTAGGACTAAACACTTCAGTGCTCTTTGTGCTACAGGTGCCCAAAATTCTAAAGACATCCACTTGAAGAACTGGTAGCAGCTGACAGCAGGCCTCTGTTGCAGGAAAATGTTTGGTCACAGCACTTGCCCAGAAAGTGAGGGTTGTGACTTAAGGGAAATTTGTAATTTGTCTTAACTCCCACTTTCTAGGAGAGTATCCTAAATTCCAGTGGAAGCATGGGACTCACATCCCCCACTCCCCTCCTCCCCCAACTTAAAAGCACAAAACAAAGAAAGAGAACACAGCAGGAGAGGTTTGTTTTGAATTCAGCTGCTACCTTCCTCATTTATTGACAAGAATTTCTCAGCCAGTTTCTCTCACCTCTTAATTTTTGTTACTTTAACCTATTTTAAACACATTTAATGTTTTGTTGAGAACAAGTTGCCTACCTTTCTATGAATGCACATGAGGAGTTGAACTTTCAAGTAAGCAGGATTAAAGAAGGACCAAGAATTTTGAAAGTGAGCTTCAAAAACTTTCTGAGGACTCTCCTTAAGTCTTTTAGTTTTAACATGTTGCTTATCTGCAAACTCAGTTATGCTTGCCACAACATGCAGTCTTTATTTCAGTGTACTGGTGATGAACTGAAGTAAATTAGCATCACTGCAGCACCCGTTATTTTGTGTCCTATACATAAAACTGTAGGAAAGTAATTAAAGTTCCTTGTTTAGTCTTAACTGCAGGAGAGACTGCAACATCTCAGTTTACAATGGTGATACAGGAAGATCAGTTTAATTTCTCATCTAATTGATAATTCAATCATACAATTTCTTTCCATATACTTTTAAAAGCCTTTTTATTGTTAGATTGGCCTGCCAGTTGGCCAAACATTAACTGTTGACTAGAACTCTCTTGTAGCTATTTCTTTCAGTGACAAGCAACACTTCTCATAAATTGCTTTTTATCATGCTCTTCCAAAACAAGTTGTTGCTCTTACATAATAAAACATCAGAAACAATACATTATCTTCGTAACATCAGAAGGTTTGGCATAAATATATAGTTTATTTTACTGGGTGAAATTCTCTTAGGAGAGTCACTTCATTGCCTTAATCTTGATTCAGGCACTCAAATCACTTCCACCCCCTGCCTCTATACTTAGCTGGAAAAATCAGTTAATTTTAGTTGCAAATCAGCAGGACCTGGATGAGCCAAAGTCAACAAAGTTCAGCAATACTACATGGACACAGCTCCTAACTGACCACAGCACAGCCTGACAGTGATCCCACAGATCCCATTACACCAAGGTTCCAGCTACATCCATCCTGCCATTCACGCTGCTTCCTGGATGGTTCAGTCCCCCAGCAAAACATCTCCAAGACAAAACCTGAATGTGCTTTATGGAATGTTCCAGCCTGAAGAATCCTTTCAAACAGCATGGGTAAGACTGCCTTAGGCTTTAATTCTCCACTCCTGACAGCCCTGCAATTCTAGCATTCCAGGCACTGCATCCTCATTTGCAGCCTCCCCCTGCCTCCATGGGACCCACTGGAGCAGACCCCAGGATTTACAGTATTAGCCTGCAACATAAGGACTTTGATGGGCTGGAACACAGCTCCCACTATCCCAGGTACTGTGAACTAAAAGACACCAGCTATTAATCAAGGCTGCGGAACACCACAGCACCCAGACCACACTCAGACTATGGCCAGCCTTCTTTTTTAAGAGACTCGTTTTCTAAAGAAGTAAAATGCAGATGTAGCCCAGCCCTTGCCAACCAGCCTACCTTGATGACAGATATTTGTCCCTGTCTTCTTGTTTTTGCCATTTAGGAACATCTGCCATCTCAAAGGCATTGTTTAAAAGCTAGGCATGTGCTGAACCACAGGGATGAATTACTTGTACAAGACCTCATACACAGCAGAAAACCACAGCTCTGTTTGACACCACAGATAATCTTTTCAAGACTTCTAAGATTCACTAAAAGAAGGGGGAAAACCAAGTAGGAGATCAAAATCAAGGAGAAGGTTTAAAAATATGGTTCTAGAACAAGTCCCTAGATTAGATAAAACATGTTTTAGAATTTATGAGATATATTTGGGGTCATATAATCTGGTTGGTCACTAGCATATTGTGAAAATGTAAAGCACACTTCTAAATTTTCCACACCTGACATTATGCTTACTGCATACTTACTTGTTCAGATATTAATGAAATAACTACAATTTACATAGTATTGTTGCTTTTCTTGTAAAAGTGCTGATAGACTTCAGGGAAGCTAAATTTAGAACAAGAAATACATAGATTCCAATAGGTGACTATGCAAAAAAGTTAAAATGTGAAAAATCCAGAATACAAAAAATCCATTTTTTAATTTCATAATCTGATTGGCTGAATGGTTTAACATAAAATGTACTCAAAATATTCTTTAAAATGTCAAGACACTTTAATATTTTTATGTAACCTTAAAAAGCAATAGTGAGACAATATGCAGCTTTTTCATAAATTTAATAATGCATCTACCCATATATATAATTCCGTTTCTGTTTACCTTACAATACTGTGCAAAGTTCTTTAATATAAAATATTTGCTTTGTGATATTTAATGTCTTTAAGCACAGTTTTATGTAATCCAGTACTGCAGAGCTCCATTGTTCAGCCTTGTGTAATTTCTTCTTTCAGAGCTAAGGATTAATGAGGAGCTCTCAGAAAGGAGAAACCACCCTGGTTGGTTGATGAGGGCAGTGATCCATCTTGCTGTCATATCTATCTTATTTCAGGGTGTGCCCAACCCCAGATGATTCTGCCTAAGCAATAATGGAAAAAATATACAGGAAATACAACAGAAGTAGCTTTTTGTTCTTTTTATTTCTGATACACACACCTTCATAAAGACACTTCCTAGAGTGGGTAGTCTAGCCTAGATTGGATTAACATCCATAAAAACAATGCCAAAATTTTATGCATATTATGCTAAACAAAACAGAATACAGATTTCACCTGACCTTTAATATGTTGCAAAGTCACGCCCTTCCTTCATGGATACAAATTATAACCTCATTCTTTCAATTCCTACACTATTAATCAAAGTTGAATGTTTCAGTAAGTTACATAGCACAGGTTTATTCTCCTGTTCAAAGTTATAGCCTGAATTTTTCCACGATACTTCATTCCAATAAATCAAACTAACTAATACTAAGGTACATAAACCAACTATTTGAGTGACTGGCAAGTACCAGGGTAGAAAAGGAAACTCAGCCATTACCTTGTGCATGTAGCTATACAGCTGTCTTGGTCCTCTTTGTTTGTTGGGGGGTTACTTTTTCCTTTCTTCCTGTTAGTAAGTGGTAAGAATTTGTAGGATGCTCCCCCTCATGTTGCAAACTTGACAAACTCTGGTGCTAAGCCCCGCTGTTGCTGCCCTGTGTGCAGGGGCACGCACAAGAGGGGCCGTTTCCAGCCACCCGTCGCTTTGTCCTCGGCCCTCCCAAGCTTCTGTGGGATCAGCACAGGCTTTGTGGCCATACAATAGGGGTTAAACATTTCCCTGTATTTATAGAAAAGCAGAGCTAAATCTGCTTAGCTGCATGAACCTTTTAATAAAATTACGCTCACGCTATTAGGGCATTTTTCCATTTGCTTGGTTTTTAAGAGTAATTAAAAATTAAAAAAAAAATATACATGTATATATGTTTTTTCATTATACGTAGTGCATAAAAATGCAATCAACATTAAGATTTTTATCCAAATCTTATATTATCTATAATTTCCTTCCAAGCAGCTACCTGTGACTTGCCCATTTACTTACAGATGTAGTTTAATTTCTCCTTTACATTTATTCTACTTGATGACTTACCAGTGGAACAATCCCCTATCTCCGACAGTGTGTTTAAGAGACAGATCACCAAAAAAACTACGGTCTGCACTTAGTTGTGAAATTACAGTGTAAGGAAGAAAATTAAAATGTACTGAGAAATAAAGGAAAACATTTTAAAGAATCAAATGTGCTTGCCCGCAGTCCTAAAGAAATTGATTTCATACACCACGTGAGACTCTGGACCAACCTTCCTTTCCAAGGAATTACCTTGAAGCAACACTGGTACAGAAAACTAACTTTTTTTTTCAACGCCTAAAGAAAGAAACCCTATTTAAAAACTTTCTGTTTTGTTCCATTACAAATCCAGGTTTTTCTCTTTTTTGGGGGGTGTTGGTTGGTTTTTTATTTGAGGGGGGTTTACTTGTTTGTTTAATTTTTTGCTTTGGTTTGACTTCATTTGTTTGTTTTTAAACTTTGTTTGTCTGAGGGGTTGTTTGTTAGGGGTTTTTGTTTGCTTGTTTCAGTTTTTTAAGTCCAGTTAAAACATTTCTAACTTTAAGTGGTTTGCACCTTTTTATAGGTAGCAGGATAAATTCTATCAGCCTCTATTAGTACCAAAACCCGTTCAGAACAATAACTTCATCTGGTCCTTTTGAGACCTATTGCATTTTCAAGGCATCTTAGAACAATGTTTTTCCTCACAAAAGCATGAGCTAGACTGAAGAACATACTTCAAAGGAGATTGCCAGTGAGGTTCAGTAATGACTGCATCGACCTGAACCCTTAAACTTGCCAAAATAGAACCAGAGTATCCTAATTTGAGCTCTCACTTCATGTATGTGTCTTGATTCTAGAGCTACAAACACTTAGCTGAGAAGGATAGAAGAACAGAGGTTAATTACCATTACCGCTCATTAATTTTTTTTATGTGGAAATTTCTCATCAAATGTGCAGTGTTGATTAGGCAAAATCTCTGCCATTCAGTTACTAATCTTTAACTGCACATTTACAGCTGTACATTCAAACAACAGCAGACATGAAACTGCAAATGAGAAGCTACTTACCATGCCACAAATGTGGCACAGTATTAATCTGTTATTTTTACTTAGTAACGTTTAATTCTTGGAAAAGCTCAAATTGTCAAAATAACTATTTTCATGGTTTCAATCATTCCTTCCAAAACGAAGTCCCAGAAGAAAACTATTTGGGTAATGCAGTAGCTTAACTATTTGCTCCCCTCAGCCTTTGACAGCATATTATATCAAGAAATCAGCTCATAGAACTGATTGAGCAGAGATTTTGTGTTTAAACGGGTTTAAGCAGAAATTGTCCTCCCAATTTTAAAGCTGAATGCTGGAGGGGCAGGGCTCAGTTTGTCATCTGATTGACCAAGCCTAATCAGAATTATTTCTGCACACTGCTTCACTACAGCTGTAAATCCATTAAACACTAAATGCTCCAGAGGCTCATTCCCCTTCAGCTTCCCACTGTGACTCCCACTTTTCAGACAGTAGCTACGCAGTGGGCTACTCAAAACACTCAAAAATGGAGGTGCTATATTTAATGGACAGTTCAAAACCCATAGCAAAATCTGTCACTTGAATGTTAGTATAGCAGTTATAATAAAACAGGCTCTTTGTGGTGGAGACTTTAAAAGAAGCCTTTGAAATGGTTCCGTTGCTTCCCAATACATTTTTATTAGGAGAAGGTTTTCAGTGACAATAGCCTTTTCTTCTTCAACAGAAATAATCATGTCAGTCTCTGGAAACGTTCACTGAGATATGCACTTTTTTTTTTGTTGTTTTTTTTTGGGGGGGGGGGTTTGTGTTTTTTGGTTTTTTTTTTTTTTTTTTTGGGGGGGGGGGTTTGTGTTTTTTGGTTTTTTTTTTTTTTTTTTTGGGGGGGGGGGTTTGTGTTTTTTGGTTTTTTTTTTTTTTTTTTTGGGGGGGGGGGTTTGTGTTTTTTTGTTTTTTTTTTTGGGGGGGGGGTTTTTTTTTTTTTGTTGTTTTTTTAGCCTCAGGAAACTTTAAACTAATATAACCATTAGGAATGACTTAGAGCACAATTTACATATTAACAAATCTATTTTTGACCTCTTGAACTGTTTAAGCAGAAGAAAAACTGTGATGTGCACATACAGCACACAATTCCTTACTTTGAGATCTGCCTGTTAGAAAAGCTAAGAAAGACATTCTGAGAAATATTTAGGAACTGTTGGATGACACTAATTATTCATCCATCTTTTTTTGTCATGCATTTTTGGCTTTACTTTCCAAATGTCCTCAACTCTTTCCAGACATGATAATACTTAGGAAAAGTAACAAATGATTTCTGCTTTCTGAGGTCAAAGTCATATTCCATCAATATTCACTTAGTATAATACTCACCTCAAACCTTCAAGCAGCTGAAGAGCTAACTTCATGGTGGAGTTTATCCCCAGACACAGGCTTTGGACTCTGGTAGGTTGGACTGGGCAAACAAATATGGGATCTGTAACTCCAGAAATGCAGCACGGGTAACAATTACCCAGGAATGGGGCTAAGGAAGGCCCCCCAAAAAAGCTGCTTGTGCAGTTAGATTACGGAAAGGAAGAAGACCAAAGGCTCACAAACATAGTATGATAATAAAATAGGCTGCTTCTTTTATCTGTTACTTTGCACACTGAATGTTTTAAGAGCTTCTGTATCCCTAACAATTACAACTAAAGTCATGTCAATATTATATTTTTTAGAGTACAGACTTAAGTACTGAAATATACACCATTAAGTCTTCTGGCATGTCCACATGACCAAGATGATATTTCAATTTGATGATCACACCAGGACCGAGATTAGGCATGCGGAATCACATTACTACTATTGTTTGCTTGAAAAGCAAGAGGCAAAATGTTTCCATTTCCTATATGAGACTTAAAGAAATGCATAGCCTTGATTTAGCTTTGTTCCTTGTACATGTTTTGGTAGATTCATCTTCTCTTTGCCATGTTTTTTCATATACAAACTTGATTTTTTTTTTTTTTTAAATTTTCCAGCTTTCAAAAAATGTCTTTATGATTGTGGAGTCTGAAAATACTTAAAAAGTGGAGATAACATTCAAAAAGACAGTTTCACAAGGATAAGAAGATATGCAAGATGATTATTCACTGTCACCTCCGTATCCTTATCCCAAAAAGTCAACCCAAGTAGTTGGGTTGAGAGGTGAATTTTAAAGAGTATCTAATAAGTCAAGTGATACTACAAAGCAAAAATTGTGAAGAGCAGGATCCTCTAAGGAATATAGAATTAACTTACTTGAAAACTTCATCATAACCACTTCTACCGGTTAGCCCTGAAATTTCATGGACATACTTTAATGAAATCCATTGCTGTTGCTCTCTCAGTAATAATTTATTCCTTTTGCATTTTTTTCCTACAAACAACAGGATGCTCTATACAAGAACATAGCCAGTTACTTCTTACCAGTCACCAACACATTATGGTAGGGAAATCAGGTTAAGTAATTTTTTAATTAGACCTGAATAACAATTCTTTATTCCAAAATAACTGTAGCATGTATGTCCTGATCACAATTCTTAGACTTTTGTCTCCTTTCTACATTTTCCTGAAGTTTATTGTACCAGCCAAAGCAGACTATCTGCAAGCTACAGAAAATCCCTTCTCCCATGCTCTGGAGATGCAGACTCATGCAGGTTCCATTTCTCCTAATCCTTTACAGGGAGAGCCTTTGTTCGCATACCTAATGTGCATAAGCTGTTTATCACACAGAGAAGTTGCCAAGGAGTGTGAGATTTCTCCAAAGTGATTCCAGCACAGCTGACTGAGAAGAGTCCTCTTCAAATAACTCAAGGTCCATTCACTTGGTTATTTTACCAGCACATCCAGTTATGTCTTGTACACGGGCTTTCTTTATGTTTTCACGTTACTTTTGAATGAGGAAGCTCCATAATAAGATCCACAGCATTAACTTTAATTATACTAAGCTTTTCTCTAGTACTGTTCCCTATCCCTTTTCATAGTGGAACAAATGCTTTGCCCTTCCTCTTTGTGCACAATGAGTGTCCTTGACTACTGGATGCCTAAAGCCATTTAAGTATGCAGAAACACAGTGTAAGTGTAAACAAACGTGCACTTCCCAGCCTCAGGATGAGAAGATTTATCAGCAGCTAGAAAACCAATAGCAGCTTCAGGAACAAAACAGAACTGCTGATGCTGCAGTACCTGTAGCTACCTAGAAGTTACTGAAATTAAAGTGCACAAAAAGTTACTGAAACTAAAATGAATTTAAATCAACTACACACAAAACAAAAACAAAAACAAAACAAAACAAAAAAAAAAAAAAAAAAAAAAAAAAAACAAAAAAAAAAAAAAAACAAAAAAAAACCCAAAAAAGAACAACAACAAAAAAACAGAATCAAGACAGGACAAAAAAAGGGAAGAAGATAAAAGGAAGAAGATGACAGCTACAAAGTGAGGTTACAATCTTGATTCTGTTAAAAAACCCAAACCAACCAAACAGGAACACAAAACAACAAGCACCATTCAAAAAGCACCATTTAAAAGATCATTCAAACAGGCAAACAAAAAAATCTCAACAAGACAGAATCAAGATTCTGTCCGTTCTCAAGGGAAAGGAAAAAAATTATTGAAATAGACTTCTTTGGTTGTAGTAATCTTTTCGGGATGCTTCAGCTATCCAAGAGTTTTCTTCTTCTTGGTAAAGCACATATTGCTAGAACTTCTGCATGTGATATATGTGCTATACCTGAGCCTGCACTACCCAGAGAATCTGGCTGGAATGGAGGCCACATTCAGCTGCTGATGGAGCTCTGCCCACCCTCATCTACCATCACACATAAAAACATCCCAATTATCAGTGCTTTAAACTTTACTTTTATGCTCTCTAGCTATCTACAATTCTTTTTCTGTATAATTTTGATAGAATTTAGAAGCTGTCTGCTTGAATTGTGTCAATAACTTGACTGACAACCTGAAACTAAGTTTAGCCACCTGAAACTCCTTAAGGGCTGTTTTCAGTACATACACACAGACTGTGCCAAGTAAAAAAGAACTGGGCTCCCCAAAGCACTGGCACAGACAGTTGTAATTTTCTTTTAAATAACAGCAAGAGGAACGTGGTGGGTGGCAGGGCTTTCTCCTTTACACTGAGCAGCACTGGCCATGGCTCACCCAGTCTTCAGCACCTTGCCCCTCAGTGGCACAGACTGTTTAGAGACAGGCACAATCTCTCCCCCTTGCAGATCACATCTGAGGAACACACTGAAGTAAAAAAAGACTTTTCTACCCCTCTGTCCTTGCTATCCAACGATCCTAAAACACAATGAATAGGGATGTTCCTCATAGACAAATTATGGGGGCTTGCATCTACTTAAAAAAGAGGTACATTTCATCTCAAGTCTCTCCAGCAAGCATTGCAGTCAAGGCACAAATCCATAATAATTCTTCCACTAAGTTTCAAATAGAAGGTCTTCATTCAAAAAAAGAAACAACACTCAGCAGGAAAGCAGTCTTAATAAAAAACCAGATGCAGACACCTCCTGACCTCCTGATTCTGTGCCAGTCTTGCTGCGTCCCAGCTCTTCCCAGTGCCCACTGCTGGCCTCAGAAGGGGCCCTGGAGGTACCAACGCCATGCAGAGCTGGAGGGCACAAAGTGGAGAAGGGAAGAGAAGGGGGTGTTAAAAACTGAGCAGCTACACACAACTCCTGTGTGAACATGCACACCCACACTGGGCACAGTTGCTGTGCATAGAAGCCCATATTTTGATAAATTTGACCATTTTCAAAAGGGAAACGCACATAACTGCATTTCTGGGCTTCGTCTTCCACAAACTTTCACTTCAAACCTCGTTTCTATTTCTGAGACCAAACCATGAACATCTATCCCACTAAACTTCTTTCAGGCTTAACTTCTTAAACATTGCAAATTTTTCACTATGGCAGAGCCCTTTTATACTATACAATTAAGACTTCAAGTTCCCAATTTTAAAAAGATTTTTTGTAAATCTTCTGATAGGCAAATTTATTTTCATGACTACTGATCTAGAACGAATTTCAACTACTGACCTGGATATTAAAAAAAAAAAAA